>OY726517.1:59684179-60000708 GCA_963383655.1 Bathymodiolus septemdierum | reverse complement strand
GATCACAATTAGCCCCACCCAACACTCCCTCCCCCTCCCTGTAAAAGCTACACCTCGATCACTTAGCACTATGTAAAGTTTATGATCACAATTAGCCCCACCCAACACCCCTCCCCCTCCCTATAAATGCTACATCTTGATCACTTAGCACTATGTAAAGTTTATGATCACAATTAGCCCCACCCAACACCCCTCCCCCTCCCTATAAATGCTACATCTTGATCACTTAGCACTATGTAAAGTTTATGATCACAATTAGCCCCACCCAACACCCCTCACCCTCCCTATAAATGCTACATCTTGATCACTTAGCATTATGTAAAGTTTATGATCACAATTAGCCCCACCCAACACTCCCTCCCCCTCCCTGTAAAAGCTACACCTCGATCACTTAGCACTATGTAAAGTTTATGATCACAATTAGCCCCACCCAACACCCCTCCCCCTCCCTATAAATGCTACATCTTGATCACTTAGCATTATGTAAAGTTTATGATCACAATTAGCCCCACCCAACACTCCCTCCCCCTCCCTATAAATGCTACATCTTGATCACTTAGCACTATGTAAAGTTTATGATCACAATTAGCCCCACCCAACACCCCTCCCCCTCCCTGTAAAAGCTACACCTCGATCACTTAGCATTATGTAAAGTTTATGATCACAATTAGCCCCACCCAACACCCCTCCCCCTCCCTGTAAAAGCTACACCTCGATCACTTAGCATTATGTAAAGTTTATGATCACAATTAGCCCCACCCAACACTCCTCCCCCTCCCTATAAATGCTACATCTCGATCACTTAGCACTATGTAAAGTTTATGATCACAATTAGCCCCACCCAACACCCCTCCCCCTCCCTATAAATGCTACATCTTGATCACTTAGCATTATGTAAAGTTTATGATCACAATTAGCCCCACCCAACACTCCCTCCCCCTCCCTATAAATGCTACATCTTGATCACTTAGCACTATGTAAAGTTTATGATCACAATTAGCCCCACCCAACACCCCTCCCCCTCCCTGTAAAAGCTACACCTCGATCACTTAGCATTATGTAAAGTTTATGATCACAATTAGCCCCACCCAACACTCCCTCCCCCTCCCTATAAATGCTACATCTTGATCACTTAGCACTATGTAAAGTTTATGATCACAATTAGCCCCACCCAACACCCCTCCCCCTCCCTATAAATGCTACATCTTGATCACTTAGCACTATGTAAAGTTTATGATCACAATTAGCCCCACCCAACACTCCCTCCCCCTCCCTGTAAAAGCTACACCTCGATCACTTAGCACTATGTAAAGTTTATGATCACAATTAGCCCCACCCAACACCCCTCCCCCTCCCTATAAATGCTACATCTCGATCACTTAGCACTATGTAAAGTTTATGATCACAATTAGCCCCACCCAACACCCCTCCCCCTCCCTATAAATGCTACATCTCGATCACTTAGCACTATGTAAAGTTTATGATCACAATTAGCCCCACCCAACACTCCCTCCCCCTCCCTATAAATGCTACATCTTGATCACTTAGCACTATGTAAAGTTTATGATCACAATTAGCCCCACCCAACACTCCCTCCCCCTCCCTATAAATGCTACATCTTGATCACTTAGCACTATGTAAAGTTTATGATCACAATTAGCCCCACCCAACACTCCCTCCCCCTCCCTATAAATGCTACATCTTGATCACTTAGCACTATGTAAAGTTTATGATCACAATTAGCCCCACCCAACACTCCCTCCCCCTCCCTATAAATGCTACATCTTGATCACTTAGCACTATGTAAAGTTTATGATCACAATTAGCCCCACCCAACACTCCCTCCCCCTCCCTATAAATGCTACATCTTGATCACTTAGCACTATGTAAAGTTTATGATCACAATTAGCCCCACCCAACACTCCCTCCCCCTCCCTATAAATGCTACATCTTGATCACTTAGCACTATGTAAAGTTTATGATCACAATTAGCCCCACCCAACACTCCCTCCCCCTCCCTATAAATGCTACATCTTGATCACTTAGCACTATGTAAAGTTTATGATCACAATTAGCCCCACCCAACACTCCCTCCCCCTCCCTATAAATGCTACATCTTGATCACTTAGCACTATGTAAAGTTTATGATCACAATTAGCCCCACCCAACACTCCCTCCCCCTCCCTATAAATGCTACATCTTGATCACTTAGCACTATGTAAAGTTTATGATCACAATTAGCCCCACCCAACACTCCCTCCCCCTCCCTATAAATGCTACATCTTGATCACTTAGCACTATGTAAAGTTTATGATCACAATTAGCCCCACCCAACACTCCCTCCCCCTCCCTATAAATGCTACATCTTGATCACTTAGCACTATGTAAAGTTTATGATCACAATTAGCCCCACCCAACACTCCCTCCCCCTCCCTATAAATGCTACATCTTGATCACTTAGCACTATGTAAAGTTTATGATCACAATTAGCCCCACCCAACACTCCCTCCCCCTCCCTATAAATGCTACATCTTGATCACTTAGCACTATGTAAAGTTTATGATCACAATTAGCCCCACCCAACACTCCCTCCCCCTCCCTATAAATGCTACATCTTGATCACTTAGCACTATGTAAAGTTTATGATCACAATTAGCCCCACCCAACACTCCCTCCCCCTCCCTATAAATGCTACATCTTGATCACTTAGCACTATGTAAAGTTTATGATCACAATTAGCCCCACCCAACACTCCCTCCCCCTCCCTGTAAAAGCTACACCTCGATCACTTAGCACTATGTAAAGTTTATGATCACAATTAGCCCCACCCAACACCCCTCCCCCTCCCTATAAATGCTACATCTTGATCACTTAGCACTATGTAAAGTTTATGATCACAATTAGCCCCACCCAACACTCCCTCCCCCTCCCTATAAATGCTACATCTTGATCACTTAGCACTATGTAAAGTTTATGATCACAATTAGCCCCACCCAACACCCCTCCCCCTCCCTGTAAAAGCTACACCTCGATCACTTAGCACTATGTAAAGTTTATGATCACAATTAGCCCCACCCAACACCCCTCCCCCTCCCTGTAAAAGCTACACCTCGATCACTTAGCACTATGTAAAGTTTATGACACAATTAGCCCCACCCAACACTCCCCTCCCCCTCCCTGTAAAAGCTACACCTCGATCACTTAGCATTATGTAAAGTTTATGATCACAATTAGCCCCACCCAACACTCCTCCCCCTCCCTATAAATGCTACATCTTGATCACTTAGCACTATGTAAAGTTTATGATCACAATTAGCCCCACCCAACACCCCTCCCCCTCCCTATAAATGCTACATCTTGATCACTTAGCACTATGTAAAGTTTATGATCACAATTAGCCCCACCCAACACTCCCTCCCCCTCCCTATAAATGCTACATCTTGATCACTTAGCACTATGTAAAGTTTATGATCACAATTAGCCCCACCCAACACCCCTCCCCCTCCCTATAAATGCTACATCTTGATCACTTAGCACTATGTAAAGTTTATGATCACAATTAGCCCCACCCAACACTCCCTCCCCCTCCCTGTAAAAGCTACACCTCGATCACTTAGCACTATGTAAAGTTTATGATCACAATTAGCCCCACCCAACACCCCTCCCCCTCCCTATAAATGCTACATCTTGATCACTTAGCACTATGTAAAGTTTATGATCACAATTAGCCCCACCCAACACTCCCTCCCCCTCCCTGTAAAAGCTACACCTCGATCACTTAGCACTATGTAAAGTTTATGATCACAATTAGCCCCACCCAACACCCCTCCCCCTCCCTATAAATGCTACATCTTGATCACTTAGCACTATGTAAAGTTTATGATCACAATTAGCCCCACCCAACACCCCTCCCCCTCCCTATAAATGCTACATCTTGATCACTTAGCACTATGTAAAGTTTATGATCACAATTAGCCCCACCCAACACTCCCTCCCCCTCCCTATAAATGCTACATCTTGATCACTTAGCACTATGTAAAGTTTATGATCACAATTAGCCCCACCCAACACCCCTCCCCCTCCCTATAAATGCTACATCTTGATCACTTAGCACTATGTAAAGTTTATGATCACAATTAGCCCCACCCAACACTCCCTCCCCCTCCCTGTAAAAGCTACACCTCGATCACTTAGCACTATGTAAAGTTTATGATCACAATTAGCCCCACCCAACACCCCTCCCCCTCCCTATAAATGCTACATCTTGATCACTTAGCACTATGTAAAGTTTATGATCACAATTAGCCCCACCCAACACCCCTCCCCCTCCCTATAAATGCTACATCTTGATCACTTAGCACTATGTAAAGTTTATGATCACAATTAGCCCCACCCAACACCCCTCACCCTCCCTATAAATGCTACATCTTGATCACTTAGCATTATGTAAAGTTTATGATCACAATTAGCCCCACCCAACACTCCCTCCCCCTCCCTGTAAAAGCTACACCTCGATCACTTAGCACTATGTAAAGTTTATGATCACAATTAGCCCCACCCAACACCCCTCCCCCTCCCTATAAATGCTACATCTTGATCACTTAGCATTATGTAAAGTTTATGATCACAATTAGCCCCACCCAACACTCCCTCCCCCTCCCTATAAATGCTACATCTTGATCACTTAGCACTATGTAAAGTTTATGATCACAATTAGCCCCACCCAACACCCCTCCCCCTCCCTGTAAAAGCTACACCTCGATCACTTAGCATTATGTAAAGTTTATGATCACAATTAGCCCCACCCAACACCCCTCCCCCTCCCTGTAAAAGCTACACCTCGATCACTTAGCATTATGTAAAGTTTATGATCACAATTAGCCCCACCCAACACTCCTCCCCCTCCCTATAAATGCTACATCTCGATCACTTAGCACTATGTAAAGTTTATGATCACAATTAGCCCCACCCAACACCCCTCCCCCTCCCTATAAATGCTACATCTTGATCACTTAGCATTATGTAAAGTTTATGATCACAATTAGCCCCACCCAACACTCCCTCCCCCTCCCTATAAATGCTACATCTTGATCACTTAGCACTATGTAAAGTTTATGATCACAATTAGCCCCACCCAACACCCCTCCCCCTCCCTGTAAAAGCTACACCTCGATCACTTAGCATTATGTAAAGTTTATGATCACAATTAGCCCCACCCAACACTCCCTCCCCCTCCCTATAAATGCTACATCTTGATCACTTAGCACTATGTAAAGTTTATGATCACAATTAGCCCCACCCAACACCCCTCCCCCTCCCTATAAATGCTACATCTTGATCACTTAGCACTATGTAAAGTTTATGATCACAATTAGCCCCACCCAACACTCCCTCCCCCTCCCTGTAAAAGCTACACCTCGATCACTTAGCACTATGTAAAGTTTATGATCACAATTAGCCCCACCCAACACCCCTCCCCCTCCCTATAAATGCTACATCTTGATCACTTAGCACTATGTAAAGTTTATGATCACAATTAGCCCCACCCAACACCCCTCCCCCTCCCTATAAATGCTACATCTTGATCACTTAGCACTATGTAAAGTTTATGATCACAATTAGCCCCACCCAACACCCCTTACCCTCCCTATAAATGCTACATCTTGATCACTTAGCATTATGTAAAGTTTATGATCACAATTAGCCCCACCCAACACTCCCTCCCCCTCCCTGTAAAAGCTACACCTCGATCACTTAGCACTATGTAAAGTTTATGATCACAATTAGCCCCACCCAACACCCCTCCCCCTCCCTATAAATGCTACATCTTGATCACTTAGCATTATGTAAAGTTTATGATCACAATTAGCCCCACCCAACACTCCCTCCCCCTCCCTATAAATGCTACATCTTGATCACTTAGCACTATGTAAAGTTTATGATCACAATTAGCCCCACCCAACACCCCTCCCCCTCCCTGTAAAAGCTACACCTCGATCACTTAGCATTATGTAAAGTTTATGATCACAATTAGCCCCACCCAACACCCCTCCCCCTCCCTGTAAAAGCTACACCTCGATCACTTAGCATTATGTAAAGTTTATGATCACAATTAGCCCCACCCAACACTCCTCCCCCTCCCTATAAATGCTACATCTCGATCACTTAGCACTATGTAAAGTTTATGATCACAATTAGCCCCACCCAACACCCCTCCCCCTCCCTATAAATGCTACATCTTGATCACTTAGCATTATGTAAAGTTTATGATCACAATTAGCCCCACCCAACACTCCCTCCCCCTCCCTATAAATGCTACATCTTGATCACTTAGCACTATGTAAAGTTTATGATCACAATTAGCCCCACCCAACACCCCTCCCCCTCCCTGTAAAAGCTACACCTCGATCACTTAGCATTATGTAAAGTTTATGATCACAATTAGCCCCACCCAACACTCCTCCCCCTCCCTATAAATGCTACATCTCGATCACTTAGCACTATGTAAAGTTTATGATCACAATTAGCCCCACCCAACACCCCTCCCCCTCCCTATAAATGCTACATCTCGATCACTTAGCACTATGTAAAGTTTATGATCACAATTAGCCCCACCCAACACCCCTCCCCCTCCCTATAAATGCTACATCTTGATCACTTAGCACTATGTAAAGTTTATGATCACAATTAGCCCCACCCAACACCCCTCCCCCTCCCTATAAATGCTACATCTCGATCACTTAGCACTATGTAAAGTTTATGATCACAATTAGCCCCACCCAACACCCCTCCCCCTCCCTATAAATGCTACATCTTGATCGATCACAATTAGCCCCACCCAACACCCCTCCCCCTCCCTATAAATGCTACATCTTGATCACTTAGCATTATGTAAAGTTTATGATCACAATTAGCCCCACCCAACACTCCCTCCCCCTCCCTGTAAAAGCTACATCTCGATCACTTAGCATTATGTAAAGTTTATGATCACAATTAGCCCCACCCAACACTCCCTCCCCCTCCCTATAAATGCTACATCTTGATCACTTAGCACTATGTAAAGTTTATGATCACAATTAGCCCCACCCAACACTCCCTCCCCTCCCTATAAATGCTACATCTCGATCACTTAGCACTATGTAAAGTTTATGATCACAATTAGCCCCACCCAACACTCCCTCCCCCTCCCTATAAATGCTACACCTTGATCACTTAGCACTATGTAAAGTTTATGATCACAATTAGCCCCACCCAACACCCCTCCCCCTCCCTATAAATGCTACACCTTGATCACTTAGCACTATGTAAAGTTTATGATCACAATTAGCCCCACCCAACACCCCTCCCCCTCCCTATAAATGCTACATCTTGATCACTTAGCACTATGTAAAGTTTATGATCACAATTAGCCCCACCCAACACTCCCTCCCCCTCCCTATAAATGCTACATCTCAATCACTTAGCACTATGTAAAGTTTATGATCACAATTAGCCCCACCCAACACTCCCTCCCCCTCCCTATAAATGCTACATCTCGATCACTTAGCACTATGTAAAGTTTATGATCACAATTAGCCCCACCCAACACCCCTCCCCCTCCCTATAAATGCTACATCTTGATCACTTAGCACTATGTAAAGTTTATGATCACAATTAGCCCCACCCAACACCCCTCCCCCTCCCTATAAATGCTACATCTCGATCACTTAGCACTATGTAAAGTTTATGATCACAATTAGCCCCACCCAACACCCCTCCCCCTCCCTATAAATGCTACATCTCGATCACTTAGCATTATGTAAAGTTTATGATCACAATTAGCCCCACCCAACACTCCCTCCCCCTCCCTATAAATGCTACATCTCGATCACTTAGCACTATGTAAAGTTTATGATCACAATTAGCCCCACCCAACACTCCCTCCCCCTCCCTATAAATGCTACATCTTGATCACTTAGCATTATGTAAAGTTTATGATCACAATTAGCCCCACCCAACACTCCCTCCCCCTCCCTATAAATGCTACATCTTGATCACTTAGCATTATGTAAAGTTTATGATCACAATTAGCCCCACCCAACACTCCCTCCCCCTCCCTATAAATGCTACATCTTGATCACTTAGCATTATGTAAAGTTTATGATCACAATTAGCCCCACCCAACACTCCCTCCCCCTCCCTATAAATGCTACATCTTGATCACTTAGCATTATGTAAAGTTTATGATCACAATTAGCCCCACCCAACACTCCTCCCCCTCCCTATAAATGCTACATCTCGATCACTTAGCACTATGTAAAGTTTATGATCACAATTAGCCCCACCCAACACTCCCTCCCCCTCCCTATAAATGCTACATCTCGATCACTTAGCACTATGTAAAGTTTATGATCACAATTAGCCCCACCCAACACTCCCTCCCCCTCCCTATAAATGCTACATCTCGATCACTTAGCATTATGTAAAGTTTATGATCACAATTAGCCCCACCCAACACTCCCTCCCCCTCCCTATAAATGCTACATCTCGATCACTTAGCATTATGTAAAGTTTATGATCACAATTAGCCCCACCCAACACCCCTCCCCCTCCCTATAAATGCTACATCTCGATCACTTAGCACTATGTAAAGTTTATGATCACAATTAGCCCCACCCAACACCCC
This sequence comes from Bathymodiolus septemdierum, assembly GCA_963383655.1. Lineage (NCBI taxonomy): Eukaryota > Metazoa > Mollusca > Bivalvia > Mytilida > Modiolidae > Bathymodiolus > Bathymodiolus septemdierum. The sequence goes on along the minus strand of OY726517.1, from coordinate 59,992,043 downwards.
TCCCCCTCCCTATAAATGCTACATCTCGATCACTTAGCATTATGTAAAGTTTATGATCACAATTAGCCCCACCCAACACTCCCTCCCCCTCCCTATAAATGCTACATCTCGATCACTTAGCACTATGTAAAGTTTATGATCACAATTAGCCCCACCCAACACTCCCTCCCCCTCCCTATAAATGCTACATCTTGATCACTTAGCATTATGTAAAGTTTATGATCACAATTAGCCCCACCCAACACTCCCTCCCCCTCCCTATAAATGCTACATCTCGATCACTTAGCACTATGTAAAGTTTATGATCACAATTAGCCCCACCCAACACTCCCTCCCCCTCCCTATAAATGCTACATCTTGATCACTTAGCATTATGTAAAGTTTATGATCACAATTAGCCCCACCCAACACTCCCTCCCCCTCCCTATAAATGCTACATCTTGATCACTTAGCATTATGTAAAGTTTATGATCACAATTAGCCCCACCCAACACTCCCTCCCCCTCACTATAAATGCTACATCTCGATCACTTAGCACTATGTAAAGTTTATGATCACAATTAGCCCCACCCAACACTCCCTCCCCCTCACTATAAATGCTACATCTTGATCACTTAGCATTATGTAAAGTTTATGATCACAATTAGCCCCACCCAACACTCCCTCCCCCTCCCTATAAATGCTACATCTTGATCACTTAGCATTATGTAAAGTTTATGATCACAATTAGCCCCACCCAACACTCCCTCCCCCTCCCTATAAATGCTACATCTCGATCACTTAGCACTATGTAAAGTTTATGATCACAATTAGCCCCACCCAACACTCCCTCCCCCTCCCTATAAATGCTACATCTTGATCACTTAGCACTATGTAAAGTTTATGATCACAATTAGCCCCACCCAACACTCCCTCCCCCTCCCTATAAATGCTACATCTTGATCACTTAGCATTATGTAAAGTTTATGATCACAATTAGCCCCACCCAACACTCCCTCCCCCTCCCTATAAATGCTACATCTCGATCACTTAGCACTATGTAAAGTTTATGATCACAATTAGCCCCACCCAACACTCCCTCCCCCTCCCTATAAATGCTACATCTTGATCACTTAGCATTATGTAAAGTTTATGATCACAATTAGCCCCACCCAACACTCCCTCCCCCTCCCTATAAATGCTACATCTTGATCACTTAGCATTATGTAAAGTTTATGATCACAATTAGCCCCACCCAACACTCCCTCCCCCTCACTATAAATGCTACATCTTGATCACTTAGCATTATGTAAAGTTTATGATCACAATTAGCCCCACCCAACACTCCCTCCCCCTCCCTATAAATGCTACATCTCGATCACTTAGCACTATGTAAAGTTTATGATCACAATTAGCCCCACCCAACACTCCCTCCCCCCCCCCCCCCTATAAATGCTACATCTCGATCACTTAGCATAGCTTTCTATTCTATCTCACAGTATATATTTTAATCAATTATGTAAGCTATTTATCAAGCATAAGCTACTTTGCAGTAGTAGATGTTGTATAGCAGAAATCTAAGATTACAATAAATATTTACTAAAATACTCAATAAATTAAGGCGATATCATCCCCCCCCCCTCCCCCCCCCAACTTCCCTACCCTCCCCCCAGGATATATATATATAATAAAATATATTAAGCATGATAAAAGGATATATCATGTTATTATTTTCTTATGTATTAAATTATGGGTATATTTGTGGTGGTCGTCTTATTGTAAAAATGAAATACAAGATACAAAGTTTCACACAGTTTAAAGTTGTAATTTTTAGGGAGTATATGGTACATATATTTCCTATGCCTGCTTCTGATAACAACATCAGAAGATTGAGAAAAAAAAATTCCTGACATATTATGAAATCATTACTATTATTTGCAAACTAATTTTAATGATTTGATTTTTTTTTGGGGGGGGGGGGGGGGATTTATGCAAGCAATACTGGGAAGTAATGAGTGACAAAGTTACAGTCATGACGTCAAATTTAAAGAAAGATGGTAGACTGCTAACAAGATTTAATATGCACACGGCCTGACCCAAATTCACCAAATCCATAAGTCTAGCGCAACTGACTTTCAAAAATGCTAAGAATGTCATATTTGCTTAATAAACAATAACATCATGATTATGAAGCAATATTGTACTGCATGTCATGCGGGGCATATTGAATATTGCAATCTAACATTAGGTTACCTTCTACCGGAAATATTAAGTTGCTATAAAATAAAATCTCATATTGACCTCAGCAAGTTTGATTATATCCCAGAAATGTATACCTGCTTGATAAGTTTAGCTAATTAACGTCCTACAATAGGCTTATATACATGCAGGGGTTTCACTATTTTTTTAAGCTGGAGGTACTTTCTAGAATGTAGGAGGTACCAAACAATTTCGGTGAGGAAGCTCCTGGATTGTAGAGATTTTGAGACTTAAATTTTGATATGGGATAATGTCTGTAATATTTGCTCCAATTTTGTGTATAATAAATGAATTTGAAATTAAGATATAGCATAATCATAATTGATTTAAATCTCAAAAACCCTAAAATCCAGGAGCTTCCCTGGTTCCCCCCCCCCCCCCCCCCCCCCCCCCCCCCCGCCCCCCCCAGGTTCATTTCTAGACTAATTCTGATATTTCACGTGTTAACTTAACTTAACACTGAAAATTTCCTGCGCTCGTTCACACAAATCACAACAGATATCAGGAAAAAGAACGTGTATGAGGCAATGCCAACACCAAACAGCATGATTTGACACGTTTTCATAGAATCTTCACCTTTGTTAAGCTTTTTGCTCTGCATAAAATAGTCAGCGATTGCTTTTTTTCGCTTAGACATTTTATCGTTTTTCATCAATGATAATATGCTGCTTGAATAGACACTGTTAAATCATCGTAGTTTAAAGGGATATTGTCTACCACAATCGTAATTTTTTCATACCCAAAATTATTGTCGTTTTCTGTACTGACCTTCATAAAATGAAGATTAAATACCGAAGCATTGGCGAATACGCTACGAAACATTGTTTTTTTTCGATTTAAACAAGCTGACCATCGTTACTGGAAGCTAATTAATTATGCACTGACATGAGCGAGGCCAAATCTATTCTTATCTATTTTTATGCCAGTAGCCCGGATGCTGCAGCATGGATGTTAAAATTTGTGTTTGTTTACCTCGCAAATACGGCCGTTTTATGCTATTCATTGACAATAATTTGATGTTGCCAGGTGCAAGATTACATATATTGAATAATATCTAACGAAAATGATCATAGGCATCATCATAAATTCATAAAATATGAAAAACGATTGAGAAAAGAAGGAAAAAACATGTTTGGCTTACCTATCAAGCAAAATCTTTGCCACTTCAGCGCGAGTTTGGACACGTAGCACTTCCTTGAGTTCGTTCCAACGGTCCAACTGATCCCCTACATATATCCTGCATTTGTTCCATTTGGAAGATACTTCACTTCTATTCATCTTTCTCTCTGAATCCGTCAAAGTCCGCTTTCTTCCACACGATGACACTTTCTCTTTTGCCCAAGAACCACGTTGTTTATTGTTTCTAAGCAGTGCACATGCTCAAGACGGGTTCACATAGAAGGCCATATGAATAGATTTGAATTCTTGTCATCCAGGACAATAATTCTGATAACGATAGTTTTGGGGTTTTTTTGTCAAAAAATCGTATCTTTTGCAGCATAACTCAGTGTTAATCTTCATTTTATGAAGGTCAGTACAGAAAATGACAATAATTTTCGGTGTGAAAAAATTACAATTTTAGTAGACAATATCCCTTTAATGCGCTTTTACGATATATCCAATCTGATCTCCAATACTGGAGGCGAAGAAAGTACAGATACAGATTCCGACGCGGACCTCGACGAAGACACTCCCATAAATACTAGATTACGATTTCGAGTCCCACAGAACGATCTTATATTGTATTAACTAGATTTTTGCACATGATTTTTTTTTTTCTGCCGGTACCAGATGCTACCGTAGCCGGGTAAAAGTACTGGGTACTGGCTCTTAATGAAAGCACTGACATGTACATTTTTGTTATTTAGATCAAATTAGAAGTTGAATAATATTCCAAAAGTTTCCCATACATACGAGGTTGTCCCTTAAATGAAGGTATTGGAATTTATATTATATGAAGGACATATAGTCTACGTAGTTAATAACTCGGGGCATTCCATTGCAGCAAATTTCCCGTTTAATTGCATTTTATCCCCAGCTACTTTGTTTTCAAAAATGATAATGTCAAAGTGAAAGTAAAATATAGCTTTGTTTTGTATACTGGTTTATCTTTTGCACTCTAAATTGCTCAAATCGGGAATCAAAATAAGGGGGTAAGAATGAAAATTTTGGGAATTTTGCATAAATTTTGAACATTTTTCATTGGGAAAGGGTTCTTTTACCCGACCCTGGGGAAGGCTAGAAAAATTACTGCCCTTCTACTTTAGGATTATCATCTCCTACTAGAAAATGAGTGGAATGCCCTATAACTGGTCTAATGGTACACTTAAACATGGGGAATGCTCTTTCAACCTCTTTTCCTACTATAAAAGCACAATTTTAGTTGTAGAGTCCAGAAGTGTGTTAAAACCAGCTAATGTTAATGTGCTATTAAGTGTAAATGCATAACACTCATAATATTTCATCATAACTAAAAATATACCTTCTTCATCCACTTTCTTTGTCTGAAAACAAAAAAACCCAATAAATATTTATGTATATTTTATAAGCTTTGTTGAATAGTAGATCCCTTGCTATTTAATGAATAACAATTAGGGACAACAGGTAAAAGCTGTATACTTAGTCAATTGCATACAGCAAAATTTAGTGCAAAAATATCATTATTTGTGCTTAAAAAAAAGTCTATCTTATTATCAGACTAAAAATATTTTTTCGTTTGTTTTATTTTCCAAATTAAATCCTTTTTGTCTCTTTCAAGTTAATTTACACACGAATTTGTGTTTGTAACATTTCAGTTTATTTAGAGAAGTGGCTGGTAATCCGATAGTTGAACTTCTAGTTTTAACTTGCTTTTTTTTGGACAACAATCTCATAAATTAAACTGTATTTTCGCTGGTTGTTTTTGATACACAATATTTTGTGAATAAAATAAAGAGTAGATATGATTTAAAACATTTCCAATTCTTTTTCAAGTGCATAATGTGTCAGAGTGGGGCAACATTAGCTGCAATAATGTGACAAACTTGTGTCTCGGTAGAGCTACAACGCGGTCCCATTCGTCACAATGGAGCAAAAAAAATGTTGCAGTTGAAACATAAAAACTCACTATTTACGCTTCAAACATTTCATTATAACTATTACTGATGATCCCAGTCCTTGTTAAATCGGTATTGCTGATAAATATATGCTTTTCAAAGGTAGCAACAACCTTGTTCAAATTTATCGATAGTTTGCCATAACCGGAAACTACGGAAGGTGGAGCTTTTCTAAATATGGTATTTCTTACTACACGTTTACTGACGGCTGATGTAAACATTCATGCCTCAAATCGCCAAATATGGTATCAACATCCAAATAGTGAGGCCGGAAATGACGAAATTCAAAATGTTCAGAGAGAAAGTAAACATGGATTTTTATTTTGTGGGAATTACATTCTAAAATACTGGTAGGTGATAAAAACTTGTTATAATAATGGACAAAAGGAAAGGTTATGTCTTATTATTGATAAATGCAGGCATCAGAAACTCTGTAAGCGAGCGCAAAAAATCTTGGCGGCTGCTCCATTACGTGTAATGGCATCCCGTTATAACCCTTACGAGTAAGCGAGCATTTAGGGTTTTATTATTAGAACTAGGGCGACATGTCTATCTGCAAACTGTTGTTTCAGTGAGTTAGCACTATAAAAATTGATCTAAGCGTGTTGGTCTAGTACTAAGTGGACTTCATCATCATCTCATTGAAAATTAATTTGTTCTCGCCATGATATAGTTGAAAAATTGCCTAGTTAAACAACAATCATTCACCCCAATTGTTTTTTATTAATGTACCGAGTGTATTAACAGTAAACAACACTTAGTACGAGTGATTTCTCCTGAGTTACTTCCCCTTACCTGTAGTGTAACTAGTGTATTATATACACCACTCATGGCAATCAGTTCATTGTGAGTTCCCTGTTCTACAATTACACCCTCTTTAAAGCCAGCAATGATATCTGCTGTCTTAATGGTGGACAATCTATGAGCAACAACAATGGTAGTTCTACCAGCTCTAGCCTGAAATAAAACACCACAGTAAAACAATACCTAATTTTCATTGTCAATTTTCACGTCAACAAATCCACAAATATGATCAAAACAAATCTCACACCTTAATTCATTCAACACTAAAGAAATTATGCCTTATGCAGATGAATAAAGGTTATTGTGAGTAGCACACCTACATTGAAGACAAGTATGTTTTATTTCTAAGGGTCTTGTAGGTGTCTAAGTTAATACTACGATATAGCTGAAATATTGCTAAAGTTGGCATCAAACACCAATCAATCAATCAATCAATCAATAATTCAACCTACATTGAATTATGTCTTTCTTCTGCCCTTAAAATAAAATTGCTTTATATTGGATGAATGTATTGAAAGAGAAATATAAAGACAGTTTACAGGGCTTTGACTTCAATTCTACCAGTACTTCACTATTTAGAGGCAGTACTTTTTTTCATGATATATTATACAACACTCTTTATAATCAGGAGGTATCAAAGACCATTTTAGGGGTAAAAGTACCTGGTACCACCCGTTATTGAAAGGCCTGAGTATATACATTGTATATTAAACAGTTTCAGAATAAGACTGTCCATGACATATATGACTGTAAATCTCAATCAACAAATCAATCATATCTAAAAAATGGAAAAATGTGTCCATAGTAGTCTTCGTGCTAACCCACTTGCCTGAAGCCTTGGACAAGTAAAGCTGGATTCGGACAAGTGAAAATTATTAAAGAATTTGTTTGAATAAATATATTTGTTTTTCTAAATTTGGCTTTCGGGTAAGTAGGTGAACAAATTTAGACAAAGACTGCCATAGGACATGGATGAACCTATTTCTAGGATGTGGGTCAGACTTATGTACGATAATGAGTAAAACTTAATCCCCCCAACCCAACCCAATGACTAGCACCAGGGACGTAAATATATATCTAGTCTATCTAGTCATTCCTATTTACCTTGTCTAAAGCTTCCTGTACGACTGCTTCACTCTCTGTGTCTAGAGCCGAGGTAGCTTCGTCAAGGAGAAGGATTTTAGGATCACGTACAAGTGCTCTAGCGATGGCCACTCTTTGTTTCTGTCCTCCACTTAACTGTGCTCCTCGTTCTCCAACCAAAGTATCAAATTTCTATTTTGTGAAGAAAAAAAACACATTTTTTTGTAATGTTAATAGAAGACCACAATCAAAAGTGAAAATTAATAATCAAATTCTCAGTGTATCAACATGCATTTATTTACTTCAGGACCAAGGAATGCTTTGAAAATTTTGTCATAGTATCTTATTGCATTATCGACTAATTAAGTTTAAATCGTTAAAAACACATTGCAGCATAACAAAGTGACCACCATTTTTTCCAATTATTTACATTCCAGTAGTTTTAATACGTGAACTGAAAGTGAAAATATAGATTTTCCAATTTAAAATAAACAGTCACTTGGGACAAAGGGTAATTACCACACCGTATAAGAATGAATACAGGAGGGCCATCGTGGTCGTGATCGTATGGTAGTTGGATTTACAACTACATATGCAATCAGTTCCTATCATCAGTGTTGTTGTGAGTTCAAATCTCGATCAGGTCAGTGACTTGCGACAGGTTGGTGGTTTTCTCAGGGTCCTCCGGTTTCCTCCATCAATAAAACTGACCACCACGATATAACTGAAATATTGTTGAAAGTAGCATTAAACACCATCAAACAAACAAACAAATGAATACAGGTTACACTGTACTCTTGAATTTTGACATCGCTTACCTCTGGCAAGTCCATGATAAAATTATATGCATTGGCCATTTTGGCAGCTGCGTAGAGTTCTTCGTCTGTCACATTCTCCCGCCCCATTTTAATGTTATCTTTGATTGACAGGGCAAACAGGATGGGTTCCTGACTGACAGTACCTATGTGTTCTCTCAACCATTTCACATTTAAATCCTTGATGTTGTTGCCGTCAATTGCTATCTATAAATAGAAATCGTTAGAAATTCTGAGGTAACTTTTTTATCACATTCTACTAACATATCCACATTATTATGGTATTCAAGTTGCAATAGACCATTTGCACATTCCAGGTTTTATTAAAAAATTATATGTTTTTATTAGAGTTATTTCCTTTACAACAGATAAAATGATAACTGTTTCAAGCAAAGACAACTGAAAAGACAAAGAATTTTAGTATAGTTTTCTTATAATTCGAACCTTTTAAAAAATCAAAGGATAATTTCACAGCAAATAGAAGATTTACATTGTTACAACATTAATATATGGTATTTTCATTGAAATTTGCATGAAAGGCAACCCCTTTGGCTGCATTAATTCTTTTAAAAACAAATAAATTTAAAATCAAGTCAGAAAAGGGAAAATATTCATATAAAATGCTTGAAGCGAGTCAGTAAATTTAGCTTGAAGACAAGTGAGTAACTTCTTAGTTGTGTATATCAAGGCGAGACTTATTTATGAGATGTTGAGCAGGTCTGCCAAGTTTGAATTTTATAGTGTGACTTTCAGTGTATTGTTATTATCAAGTGTGATCCACTGTGTTGTTGTCAACACCTGTGATCTTCTTGTGACAACACATACTGATAAAAAAAAATATATATTTACCATGCCTCCCTCTGGGTCATAAAATCTGGTTAGCAATTGTACACAAGTACTCTTTCCACAACCACTTGATCCAACCAATGCCACAGTCTGGCCTGGCTTTATAGTCAGGTCAACCCCCTTTAACACCTGCAAAGTATTATAGACATGCACAGTGAAATCTGTCTACCAGAACCCTGAATAAATCAGAATTCTGTATATACTGAACATTAAATAAAGTCCTAAAGAAGGAAATCTTTGTAAAAATAATAAGTTAGTCGCACAGAGGTTTGATGTAGACAAGCTTCACTGTATTCTATGTAAAAAGAGGTCCACCTACTTAAAGGATGGCTTTAATTTATTTAACTTCATCTGTATTGAGATATTCTACACAACTTAAATTACAAAATAAAATATATTCTGACCATGAGTTAACTTCAGTTCATTTCAGAAGAAAACCTAATTTGTTTCTATCTTTAGTAATAGTTGTCATAACATCACAATTCCAATGAACAATTTTCTTCGTGGTACATTTGTAGTAATGAAAATAAACATTATTCTGAACTTTAAACTTTTGTGTGCTTAATAGTAGAAAAAAACCCAGCAAGTAGCAAATTCACAAAGGCTTAGATTTTCACCCTGATTAATATTTTGATTTCCCATACACAGGACATGTAAGTTAGCCACAAGAGGTAGCCATTATATACCAAAGGTAGTTTTTAATCATCAGAGGTAGTGTGTTCTTGTATTATATCTATCATGTACCTGAACTTCAGCTCTAGAAGGGTACGTGAACTTCACATTCCTAAAAGTGATATGACCTTGTACACTCTCTGGTTTCTTACCCTCTGAAGAACTACTGTCTATTTGAGGAACCTATAAATAGAAATAAACCAATCTTATAAACTATAAATAGAAACAAGATATGATTATAATCTAACAATTATGAAGTCTCCCAAACCGGCCACTGACACTATCTACCCACATATCAAATTTTGATGATATCGGACAATGTTGAATTTTTACCCCCCATTTTTATGCCGTGTTTTGGCAGCCATTTTGAAAATGGCAGACATCTTGAAAATTTTGAAAATGCAGAATTGCTCCTCTAATGGTGACCTATCACTATGTCAAATTTTATGTCTCTATCATTATCCAGTTAGAAGTTATCAACATTAATGTACGAAATTTCAAGTTTCCCATAGGATTCTATAGTAACCCCCACCCTCTTTGAACCCCCAAAAATATGGCTTTGACCCCCTTTACCACAAATCTGAAAACTTTAGGATCAACTAGAAACATATATCTATAACTCCACCAAGTTTCATGAAATTCTGTCCTGTAGTTCCTGAGATCTGCCGTGGACAAGTTCATGGTGCATGGAAAGAAAGAAGAAGAATAATAAGAATAAGAATAATAATAATAAGAAACGGAGCAAAAACAATAAGTCCCCCAAACTTTGTTTGGGAGACTTAATAATAATAATAATAAGAAACGGAGCAAAAACAATAAGTCTCCAAACGTTGTTTGGGAGACTTAATAAAACCAGTCTTGTAAACTTTAAACTATAAATAGAAATAAAACCAGTCTTATCAACTTTAACCTATAAATAGAAATAAAACCAGTCTTATCAACTTTAACCTATAAATAGAAATAAACCAGTCTTATAAACTTTAAACTATAAATAGAAATAAAACCAGTCTTATAAACTTTAAACTATAAAGAGAAATAAAACCAGTCTTATAAACTTTAAACTATAAATAGAAATAAAACCAGTCTTATACACTTTAAACTACATTTTTTATATTTTACATGAGAGTAGCCAAAACAATATTTTTTTATCCAATAGAATTTCATAAGTGGGATTTTAATTGGTCTCAAACTTCATTGTATTATATTGTAACAAGAGACCCACTAAATTAACAGAACATATTCTGAAAGTGGCTACATAGGTTATAGCTCCCAAACACTTTTAAATTATTTGGCGTTCCAACCTTTCGACTTTAAGCGTACCTGATGAAGCCTATTCCAGAAAAGTGTCACGCACACTAAATTAGATATCTACGTTTTTATTAATGGATCCTCTCACATGTTTACACAGGTAAATATGTTTTCTGAGTGATAGTATTTTTCTACATATCCCCGTGTGACAATAAGTCGGCCAGTCATTGGATAAGGTTTGATTATTTTTTTTCATGTTTGAAAAGTAAACATTTTTTCTTTATAATTGCTCACATGTGTAAAGTTCCATAGAAAAAAGATTATGTTAAAAATATTATTCTGCCATACATCAGGAAAGTCTGCCGTACACAAAATCTATCCAAAAGTCAAATGGCTCTGTGTATATTTGACGTGTTCAGAGCTCAGATGGGAGAAGATTTTTTAGATTTCTTGTTCGAAAATAATATAAAAGTTGTGTATGTACCAGCTTGCTGTACAGATAGACTCTAACCGTTAAATGTCAGTGTTCAGAAAGCCGTAAAAAATCGTTTGCGACAGTCATTCGAGGACTGGTATGCTGACAAAATCGTTAAACAATTAAATGAGAACAAAGGTTCTGATTCTGAAGAGCGGTAATTCAACCCGTTGACCTTTCCTTGACACAGCTGAAACCATTATCTGCAAAATGGTTGGTCAAAATGGTTCAGCACATCAAGAACAATCCGGAAATCGTCCGAAGTGGATTCCGTGAAACGGGTATTAGTGACACCTTGGCAGAGAGTCTGGAAGATGAAGTTCCGTTGTCAAAAGTCTCCCGAGAATATACAACTGTGTAATACATGTGATACAGTTTATGTAGATATTTCGTAACTCTATGTGATTTTGAGTTGTCTGATCTTGATTTGTAATTTCTAAATAAAATCATTGTTTGTGTACTGGTTTCTATCAATTTACCGACTTATTTGTGGTAAGAAATAACAAAATGAACCATAATTTCTTGTACTTTTTTACTCAGTGTCCATCCACCAAAATAAAATATACAGTTTTGTTCAATCCGCGAAAATAAAAACAGTGAAAATTTGTACCATACAAAATCGCGAAATTTTAGACCCGCGAAAATAACCCGCTATACGGTAATTTGTGTTCGTATCCAATGTATTTTTCTCTACCCAATTTTTTTTAAATAATGGTTTTCTATTCTATTTTTTAGCTTCATGACTATTTAATAGGAAGTTCATGGTCACATGATACACATATTTGCCTGAAGTTTTTCTTTTTCCAATCAAGAATTAAACTAACACTCTTGCAGTTGTCATGGTAACACTCCAATTTCAATAAGTATTTATCCTGTAGTTGGGGTGGGAGGGGAGGGGGGGGGGGGGGGAGGTTATGGTGCTTAACTCCACTTTCAACAATATTTCAGCTATATCGTGGCAATCAGTTTTATTGGTGGAGGAAATCGGAGTACCCAGAGAAAACCACCAGACTGCCGCAAGTCACTCACAAACTTTATCATATAATGTTGTATCGAGTACACCTCGCCTGAGCAGGGTTCAAACTCACAACATTAACGGTGATAGGCATTGATTGCACAGATAGTTTGGTAATCCAACTAACATACGATCACGACCATGATCACGACAGCCCCTGAGATGTATTTATAGATCTATAATTACTTACCAGATTGATCATTTCAAATACAATATAAGCTGCCCCTCTGGCTGCTCCTAGGGTTTGTAGAGGAGGAACTATATTACCAACAGAAAATGCACCAATCAAAACTGAGAAAAACACCTATAAATAGAAGAAAAATACATGTTCATATCAACATCTGATTTTAGAGATAACTTATTTTACCAACAAGTCAAATAGTAGGTAATACAAATTAATATACAGTAGCCCCCCCCCCCCCTCCTCTTATAAGTCCTCTCTCATCAAAGGCCATCCCTCTAATCAGGCCAGATTTCAGTTACACTGAGATATTAAAATACTAGTAAACTGTCACCCTCAAAAGAGGTGCCACTTTTTTTTATTGCAGAAGGGATTGCCTTATATGAGAGGAACTACTGTATACAGTTTCTGATTGTGGTTAGGAGGTTAGGGGGTTAGAGGTTATGGATATGGTGCTTAACCCCACTTTCAACAATATATCAGTTATATCGTGGCGGTCAGTTTTATTGGTGGAGGAAACCGGAGTCCCCGGAGAAAACCATCGATCTGCCACAAATCATTGACAAACTTTATCACATAATGTTGTATCGAGTACACCTCACCATAAACAGGGTTCAAACTCACAACATTAGTGGTGATAGGCACCGATTGCACAGGTAGTTGTAAATCTAACTACCATACGATCACGACCACGACGGCCCCGATTCTGATTGTGTGGCATTGAAGGGATCAATGATTTTACTTTGAAATATCAAGGAATTTAAGTTATCTGGAATAAATTATGCTGAAAGCTTCTAAATCAGATTAAATATAAATAATTCACGAAACAATTCATCTGAGTTAAAGATAATGAGATTGGACTTGAATGCTTTATGTCAAACATTTTACTCTAAAACACTGTTTATTGAGTAATTGCTGTTAGATGCAAAGAGAGTAATTTTTCAGCTATATCTTGGCAAGAAAAAGTAACATTTCGATGAGATGACAATGATGTCATACATGTACTAGACCAACACGTTTAGATGGATTTTTATAGTGCTAGCTCACTGAAACAACAGTCTGCAGGTAGACAATGTTCGTTTGTTGATGTTGGTTGAATAGTCGCATCACTCAAGACACATTATCCTGATTCCGAGCCAACCAGTCTTTGCTCTTACTCCTTAATGCTGCGTGCTTAGTCATGAAGCAGCAAATACCAATGTTATAGTCTGTGCTACAACCAGAGGAGAGTATACTAACCATAATACACCTGATGAAGGTGGAAATGTTTGACATTGAGAATCATATGTATATCTCTTTTTAATGATGACTCAAAATGAGTAAATGATGTAATAAGACTCACAATGAGTTCATGTTTACTAGATTTGGAATGAGTATATTTATGAATGCAATATTAATTATTTAAGGAATATTTGAAATTGTTGAACAGGTTATACGTTATAACCTGGTTTGGGTCAGTTTACACTTAATAAACCACGAAGTGAATTATGAAAAACGTAAACTGACCCAAACCAAGTTATACAAGTATAACCTGTATAATCTGTTCAACAATTTAAAATATTCCATATAATTAAATTTTTACAACAAAATTTAATGATTCCTCGATTTTAATTACGATTATTTCATGTGACTATTTGAATTTGTCGTTGGCAGAGGAATACGTTGGTGACGTCACAATACCAACCCAGGTTATCAAATATAACCAATCTTTTCTCCGGCCGTATTAACCAATCAGATTGCATGATTCAAATCAAATTAAATTATTTACAATTTAGAGTAAATTACTTACAATGAGTACTCTTCCAATTGAGTAAGTATCTGACTGCTCACGGACTAACTTTGCTCCATACCAAAAGCCTAAGGCATAGGCTCCAAACATCACCACATAGACCAGTCCAACAGAGAAACCATTGGTGAACCCTTTCTTTATTCCTACATCTTTAGCTTCCTGTAGATGTGCATTATACCTGAAATAGTACGGTAATAATTAGTTTCCTGTAGATGTGCATTATACCTGAAATAGTACGGTAATAATTAGCTTCCTGTAGACGTGCATTATACCTGAAATAGTATGGTACATTTTAATAATTAGTTTCCTGTAGATGTGCATTATACCTGAAATAGTACGGTAATAATTAGCTTCCTGTAAACGTGCATTATACCTGAAATAGTATGGTACATTTTAATAATTAGTTTCCTGTAGATGTGCATTATACCTGAAAGTGTATGGTATATTTTAATAATTAGCTTCCTGTAGATGTGCCTTATACCTGAAATAGTACGGTACATTTTAATAATTAGCTTCCTGTAGACGTGCATTATACCTGAAATAATACGGTACATTTTAATAATTAGCTTCCTGTAGACGTGCATTATACCTGAAATAATACGGTACATTTTAATAATTAGCTTCCTGTAGACGTGCATTATACCTGAAATAATACGGTACATTTTAATAATTAGCTTCCTGTAGACGTGCATTATACCTGAAATAATACGGTACATTTTAATAATTAGCTTCCTGTAGATGTGCATTATACCTGAAATAGTACGGTACATTTTAATAATTAGTTTCCTGTAGATGTGCATTATACCTGAAATAGTACGGTACATTTTAATAATTAGCTTCCTGTAGATGTACATTATACCTGAAATAGTACAGTGCATTTTGCTAATTAGTTTCCGGTAGATGTGCATTATACCTGAAATAGTATGGTACATGTTACTAATTAGCATTCTTTTGATGTGCATTATACCTGCAATAGTATGCCACAATGGTACATTTTGCTAATTAGCTTCCTGTAGATGTACATTATACCTGAAATAGTATGGTGCATTTTACTAATTACCATTCTTTATATGTGCATTATACCTGAAATAGTACGGTACATTTTGCTAATTATATTACAATCCCATGCAAATTAAATGAGTGTGGAAGTTTTTAAGGAATCTATGCTTCTATTTCTAAGTATCCAAGTTATCTGGCATGAATTAAGCTGAAAGTTTCTATGAATGGACCATTTATTTACTGTAAGTAATCCAAGAGCAGGATGCATCAAAACAGGCGAAGTGGCTGAATTTTCCACCCTGGCTTTAAAGAAATCAGCATAGTTTTAATGGCCTGTCAGTCTTTAATCATACTTTTTCTTCAATATTCACAGATAAAGGAGCTCCCATGTTCCTGACATGTGACCTTATACAGGGTTTCATATTCCTTATTTTATTCCAAACTTGTTGACTGCATCTTTTTTCAGATCCCTGATAACTATATTTGCTTTGTGAAAAGAGGGCGGGCATGCGGTAGCGGGAAAAGAAACATTAAAATATTTTCTAGATTTAAAATGTCATCCAGATTTTCCCTCACTTGACCCTTAAATCAACTGAAAGAGGCGTCCTGTTGTCCTGTGTTTACCAAGTGTGGTGAGCACGGCAAGAGATTCAGTTGTATGCATTGAACTAAACATACCTCTCACATTCTTTTTTCTGTCCTCCGAAACTAACAACTGTCCTTACAGAACTTAACACCTCTTCAGCAATGGCGCCTGCCTTGGCATAAGCTGCTAATTCTTTTGAAGACATATCTGCTACAAGCTGAAATAATACAATACCCATTGAAATTGATCAACATTGTTTCTCTTCTCATCAGGGTGAATATAACTCTTTTATTTTGCTCAGATATCGTCTAAACTTTATGCGGAATATAACAAATAAAAATTAAGATACTTGAGTGTGTGAGGGATTGTTGTTTAATTCCAAATGAGCAATTTTTGTTAGCTATATCATGTTGAGAGAATGTTACATTTCAATGAGATGACAATGACGTTAACTTGGTACTAGACAATCACACTTAGTTGGATCTTTATAGTGCTAGCTCACTGAAACAACATTCTACAGTTAGACATGTCGCTCCATTCGTACATATTATCCTGATTCCAAACCAACCAATCTCTGCTCTTCCTACATAATGCTACATGCTTAGCTGTAAAACAACAAATACCTATTTTATAGTCTTTTCACAATCTATGACAATCAATGTATATTACCTTGTTTGTAACAACCACTTTGATAGTATTAATATTAAACACTGTGTTAGTATAAAAATTACCTTATTCATAACAAACCATGTTACAGCAAAAAAATTACCTTATTCATAGCAAACCATGTTACAGCATAAAAATTACCTTATTCATAACAAACCATGTTACAGCAAAAAAATTACCTTATTCATAGCAAACCATGTTACAGCATAAAAATTACCTTATTCATAACAAACCGTGTAATAGTATTAATATTACCTTATTCATAACGAACCCTGTAGCAGCTAGGAGTGGACTGATAGCCAATATGACAAGTGTCAGTTCCCATCCATATATAAATCCAATAATAAATCCAGTCAGAAATCCTGATGTCCACTGTAAACATGACCCCATCTTGTCTCCAATTCCTTCATGAATTTTGTTTATGTCACTGGAAAAATGTGGCATAAAAATGTATATTAATATTTGTTAAAGTTTTATACTGATATTGTTTTTATTTAACAATTAAAGGTTAGGGTTAGGGTTATTGTGTTTAACATAACTTATAGCAATATTTCAGTTATATCGTATTGGTTAGTTTTATTGGTGGAGGAAACCAGAGTTACTGGAGAAAACCATCAACCTTCCGCAAGTCACTGACAAACTTTATCACATAATGTTGCATCAAGAACAACTCGACATGAGCGGGATTCAAACTCACAATGCTAGAGGTGATAGGCACTGATTGCATAGGTAGTTGTAAATCCAACTACCATACGATCACAACTGCCCTTATTCAATAATTAAGATATAAGACGGATGTAAATAAGAGCTGTGAAAAACAGTGCTCAATCATTTGCAAGTTGTGCATCACTCATAAACAACTAGAATATCTATAAATATATTTAGGTGAAAAATGTAATAACAACAAAACAACACTATGCATATATTTTTTTTAATTGATTTTCTTCAGTAATTCATTTGAAGAAACCTCATCAAAGACAGATGAACAATAAACAATCCAAATACAAAAAAAACACTCTTTTTGGCACCTTGGAGCTTCTTGTTTGGAAACAGACTACAATCCCCCAAATCAATCTCAACCTTTTTACCGTAATATGAATCTTTGTGTTAAAATTTCAAAAGGATCTGTCAATTAGAATAAATGTTATTGAATATAAACCATTGTGTCTACAGATAGACGATGACAAGGACAAAGACAGACTCATAACATAATATGACCAAAAAATTATTCAGGTCCTATAAAAATCTTTTATCAGCACTTCGGACATTTTTCCTTTGATGTGTGCCGCTGATAGTCTGCATCACTGAACTGACCTTGATCCTTAAAAATATTAAGTCAGTTCGTAACTCGCATGGGCAAGAACTGACTCTGATATTGAAAAGTATCGCTCAGTGTGACATCAAACACATGTTGACGTCGCCAATATAAACAATGACAAAAATCTCAACATACATTATCACTAGTATTACACCTGCGATACTAGTGAAAATGTCTGCCTTGACCTTCAAAACTGACATTATTCTATAAATACATTTGTATTACATCTAACAGTAAGTAATATTTATCATAAAACCTACTCAGATAAGCGATTGTTGAGTTCCCCTGTCTCATGGGTGTCAAACCAACCAATTTCTTGTCGTAGTACATTGCGTAAGAATTTGTCTCGTATTCTGTGAGCTTGTCTCTCAGCGGCAATGGCCCAGAAAGTGACCTGTACATAACCACAGACCATGACACCACAGGCTATTACTGAAAACATAAATGTCAGAATTTAAACAAAAGAGAAAAGTTTCTAAAACAGTCGTCTGATTTATAATAACGGTAACTGATCAAACAAATGCTTTAAATTCTCATGTTGATCACATAGCAATGCTAAAACAGATGAATACACATACAAAAAACATCCTTTTTTGGAACCTTGGAGCCTCTTAATGGAAAACAGGTAGGAAACCATTAATTGTGTCATTTGGTAGATTGCATAATCAAGGGAAATAACTCTGGAATAAAAAAAAATTCAAATAACCCCAAATTTAATTGAAAATGTAATACTTGTGATCTCTGAAATCATTAAAAACGTTCATTTTCCATAATCACAGATTTTAAGAATGCATAAATCTAAAACTAAAATTTTAAATCAATTAAATACATCAAACTAGAGATAACAGCCAAATTGGAAATACTGCCACAATATAACTGAAATACTGCCACAATATAACTGAAATACTGCCACAATATAACTGAAATACTGCTACAACATAACTGAAATACTGCCACAATATAACTGAAATACTGCCACAATATAACTGAAATACTGCCACAATATAACTGAAATACTGCCACAATATAACTGAAATAGTGCCACAATATAACTGAAATACTGCCACAATATTACTGAAATATTGCCACAATATAACTGAAATACTGCCACAATATAACTGAAATACTGCCACAATATAACTGAAATACTGCCACAATATAACTGAAATATTGTTGAAAGTGGCATTTAACACCACAACACCTAACCCAAATTGGAAATATCAGCCATCTAACAACAATCATATTAGTAACTGAGTTGTAGAAATGTGATGTAGCCATATGATAAACAATTATATTAGAGGTTTGTTGTTTCTTTATTAAATAAAAACAAATTCTTTGCCAATACACTAACAATATCTATTAACAATATTATCACACCCAGGGGTCATATGTCATGTTACTTTTCATTCATCTTTGACCATCCAATCATTTGCAAGAGAGTTTATATTGACCAATCGAACAACATTTTTTTAATATATATTGACTAATCAGACAACACCTCTTGGTGTGTACTTGGTTTTGATACATAAAGATTTAGTAGGCTTCACTCTGTCTGTGTTTCTGATTGGTCGGTCGAAATTATGAACCCAGATGTGAAAATGAGTCTTACTTTAGATGATCTTTACCCAAGGTATATTTAATAAATAACTAGAGGTTCCCAGGAGCCTGTAATCGCTCACCTGGTTTTCAATTTGACATCTAAAGTTGATAGAAAATGGGGGCATTACACATAATTTTGAAAGTGGGCCACCCAAAGATCATTTCAACTTAAATTTCTCAGCAAAAGATTTAGATGTGATTTTTATCTCATAATATTCCTAAACAGAATAAACTGGCTGAAAAAATCTCATAGAAAAACCCAGAATAAATGTTAAACTACTCATTGCCATGTAGCTGCAGTTAAAATTTGAGCTCATTTTGACTTATACTAGAGCAGCAATGGACAATTGAAGAAATTTCTATTTTTAGCAACAGCAGCCATATTGAATGGAGGGTGGGGCTGTCGGACACAATATTGAAAGGGGACCACCCAAGGACCATCCCAGCCAAATTTGCTTTAAATTGGTTCTGCGGTTTCAGAGGAGAAGATTTAAATGTGATCTTTTATCAAAATATGCCTAATTTGCATAATCGGTATAAATCGGCTGAAAGAAAAATTTCACAGAAAAAAACGAAATATATGTTTAACTACGCCTTGCCATGTAGCTGCCGTTAAAATTTTAGCTCATTTTGACTTATACTAAAGCAGCAATGGACAATTGAAGAAATTTCTATTTTTAGTAACAGCAGCCATCTTAAATGGAGGGCGGGGCTGTCGGACACACTTTTGAAATGGACCCACCCAGAGGCCAGGTTTGGTTTAATTTGGTTCAGCGATTTCAGAGGAGAAGATATAAATGTGATCTTTTATCAAAATATGCCTAATTTGCATAATCAGTATAAATCGGCTGAAAGAAAAATCCGGCATATATGCTAAACTACTCCGTGCCATGTAGCTGCAATTAAAATTTAAGCTCATTTTGACTTATACTATAGCAGCAATGGACAATTAAAA
Source organism: Bathymodiolus septemdierum (assembly GCA_963383655.1). NCBI lineage: Eukaryota > Metazoa > Mollusca > Bivalvia > Mytilida > Modiolidae > Bathymodiolus > Bathymodiolus septemdierum. The sequence continues at coordinate 59,971,659 of OY726517.1, read as the reverse complement.
TTTCATCCCCCCTTTTTTCTATTTTTAGCTTGGTGGCCATTTTGGTTGGAAGTTGGGATCAACGGACACAATTTTGGAAGAGGGCCATACAAATACCATTCCACCAAAGTTTGGTTGCAATTGGCCCAGTGGTTTCTGAGGAGAAGATTAAAGTTTATGACGTACGACGGACGAACGGACGGACGAACGGACGGACGACGGACGCCAAGTGATGGCAAAAGCTCACATGGCCTTTGGCCAGGTGAGCGAAAAATGGTAAATCATATATAAGGCTGTATTAGGCTATATACTTACTTATATAATAAATAGCAAAGGTTGTCATCTTGTCCAAGAGCTGGTCTTGAGTATCTAGTAATGCCCAGTTCACAGTAGTGTTCAGGTAATTCTCAATGGCTGTCCGGTGTGCACTGGAAAATATATATAAATAATATATCAATATAGGAGCATGTAGAGCACTTATTATAATACAGGCTGTTAGGGTTAGGGGGATTATTGTACCAGTCAGTTTTATTTGTGGAGGAAACCAGAGTACCCGGTGAAAACAACTGACCTGCCGCAAGTCACTTACAAACTTTATCACATAATGTTGTATCGAGTACACCTCACCTGAGCGGGATTCAAACTCACAACGTTAGTGGTGATAGGCACCAATTGCATAGGTAGTTGTAAACTACCATACAACCACGGCGGCCCCCACAAGTTGATAGGAGTATGAAAGTGTTCAAATCAATTTCTTAGATCAATCAATGTCTTTTTCATAAGGATGTAAATTTGTGAATCTTATAAATCATATACAATGTACATTGTATGTATTATGGTGGTCAAATGACATTTTTTTTGCTAAGTAAAACAGAGTAGATTAATTTATCCTGCAATCAGTACATTTGCGGTACAAATATGCTATACGAAAATTTTTTTGCTTTATTCGTACTAGACGAATAAACTTTCCTGGTACCCTGTAGCTATGTACTGCAGACAACTATGAAACTGGTAACGCAGACCACGAAGAAGACACCCTTGACAACATTTATGAAAGGCGAGAAATGACACTTGTTTCTGTCCTTTTTGTCTAAATCTGACAAGTTTTCCGACTTTTTTGACATTGCAGGATAAACACAATATACGTACATTTTGTCGGTAAATATAAAATTCAATTGTACTCGCTGTGAAACAGGCATGAAAAGCTCGCCAAAGGCTCGCTATTCTGCCTGTTTCTAAAGCTCGTACAAATAAATTTTATATTTACCGACAATGTACGTATATTGTATATTTATTGTTCAGAAAAACACAGGTTTTCAGATAAAACAGGACATATTTTCTGACATTGCACAAAACTCCAATGTTTGATTTACGTAGGATTCTGATTTATATTCATGGATTGGTTTATATATGATCTACTGTATCTTAAGTTTCGTCAACAGCAAACTGTGGTTCTACTGTGGTAAAATGAATTGAGCTTTATCTGTGATTTGCCAAAGGTGCCAGTAAAACTGATACAAATGTAGGTGAAAACTTGAGGGTGGGCGATACTGGAATGGCTTGGTTATTCGTGGTTAATGTCATTTATTTTCAACAATATTTCAATTATATTGTAGCCGGAAGTTTGATTAGTCGCAGAAACGATGTGGTCGATGAAAACTACTGACAGTGAGGATCGAACTCACAACTTTTGTGGTGACAGGCACCGATTGCATATGTAGATGTAAATCTAACTACCATACGCTAGAAGACACAACGGTCCTTGAATACTCAAAACCATAAAATCCTATTCAAATGTAATGATTAAAATTCTTTTTGCAATTTAAAATTATTAAAAACGTTATCTATGTTGATGCACGTATTTCATGCATGATATCAATCAATCAAATTGACCATTATATCAAGTTTAAAAATAGAATATCAACTCACTCTAACACATGTGGAGATTCATATACTTGATCGTATGTCAGTCCAAGAGTGGGAAGATAACTTCGGATCGATTCTAAAAATGCTGCAAACAATCCTGACTCAACAAATAAATCAGTCATATCTCCAAACACGATAATCATGGCCGGTAGTGCAGCTCCGTGAGCGGTGGCAAACAAAGATCCAAGCAGCATCAGTAACTTGTCTATACATGTAGAGTATTTAAACTGAAAAACAGTAAATGGACATAACATGATAACATATGGTATCAGTGTTCTAGGATTCTTCTGCAACAGCAACTTTCTATGGGAAAGTGCATACCAAAAATTCACTTGCCCACAGACCAAATTTACTTTCCCTGATTAAAAAGAAGTCGCCCACTTTGCCTGGTTTGGTGAGCCCTGCCTTCTCATGGATGGTGGGTTTCACCAGTCAGTTCATTAAAACCATTCAAGCTTTTCTCCCCTGTACGTTCATGCTATTTTATTAGGGAGAATATCATTTGATTCCCCACCCGAGGATTATAGGTGTTTGACAACATTTTAGATAATATCTCAGTTACATCCTTTCGGTCAGTTTTTTTGGTGGAGGAAACTGGGGTAGCCAGATAAAACCAGATTTTATCACATAAAGCTTTGTATTGCATACACCTCTGATACCACTGTCATCAGGAACCATCGGCTACAAATAAATTTGGCTGGTGTGATGAGAGATATCAATTACTGTGAAAGTACTTTTATTTGTTGCCACAAATTTTTGTGGTTTCTGCAAAATACATTGATCTATGGGGTCTTTAATTCATGGTTTCAAACACTACAGGCAACAACCAATGGGAAATTTGTATTTCGTTGGATTTTTGTTTTCGTGGTTTAAGTGGACCACGAAATCCACGTAAATTAGAACCTCAAGATTAATAATGACTTCACAGTAAATAATACCAGCAACTACAAATAAATCTGGCTGGCGTGATGTAAGAAATATCAACTACATTATGATGTCAAGAAACCTCCATTCACTCAATTTAGGATATTAATTTCCTGTGTAATTAACATACTTTATCTAAATATTATACACTTACAACTTCAAAGAAGCCGACCATTTTCTCTGGTTCTTTTTTCTCATCTTTATCTTTATCTTCGTCGTCTTTCTTATTTTTTTTGTCTTTCTTTTTCTGGGTCCCAATTTCTGGTGACACTCGCCCATTTTTGAAGGTTACCTTATCCGGATCAGCCGTAGACGTTGGTCTAGTGTCAATGTCTGGATCTAAAGCGACAAATATATATCAGGAAACAATTCTCTTTTCTTTTATTTAGAAAAAAACAGGTTAATTAGGGGGGGGGGGGGGGGGGGTGTATGGAGTTTAACGCCACTGTCAACAATATTTCAGTTATATTGTGGCATTCAACACAGGTTAATTATCTTCCTATTATCAGACTTAACATAGTAAAGGATGACAGTGTGACTGAGTGAACATGTACTACAACAGAACCTGTCTAAACTGAACCCTGAATAAAATGAAATCTAGTCTAAACAAAACTTTTAATAAAGTCCCAATGTTGGAAATCTTTGCTAATTTAACCTGTGTAAGCCAAACACCTGTCTATTCCGAACACAAAAGCTGGTCATAAGGAGATTTGGTTTAGACAGGTTTCACTGTAAATAATCAGGAAATCCTGTATAAAATGACCACCATCAGGACCAACATTATTGTACAGATTAGAAATGTCAAATATAAAGATTTCAAATTTTGGCACAAAATCTGATATTAGGTTTATATATATAAGATTTCTGATTTTTTCAGGCTTTGGTTTACGCAGGTTCAACTGTAATATCTAAAGTGAACTAAGAAGTAAAGGAAATATAGACATTGTAGCTATCATCAGAGGTAACATTCAACTTTTTTTTTAATCTTGGCATTCGATATTTTTATCTGCATTATTTATTACAGGGGAAAAAACACAATTATGTTTGCCAATGAATCCAATTTATTAGGCTAAATGAAATAAGATAATAGTTTCCAAACATTAATCTTTTTTTACCTCCAGAATGATACAATGCACAATTTAAAATTTCATTCACAAAATGCAAAGATAAAACAACATTTTATTTTAAAAGATATGTCATTCAATGTATATTTCATAATTAATATAGATATGCAAAAAAGAAACCATATTTAAACAAATATATAAGTAACAATATACAACAATGTACATTGTAATTATTAAAGATATGCAAGAATTTAAAAGCAGCACCATCTACAATATGAAACAATGCAATGGTCATGATAGTATCACATTATAGTCTTGTACTTCATAACTAACTTCCCTGAACATTATTTCTGTTATTCCTGCAATAAGTAAAACTATCAGAAAAACTAAAATGAAAGCACATTGTAGTTGACAATTAAATAAATTTTCACTTGCATTCATATTTTGGATCCTAACCACCCTTTCCTAATTTTACATGTCAGTGTTTCAGCAGCTAGACTTTGAAATCTTCAGGACAATTGTCAGTTTTATCAAAATTTCTTCAGGACATTCTTTAATAATTAAATTAATTTTTATAAAAGTTTTTCAAAACAATTTGAGAAATACATGGGCAAATGTCCTTAATAGACCAGTACCCAGCTGAATCACTGTAGGTATTTCTATATTTTCTGTTTTTTTGGGGGTTTTTTAATGTAGTAACCCCTCCTCCTCCCCCTAAATTTAATCCCTTTTTTCTGCAGAATTTGGATGAGAATCAATTAATTGAAGATTAACAGCTGCTATATTATTTTTAGGTATCTGAACCTAAGTGTAACTAATGTAAACAAACAGTTAATACAAGGCTGGGGAATTCAATTTACTAAATACTTCACATAATCAAGTAACCAGGAAATTTATTTAAAATGGGGGGTCTTTTGGAGGGAGGGATTTCAACTAATAACCACGTACATATTATTTACATGTACATGTAATTAAATATTTCAAACAAATCTCACAAAATACCTACAATTTGATATTCACCCTCCCGGCAACCCACCCTCAAATTAGAAATTTTGTACCAATTTAATGATAAAAGCTCCATTATATGGGACATTTCACAACAATGAGAAACACAGTTTATAAATCAATAGATCTGATTTTATCTTGAAGTTCATCTGTCCTCTATAAACTCCATGTAGGTATAACATATCTAACATAAGGTAGATGTTATAATCAGCTGTAAGAAAAACGTAGTGTCACATCACCTTTGGCTACAAAAGTATAACAGGAGTGATACAAATTGAGATATTAAATTTATGCTAGAAAAACTGGCTACAAAGTCTAAAACAATTTTGTAGGTCTACTTCAGGCTTTAAATTCATGTTAGAAAAACTGGCTACAAAGTCTAAAACAATTTTGTAGGTCTACTTCAGGCTTTAAATTCATGCTAGAAACATTGGCTACAAAGTCTAAAACAATTTTGTAGGTCTACTTCAGGCTTTAAATTCATGCTAGAAACATTGGCTACAAAGTCTAAAACAATTTTGTAGGTCTACTTCAGGCTTTAAATTCATGCTAGAAACATTGGCTACAAAGTCTAAAACAATTTTGTAGGTCTACTTCAGGCTTTAAATTCATGCTAGAAACATTGGCTACAAAGTCTAAAACAATTTTGTAGGTCTACTTCAGGCTTTAAATTCATGCTAGAAACATTGGCTACAAAGTCTAAAACAATTTTGTAGGTCTACTTCAGGCTTTAAATTCATGCTAGAAACATTGGCTACAAAGTCTAAAACAATTTTGTAGGTCTACTTCAGGCTTTAAATTCATGCTAGAAACATTGGCTACAAAGTCTAAAACAATTTGTAGGTCTACTTCAAGCTTTAAATTCATGCTAGAAACATTGGCTACAAAGTCTAAAACAATTTTGTAGGTCTACTTCAGGCTTTAAATTCATGCTAGAAACATTGGCTACAAAGTCTAAAACAATTTTGTAGGTCTACTTCAGGCTTTAAATTCATGCTAGAAACATTGGCTACAAAGTCTAAAACAATTTTGTAGGTCTACTTCAGGCTTTAAATTCATGCTAGAAACATTGGCTACAAAGTCTAAAACAATTTTGTAGGTCTACTTCAGGCTTTAAATTCATGCTAGAAACATTGGCTACAAAGTCTAAAACAATTTTGTAGATCTACTTCAGGCTTTAAATTCATGCTAGAAACATTGGCTACAAAGTCTAAAACAATTTTGTAGGTCTACTTCAGGCTTTAAATTCATGCTAGAAACATTGGCTACAAAGTCTAAAACAATTTTGTAGGTCTACTTCAGGCTTTAAATTCATGCTAGAAACATTGGCTACAAAGTCTAAAACAATTTTGTAGGTCTACTTCAGGCTTTAAATTTATGCTAGAAACATTGGCTACAAAGTCTAAAACAATTTTGTAGGTCTACTTCAGGCTTTAAATTCATGTTAGAAACATTGGCTACAAAGTCTAAAACAATTTTGTAGGTCTACTTCAGGCTTTAAATTCATGCTAGAAACATTGGCTACAAAGTCTAAAACAATTTTGTAGGTCTACTTCAGGCTTTAAATTCATGCTAGAAACATTGGCTACAAAGTCTAAAACAATTTTGTAGGTCTACTTCAGGCTTTAAATTCATGCTAGAAACATTGGCTACAAAGTCTAAAACAATTTTGTAGGTCTACTTCAGGCTTTAAATTCATGCTAGAAACATTGGCTACAAAGTCTAAAACAATTTTGTAGGTCTACTTCAGGCTTTAAATTCATGCTAGAAACATTGGCTACAAAGTCTAAAACAATTTTGTAGGTCTACTTCAGGCTTTAAATTCATGCTAGAAACATTGGCTACAAAGTCTAAAACAATTTTGTAGGTCTACTTCAGGCTTTAAATTCATGCTAGAAACATTGGCTACAAAGTCTAAAACAATTTTGTAGGTCTACTTCAGGCTTTAAATTCATGCTAGAAACATTGGCTACAAAGTCTAAAACAATTTTGTAGGTCTACTTCAGGCTTTAAATTCAGGCTAGAAACATTGGCTACAAAGTCTAAAACAATTTTGTAGGTCTACTTCAGGCTTTAAATTCATGTTAGAAACATTGGCTACAAAGTCTAAAACAATTTTGTAGGTCTACTTCAGGCTTTAAATTCATGTTAGAAAAAAGTCTAGATTGGAAGAAAATATATATTAAATGTATTTGCCTTACTTATATATACAGAGTCTATTAAAAAGATATATAGACAATATATGTACATTGTTGGAAAATATATAATTTATTTCTACGAGCTTTAGAAACAGGTAGAAAAGTGAACCTTAATTGGCGAGCTTTTCTTCCCTGTTTTTACAGTGAGTGCAAATGAATTTTATATTTTCCGATCATGTACTATAATTTATTTATCCTGCAAGGTCAAACAGCCATAATCAACGGCCAAATTGCTAAAAAGAGCAGAAACAAGTGTCTTTCTCATCAATTTTTGATAGTGTCCTCTGAAGTCCACACTTATTCTGTTACTGTTTCTTACCGTTACTCAACATGAATCAAGTACCAGAAAACCTATATCTAGTCAGTGATAGTATCAAACAAAAATTATCCAGTCAATTCAATTCGGCTGCTCAAATAGAACCAGTGCAGAATAAATGTTTTTATTAGTGCTATATAAAAATAGAAATAAAATTAGATTTGAAAATGAGGCTTGGTAGTGTATATAAATATACAATATACATACATTGTTGGAAAACATAAAATTTTAATTTGTATGAGCTTTAGAAACAGGTAGAAAAGCAAGCTTTCACACAGCTTTTCTAGCCTGCTTTGAGCAGTGCAAATTAATTTTATATTTAACGACAATGTATGTATATTGTGTTTATCCTGCAATATCAAAATGTCAAAAAACAACTGTCAAATTGTCTGAAAATAGCTGTAACAAGGGTCGTTCTAATCGTTTTCAATGGCATCATCTGTGACGTCAGTGCTTGTACTGTTATCGTTTCTTTCTGTCGCTCTACATGAAACGGGTACCAAAAATGCTTTATTAGTATTAGGTCCATGACTAAATAGCACTGAACTTTATTCGACCCCCTTTATTTAAGTGCAATGTACTCAAAATCACACAATTGTAGGATAATATAAATTATCAACTAAATATCAAATGAAATCTTTTGTATATAAATATATAAATGTTTCAAAATCGGAACAGGTACCTTTCTAATTCAAATAAGAAACATTAGTATATTTAAAGATGATATGAAATTATTCAGCAATTGGATACACCTTTGTAATGTGACACTTTTTGACTGCGGTGACATTGAAACTGTTTAAAAACTAGTACATTTAAACTAAGAGTTAGACTGGTTCCCTCCAAGGAAACCAGTAACTGTCCATACATTATAATATTTGAAATATTGCACAGTATAACTGAAATAATAATAAAAGCCCCTACACAGAACTTGGGCAACGTAGATTTAATTGTGAACTGTGCTTTGTTACTCATTCATTAGCTGGGTCTTGCAAAACACATGTGATGTCCCATGAGTTCTTCTATGTACATGAATCAGCTTGTAAACTGCAAGAGGTGTTAGGCAGAAAAATCACATGACAAACCAAATGCTGTCTATATGCGAAATTTCACAAAAAATCCTGACAATATGCACACCTTTCCTTGGTATAAATATGTACAAATATCTTGTCAAATAAAAAGCTTCTAGCTTGAAAACTGTAAGAGGAGTTAGGCAGACAAGCTTATTCATATATATGCAAAATTTCACAAAAAAATAGCTTGAAAACTGAATAAGGATTTAGGCTGACAAAGCATATGCATATTTGTCAACTTTCACAAAAAATAGTCTGAAAACTGTATATGGAATTAAGTGGACAAAACATACACGTATTTGCAAAATTTAACAAATTATATGGACTATGTTCAATAACCAGTAACTTAGTGAAAAATTGAAGAAAATAAAAATCCTGATAATATACACACCTATGGCATATGTACAAATTTCACATTTATAGAAATGAGCAATCTTTATAGAGGACCTTCCATAGATGCTTCCTACCAAATTTCAGTTCATATGGTTGAAGGGTTTCAGAGGAGAAAATTAAAATGTGAAAAGTTAACGGACGACAGACGAAAGACGACGGACGCCAAGTGATGGCAAAAGCTCACATTGCCTTTGGCAAGGCGAGATAAAAAAGTGAATTAATTGATTTAAACTCCTTGCATAGAGGAATACAAAAATGGTGATCTGTGATTGATTTAAACTCCTTGCATAGAGGAATACAAAAATGGTGATCTGTGATTGATTTAAACTCCTTGCATAGAGGAATACAAAAATGGTGATCTGTGATTGATTTAAACTCCTTGCATAGAGGAATATAAAAATGGTGATCTGTGATTGATTTAAACTCCTTGCATAGAGGAATATAAAAATGGTGATCTGTGATTGATTTAAACTCCTTGCATAGAGGAATACAAAAATGGTGATCTGCGATTGATTTAAACTCCTTGCATAGAGGAATACAAAAATGGTGATCTGTGATTGATTTAAACTCCTTGCATAGAGGAATACAAAAATGGTGATCTGCGATTGATTTAAACTCCTTGCATAGAGGAATACAAAAATGGTGATCTGTGATTGATTTAAACTCCTTGCATAGAGGAATACAAAAATGGTGATCTGTGATTGATTTAAACTCCTTGCATAGAGGAATACAAAAATGGTGATCTGTGATTGATTTAAACTCCATGCATAGAGGAATACAAAATGGTGATCTGTGATTGATTAAACTCCATGTATAGAGGAAAACAAAATGGTGATCTGTGATTGATTAAACTCCATGCATCTGAGAGGAATACAAAAATGGTGATCTGTGATTAGAGGAGCATAAAAATGGTGTTATGCGATCAATTTAAACTCCATGCGTACAGTACAAAAATGGTGATCTGTGATTAATTTCAACAGTACTTAATTCTTTCCATGCATAGAGCAACACAAAACTTGTGAGAGGTTTATTAAAAGTCAGCAAACAGCCAGAAAAGACAGATCAGATACTGGTGGTCAAAATAAGTTGTACAAAGTGCTCAAATAATGTTGCCATCTTTGAATATATTCTAAAACTTGTTGCTATCTTTGAAAATATTCCAAAACGTGTTGCCTTCTTTGGAAATTTTCCAAAACTTGTTGCTTTCTTTGGGAATATTCCAAAACTTGTTGCCTTCCTTGGAAATATTCCAAAACTTGTTGCCTTCTTTGGAAATATTATCAATATTCTGACAAAAGAAAATTACTGGAATTAAACTGAAAAAAACTTGACGAGTATCTGAACGTGATCGGCAATTGGTTACCCACCATGCAGCCTGGTATGATTGTAAATATTATGATGCATGATGGGTACAAGATTCAATTTTGATTACCAGTATCAATAAGAAAATGATTGAATTGTTAAAACCATTCAAAATATACATTTAATCGATTTGTAGTTTGATTGGTTAAAACAAATCAAGGAAAAGAAATCTGATTGAATTAGACAATTCAAGATGAGAAGTACGATTGGTTAAAACAAGAGTCAATCAAGTCAGTAGTAATTCAGAAAATTATATTTATTCAACAAGCACACAATAACACATTTCCCTGAAATATCCCCCATCTTATGAGGTTCAATGTGGGTTATTTATAACCTGAAAATTAAGGGGCTCATTAAGGTTACATTTGAATTGAAAAGTGCAAAATGTATCATCATATGGTAATTTCAAAAGATTTAAGATAGAAAAGATCTTTTTATTGTCACACATTCCCTTAAGGAACCTCTTATTTCTTTTACAGAAGTAAAGCATGAAATATGGTATATTTTCTTCGACATAGGTGAATTTTGTATGACATTGAGTACATTTACTATTATAGGTATTTATAAGTACAATGTACTTGAAGTAGAATTAAAAACTAATTAATTTTTAATCCTATATTAAAAACTGACACAAATTAATGTGAAATATAATTTATAAGTTCCTACTGACTTGACCAACTTAAACATGTGTAAAAACTTGGTATCTAAAACAGCATTTGTCCACTAGCCATAAGTGTTACCTTTTAAAAACAGGCCTTTTTTCTCTGTAATGGCAAGTATTAGGAATCATATACAAAATGCATTCATTATTTATTTATACCAAACACCAGACAAGCATGAATTGGTCCTTAAGCATGAATTGGCATGAATTGGTCCTTTATTGTAATTTCATTAAATGTCAAATGTATCCTTCTTCCAAGTTTATATAATCTATACTCCTCCTTGAGAAATTTAGCATCACCATGGCAACAAGGCTAATTTGAGTCCACTATGTTGCTCATCGTAACTTTGTTCTATGACTTTAACCCTAATAGTTGTCATCAATGGGAGTAACTGAGTGATTGTTGTTTAATGCCAACAGGCTATTTGCTTTATATAAAATTAGGGAATATAGTAATGCATAAAATATTTTTTTGTTTGGATATTGCCAGACATCTACAATGTACTCAAATGGATTACAGATGTAATTGACAAAAATTGTGGGGAAAAAATTGAAAAAAAAACCAATAGAACAAGAAAAGTTCTATAAATAGAACATTCCTGTGTGATGTAGATAATAGAAGACAGCTGTATGTAATGCTGTCTTCTTTAGGGTCATTTATCCAATGAAATGCTGGAATTTTGAGTACATCTTGGTCACAAATATGTAGGAAAAGGCTTCAACTTTCCTACATTATTTTTTAACTATATTTACTTTTCACTACTGATGGAAGAAATAGGTTCTGCAAATTCGGCCCAAATATGAGATTTGAAAAAAGAAATGAGATAATATCTAGAATATTGAAGATGTTTAAACAGTTCGTCATCAATGGTCAGTAATATTAATGGCTGGACTCCAATTCTATCAATTTTTAACATTAAAATTATATTGACATAAACATGACAATGCATATATAATTATGTGTTAGTAATTTAGTCTCCTAATACTAAAAGCACACACTCAGTCAAAATAACATATAAAAATGTTTGTACTCAAATATTAAGCAACAATCGTTAAAGGGGAATACTTAGGATCTTTTTGTCCGATATTTATTTTTGTATTTTAATCAAAAATGGAAGAATGAAGAGAACAATTACTTGATTTTCTCACTACAAAATGCCACCCTTTGAAGACACATGCCTCTTATTTCAGATTCTTCAAGGAAGGGATTTGGTATTCGTAGACAGTGTAGATGTTCTTTCTTCTTATATCCAAACATGGTCTAAACCAAATTATCAATTACATATTTCTTACACACTAGAAATGTATTCCTTGCTCATAATGATCATAAAGTTTAGGCAATTAGAGGCTTGATCATTTGAACTAACCCTTATGTAGAGATGACTATTGTACATTTCATTATGATTTTTGACTGAGGATCAACTCCTACTTGCAATTTCAGTTAAAATTTAAACCGATTTTGGCTTCAAATCGGATGGTTTGATTCTATTTTTAGTAACAGTGGCTGGTCATCTTAGATGGAGTTCAGACCAATAAGAGATATATTTAAAAATGGAAACCACCCAAGGATTATCCCTGCTAGGATTGGTTCAAATTGGCAGAGTAGTTTCAGAGAAGAAGATTTTTAATGATTTTTACCTTCAATATGACTCATCTCCATAATCAGCTGGAATCAACAATAGTGTAAAAGTGACCCCCGAAAAAAAATGAATATCTGCTAAGGTCTAAAGGAAATCTTAACCATGTTGGAAAAAATATTGGCTCCAAAAAAGGTGACTTTGACCCAATCAAGAATTTTCTCTCTCCAGTAACAGGAGCCATCTTGGATAGAATTCAAACAAATTGATATATTAGAATGAGGAATACCCAAGAACTATTTATGTCCAGGTTTATTCACATTAGCCGAATAGTTTCAGAGAAAAACATTTTTTTTCTTTTTCAAAACATCATAATTCCTGGATAATGAGATAAAAACAATCATGGATGATAGATAAAATATAAAATATTTGCCATTTTTTTTCCAAATCTGACCAATTAACCTTAGTGTGTGTAAGTAACTGGTTGTAGTAATGAGTCACAAGAAAATGGCATGTAACTGTAAATAATGAGGCACAAAAATATCAAATCTACAGTTCTTCTTCCTCTTTAGAGGGCAAAATGGAGAAAACTTACAATTTTAATTGATTGTCGAAAGAGAGGACTTTTTTTATTAGATTATTTTGACTGTAAACTTGCATTGTAAGTAATTCATGGTATAATTGTATGTTAAATAATAAAATTAAACCTATAAGTTACTAAATAAATATGCATAAATACACTTCTGAGTGTGGAATCATCACTTTCTTAGAGTTATCATTTCACTTCTGTTGACATCAATATTAGTCCCAAACATTTTTTTTAGTCCCAACTGTTTAAAATACAGCCACTGACTTTGTGGCTTCCCAAATCAGTCTTTAAAATAATAGGCATATTCAAAATTAATTAAGGAATATTTGAAATTGTTGAACAGGTTATACGATATAACTTGGTTTGGGTCAGTTTACGCTTAATAAACCGTGAAGTGGTTTATGAAAAGCGTAAACTGACCCAAACCAGGTTATACAAGTATAAACAATTTCAAATATTCCTTATAATTTAATTTTTACAACAAAATTTAATGATTCCTAGATTTTAATTACGATTATTTCGTGTGACTATTTGAATTTTTGTCTTTGGCAGATGAACACCTTGGTGATGTCACAATACCAACCCAGGTTATCGAGTATAACCAAAATTTTCTCCAAGTGGATTAGCCAATCAGATTGCAGTATTCAAATCAAATTAAATTATTTGTAAATACCCTTTGTCTTCCAGACATATTTTAGGACAATGGACTAAAATTAAAGACTTATGTAGGGTTGCCAGCTGGGCTCCCTAAAATAAAAAAAATCTTATAGGTGGTAGTTAAAGACTTATGTAAGGTAGCCAGCTGGGCTCCCTAAAATAAAAATCTTACAGGTGGTAGTTAAAGACTTATGTAGGGTCAATCATTGACTTTAGCAGTGGTCTGATGGCCCACGGCCAGTGAAAATTGATTCGAACCAGTGACTTTTGCCAAATTTTTTCAATAGAATCTATATAAATATTCTAATTTTGAAGTTTTCTGGCCAGTAAATTCGAAAGTATAATTTCGAAGACTGTAGGGTTGCCAGCTAGGCTCCCTAAGATAAAAATCTTACAGGTGGTAGCCAAGCAAATTACTTTGTACATAAAATATTCAAAATTTCAGTAGCTGATTGGGCTTCTGTCTGTAGTTTTTTCCTGGGGCCCAGGCCAAATATTAGTAGTCTTGGGCTACTAGGCCTCTGTTAAGTATTATTCTGTTATGGGCTCTGTAGTTAGAGAATATTACCAAGCTTTCAATTATAAGTAAAAACAGAGGTGGATTCTGACTTTTGGCAATGAGGAGACGGAACATTTATTGGCTCTTAATGGGTGCCCTGACCAAAATCAGTACAAAATATCCCAATTTTCCAAATAACGGAATCAACTTTGTTTTTCTAAGATATGGGATGAATTTACATGTATATGTAGATCAAGAATATGTCCCCATCCCACCCCAAATCTTAAGGTAACTGGCATACATTTTTTCTTTTTTTTTCGCTTGTATTTTCAACAATTGTAAGGGACCGACCATTTAACTTGAAGGGGGGGGTATGGTTTTTTGTTTCGTTCAGAATTTTTTTTTCGGACAACACAAGAGTTAGAATATTATTTTTTTTTGTCGCACAAAGCGCGAAATTTTCTTCAAGATTTCCACATTAGGTTATATGACAAAAACTCTGAATCAGATTATTTTTTTTTTCCTCCACCAAAATCAGAATATTTTTTTCAGCAACATTGGGAATCAGAATATTTTTTTAGAAAAAAACCCTTCAAGTTAAATGGTCGTTCCCTAAAAGGGTAGCAGAAATAATTTTGGATGTTTTTGTGAGTTTCTTTTATTATCAAGATAGATAGATGTCAACTGAAGCTTAGACTTAACTCAGAGAGCCTGATTATCTACATTTCAAGATGTGATATTTACCTGACATCCCATTAGCACCATTCTGTAACTGACCATTTCCTGTCATGCAAAAAAATAGACATGCACTATTACCATGGCAACATAAACAAAACATAAACATTGAATAGAAGCAAGCTATAATTTAGTAAAAGTATTAGAAAATGATGTGATATGAATAACGTCGAAATGTAACATGTACAAATGCATGAAATATGATTTACAAAGATTACTGAATATTGGGTTAACGTGACATCGCTTTCATAGGCTTGACATATGACATCAAAATGTAACAGGCAAGAACTATGATCTAAAAAGATAACTGAATATTGGGGGTAACGTCACTTTCATAGGTATAACACATCACTGGATTATGAGTTTTAACGTCACTTTTATAACTGACATACATCTGGAATTCTGGATTATGACACATCACTGGATTATGAGTTCTAAACACCATTATTTCAGCTACAATGTATATCATGGTAGTTTCAGTAATTGGTGGGGGATACGGGAGTACATGGAGAGAGACAAAGATCTGCCACGAGTCACTGATATATTCTATCACATATACCAATACTCATATAACTGTATCACACTACTTGTGGCAGTCAGTTTAGTGGTGATAGGCAGTTGATTGCATAGATAAAGGTAAATCATATGATCTTGGCCTTGAAAGACTCTGTTAGGAAGTATGTTTTACAAAGTATACAAAATATTGGTGTTTAGTTTTTACACATCTTTCAACAATGAATCAGTACACACATTGCTTTGGTTCTATTGGAACAGTTCCTGGAGAAAAACAATCAAGAGTGCATATAGTCTAACCAAAATATTAGATACACAAGGCATTTACAGTCACCACTTTTGACATTTTGTGAAATCATCAACTGATAGACTTTCACAGTTGGGCATGCTTAGGCCAAAAAAAAAAAATGTGTGTTTCCGATCGACCGACCGACCCTAAAATTTTACCACCAACCCCAACATATTTTATGCCAAAAAAAAAAATAGATCGGCAAAATCCGGAAATTTGTCTCCGTTTCAGAATTCAACAATAGACGCTAGACTGTTGTGATATTGACGGAATTTTCTTCATTTCCTTGTACATTTGATCGATGTTTGGAACCAAAAACATTGTACTGCATGTCAAATAATTAATAAGCTGTAGTAAGAAAGAAACAAACAAGCTTGTGTGATTTTAGAAGGAGCATACTTGTAGGTTTCAAAAAAAAAAAAAAAAAATCCCGACCTACCGACCCTAATTTTGAAGACCATGCAATCGGACACACACATTTTTTTTGTTGGCTTTAGACACCATGCCAGTACAAAGACAGTTGTGTTTGATCACATCATATTTTTTCTCTTCTGTCCACAATTTATAAGTGTCTTTGTGACTTCTACAAATATGCAGATATTTCAAATTTTTGTTGAGTTTATTGTTTAACATCAAATGAACAGCATTTTAGCTACATTAAATTACAGAAGAAAATTACAAATCATGAATCAAGGTAGAATTAGGAACGGGGCCATGGAAGGATGCATTTCTAATATGTGGAAATGTATAATGTAGGGAACATTCTGAACAAACACACACTTTTGTTTATTAAGTTTTGCATTTTTTCTGCATATTCGAGATCCTGATTGAACTGGCAGGTACAAGATACTGGATTTTTCCCCTCAAATTATCCTCTAGTTCTCACTTCTCTACCTTATAACACATGGTTCATATATAATAAAATAACACATGAAACAAAGATGATTAAAGTTATACAATCATGACAACACCAATCTTACAATATTAAACAATGAAACATAAACTGATAACATGCAACACACAATACAAAGACAAAAACATTCACAAAGCTATCAAATTCATGCATAAATCTTACTTAACATACTATAGACCGAACGCTCCTTGAAAATGCACCTTTCATTCAATCACATGCAATGGTAATACATTGTAACACTAAGCCCATCCAAGTGAGTCCCAAATGGCTGAATTTGGATAAGTTAAAAGCAGACAACACTTGTTCTATGTGTCATAATAATGTACTATATCTAATTTTTTTCAAGACTTGTTTGCTCCTAAAATACATTGGTGATAATTTCTTTTGTAAATACATGTACATAATGTAATAATGCTTCTGCTGTTGTTTTTTTACATGTTTTACTGCATTTTTGGGTATACGAATAAATTAACCTGGTGACAGTTTTTTGATACAACAACTATAAGTCCATTGTTTTGCACAATTAAGCCTCTTTTTTTTGGGGGGGGGACACCTGGTATGGCTAGCATCCCCCAACTTGATCTATGCATTTCTTCTGTGGCAAAGATCGTTGTAGTTAAATTTCAAAAGGATCTGTTAAAAGAACATAAAATTATTGTCAAAAAAAACATGTGTCTACAGACGGACATTGGCTACAACACATTCATACAATGATACAGGGGACGGGTTAGGGTTATGGTGTTTAACACCACTTTCAACAATATCTCAGTTATACATGCATCATGGCGGCCAGTTTTATCGATTGAGGAAACCATAGTACTTGACGGAAAACATTTGCAGTTGTATAAAAAGTAATAGCACTTTCCAAAAAATCGAAAAATAGGAATTAAAAAAGACCAGTAAGCTATATAATGTCAATCAAAGCACTTGATGTGATTCAGAGAAAAGTACTTTACTGTTTTGTAGGCGTTCACTGTTTTTCTCTTTTTAATTACCAGCTGGGGTATGTTTTCTCATTAAGATGACTCTAAACAACAATCAATATATGTAATCACACATATATTGAGTTAATATGAACCAACACCTGGTTCAGGATAATAAACTCAGTAGAATCCTTGATGCTGTCAGCTGATATAATGATGTTATGCAATAAAGACGTAGATATCAAATTTAGTGTTCACAACACATTTCTGGAATAACCTTCATCAGTTCCTAAATAATATTATTATTAATAATATTAAGGTTCTCATCCCTCAGGCATAGGTGACCTTAGCCGATTTTGGCTATCCTTATATCTACGGATGATACCCTGCAGGACTAATAGTCCACCAGCATCGACCCAGTGATAGTTATAAAAACGATGGTATGCAAGCTAAAGTTATCAATTTAAAGTCATTTGACAACAACAGGTTCAAATATTAGGTGTTATTATTATTTCTTAAGATTGACATGTTTAATTGAATAGTTTGATATCTTTAGGACAATGATAAACATTACACTGTGATTATCAAAGTACAAACTGATGGTGACCCTATCAAAATTGTGACATCATAATAATTTTTTTTATGAATGAAAATATTTTATGAATGAATGTTTATAGTAGTAAAAGTTAAATAAGTTTGTAAATTTTCACTATAAAGTTGTATATAGAATAAAAATATAAACATGTACGTAATTACCTTCCCTTCTAAATAAAAACCAAATATGATACACAAATAAATTACACCATATAAGGGGGGGGGGGGGAAGAAATTTACACAGGAAAAGGGAAGGATGATACATGTACATTTGTAATTCACAATAAATTATAATAATAGTAGGCCTTTTCAATATAAAATTCCTCATTGTACCCCAAAGCCATCTGAATTTTCTTTCAAGGACAAATCATTACACCACAGATATTTTTAGATATATGATTCTAGCCCATCAAACTTTTAAAGTACAAACAGTTGTAAATCGTTTACGCACTGTTAATTCAGTTTTTGTGTGTGTACTTTTTATTAATGACATTATGACTCTTCTCCGTACTTCGGAAATGAATACAAATCTATTTTTACAAATTACTTCACATTATAGCACCTGACAGGAGGGATCGATTTTAGGTCACAAACAATTGGTTTTTCCCCCCGAGGTAAATAACATAAATATCTGACGAAATTGCTCTATAAAAATAATAAGTCTTCTGCAATAAAATGTAGTGTACTTTAAAAACAAACAAACAAACAAATATTTGCCTTTTTTTATATATTTGGTTCCTTTTAAAAGCGTTCAATGGAACTGATCATGAGGACAGGGTCCCTGACTCTCTGACTAACAAACCACATATTAAATTTGTTTCTTTATATGTTTATTGCATGCTTTTTGTCACAAGCCGTCTTATTTGCTTATATAACAATAAAACTGATAGATATTTTTGTCTTAATACTGTCTATAAAAATCGTGTTTTTGTGTTGTATTACTTTTTTTTAACATTATTTTATGCACAACATTATAAATTAATTGGTTACCAAAAATTTACATTATACTTGAATAAAAAAATCAATTAAACTACATTTTATATAAGCATGAACTCTACTGGTACTGGACGCTGTCCAACATTTTAATTATTATCATAGTCTCAACAGTTATGTTCTATATGGTCTAGATCTACAGAATCCTGACTTAGTATATATATATATATGTACATACTGACACTAATCTAACTAGGGATCAATTAGGTAAATATTTGTAGTCTCTAAGTACATTTGTACTTATATTTATTTAATAATCTCCTCAAATAATAAATCTTTAAAAAGCCTGATAAAATATAAATAATTTTAAATAAGGGAAATAGGTATTTTTGTCCCCAAATGTTAAAATAGATTATCTATTTAAACAACAGTACCCTGACAACAAGACATTTTTTTATCAATCATGTAATATCCAAAAAATATATTAAGAAAGTTTTAATTTCTGTGACATTTACAGTAAAATATCATTGATAGAATTAATTAATAGTTAGGTCTCTCTTTGGCCAAAAAATACCTTGGTTTTCGCTAACCCTATATATCAACCCTAATGTTTAGTGCCTATCCTAAAGTTTTTATTGTTATTTTTTTGACAAGCACTGTCAAAGTCAGATTCTTGTCCTGTATAACCTAGGTAAAAATTACTGTCTTTGTTTCAAGAATTTTAGCAATAACACAGGTAGTTTTTTCCTTGGCCTTATGAAACAAATGAAATCATACAGAGATTTAAGGTAACACTTGAAATTGTTTGCATTACATGCAAGTCAAAAAGTGCACTGAAAAATGTACAGATAGATTTACGATGTTTCAAGCTTAAGTGTACTTCTTAGTCAGATTAAGGTTGTATAGAGGTGACCTTTAAGCTTATTGTCCAAGGCTGGACTGCAAATAAATATTGAAAATCTTTGAAATATTATATATTCACTCGGTTATAAATTATCCAACGTTTCAGCCATCAAGGATAAGTCAATAAAGGGCTGAATTGTTGGATAAGAGCAAAAATACTGAACGTTTATATCATAATATATTATCCCTATTTGGAAAAAGATATACCGGTAGTATAAATTATCAATATATAATCGAGGGTATCCAATTTTAAAAGTTTGAATCACGCAATCGTTTAATGGTACAAAATTAAGTGCTGCAAGTCAAGCGTCTTCCGGATAAACAATAATTGAAAGCCGTGGTACCGGACACGAAAAAAATCCGGATTTTGAAAATGTTGGTGTACACGTTTATTATATCGGAGGTCGGATTAAGGGTCTGAAAATCAGAGAAACTCCGCCGAAATTGTGGTTGTTGGCATCCCTGCAGTTTCCAAAGGGATCCCCCTCTCTTCACAAATAAGTCACTAATAAAATTTTAAAAGATTTTGAGAAACACTTACTCAAGTTGTTGTACGACATATAGGGTAAAATACCCTACTTTCCGTCATATCAAGTGTAATAACTTTGGAATGGAAAAGTGAAAACCATCAAAAATGAAAGGGATCCTCCTCTCTCCACCGGTCAGCTGCTGTTAAAATTTCAAAACATTCTGAGAAACACTACTCAGGCTATCATACGACATAGGGTAAAAATCCTATCAAGTCCAATAACTCTGGAACGGCAAAAGTGAAAATCGTCAAAAATATAGGGATCCTCCTTTCTTCACCAGTAAACAGCTGATAAAATTTTAAAAGATTCTAAGAAACACAACTCAAGTTATCGTACGACATAGGATTTGTCTACAGACGGACGGACATTGTGAAACCAGTATACCTCCCTACAACTTCGTTGTGGGGGGTATAATAAATGGAATATAAAGAATCTATTGAAGGAACAAACAAATGACAATGGATACAATGACTAGATCTTATGGTTCTTTGGTTCAGGTGAGCTAAAAAAAAAAAACATTTTAAAGATGGACAGATTCAGACTTTTTTTCAATTAATAATTTCAATGCAAAGCAAGTGGGGGGTGGGGGTGGGGGATGTGGGAGGAGGGGGGGGGGCTGTCATCAAACTTTGGGAAAGAATTTCTTATGCTTTTTTTTAAATAATAATAATAGGGAGGCCATGCAGCTCCCTATCCTATGCCCTATGCATTTTAATGTTGATGACTTACAAACATAAACAATCATAGAAATAGATTTAATTTAAACAAAATGTGTATCATTCTTTTTAAATAACTTTATGCAGTCTTTGCTTTAATTCTATTCACCTACTTGCCCAAAAGCCTAATTTAGAAAAAAATTATATTTATTCAAACAAATTCTTTTATAATTTTCACTTTTCCGAATCCACTTTTACTTGTACCGGGCTTCGGGCAAGTGGGTAAGCGCAAAGACTGTTTATCATTATATAACTTGTTTATTTAACAAACAAAACCACCAGATAAAATACTGTATTGGTTAAAGTTCTAAATGTTAACCTTTTAAATAACTAGAGTATATATCATAAAATCCAATTTAAACTAGTATTACTGTGAGCACAGCTCACTAAGATATACCCCCGCTCCCCACATCTATCCAACCTATTTCCATAACCAAAACATTACTGATTGTTCCGACCAAGAATGAAAGGGACCCTCCTCTCTTCACCGGTAAGCTGCTGATAAAATTTCAAAACATTCCGAGAAACACTACTCAAGTTATCATACGACATAGGGTAAAAATCCTATTTTCCGTCATATCAAGTCCAATAACTCAGGAACGGCAAAAGTGAAAATCGTCAAACATGAAAGGGATTCTCCTCTCTTCACCGGTAAGCTGTTGACAAAATTTCAAAACATTCTGAGAAACATTCCTCAAGTTATCATATGACATAGGGTAAAAATCCTATTTTCCGTAATATCAAGTCCAATAACTCTGGAACAGCAAAAGTGAAAATCGTCAAAAAAGAAAAGGATCCTCCTCTCTTCACCGTTAAGCTGCTGATAAAATTTCAAAACATTCTGAGGAACACTACTCAAGTTATCATACGACATAGGGTAAAAATCCTATTTTCCGTCATATCAAGTCCAATAACTCTGGAACGGCAAAAGCAAAAATCGTCAAAAATGAAAGGGATCCTCCTCTCTTCACCGGTAAGCTGCTGATAAAATTCCAAAACATTCTGAGAAACACTACTCAAGTTATCATACAACATAGGGTAAAAATCCTATTTTCCGTAATATCAAGTCCAATAACTCTGGAACGGCAAAAGTGAAAATCGTCAAAAAAGAAAGGGATCCTCCTCTCTTCACCAGTAAACAGCTGATAAAATTTTAAAAGATTCTAAGAAACACAACTCAAGTTATCATACGACATAGGATTTGTCTACAGACGGACAGACGGACGGACGGACATGGTGACACCAGTATACCCCCATACAACTTCGTTGCAGGGGGTATAATAACTCTGGAACGGCAAAAGTGAAAATTGTCAAAAATGAAAGGGATCCTCCTCTCTTCACCGGTAAGCTGCTGATAAAATTTCAAAACATTCTGAGAAACACTACTCAAGTTATCATGACATAGGGTAAAAATCCTATTTTCCGTCATATCAAGTCCAATAACTCTGGAACGACAAAAGTGAAAATCGTCAAAAAATGAAAGGGATCCTCCTCTCTTCACCGGTAAGCTGGTGATAAAATTTCAAAACATTCGGAGAAACACTATTCAAGTTATCATACGACATAGGGTAAAAATCCTATTTTCCGTCCTATCAAGTCCAATAACTCTGAAACGGCAAAAGTGAAAATTGTCAAAAAAGAAAGGGATCCTCCTCTCTTCATCAGTAAACAGCTGATAAAATTTTAAAAGATTCTAAGAAACAAAACTCAAGTTATCGTACGACATAGGATTTGTCTACAGACGGACGGACAGACGGACGGACATGGTGAAACCAGTATACTCCCCTACAACTTCGTTGCGGGGAGTATAATAAACGGAATATAAAGAATCTATTGAAGGAAGACTATGGTGCACTCTAAGGTGAATTTTAGTATTACATCACGGGGTAAACAACTATATAGGATATTATATTAGGCTCCCTATAGAGATGGACTCCTTATAAAAGTCAGACATTTCTTTTTACCGTTTTATGAGTTGACAATTTTATGTTCGTTGCAATGATTATCAATTATTTCTGTTTATCTTTCTCTGTTATTTAAGTTTTTCGGCTGAAGCTAATTTTAAATTGTAAACCGTATCAACAATTTATATTCCTTATTTTTGATTCTCTTAAAGTGTGTTTACACATGTACGGTCAAATTTTTCGTCACATTCGTTACATACTGCACCTGCTTCAAGCACAAATGAGATTGTCTAAACATGAGGTCAAACACGTTTGATGGGTCCATCAAATATTGGGAGGGAGTTGCTTAGACTGTCAAATATTGGGAGGGAGTTGTTTCATTGACTGTCAAATATTGGGAGGGAGTTGCTTAGACTGTCAAATATTGGGAGGGAGTTGTTTAGACTGTCAAATATTGGGAGGGAGTTGCTTAGACTGTCAAATATTGGGAGGGAGTTGTTTCATTGACTGTCAAATATTGGGAGGGAGTTGCTTAGACTGTCAAATATTGGGAGGGAGTTGTTTAGACTGTCAAATATTGGGAGAGAGTTGTGTAGACTGTCAAATATTGGGAGGGAGTTGCTTAGACAGTCAAATATTGGGAGGGAGTTGTTTAGACTCAAATATTGGGAGGGAGTTGTTTAGACTGTCAAATATTGGGAGGGAGTTGTTTAGACTGTCAAATATTGGGAAGGAGTTGTGTAGACTGTCAAATATTGGGAGGGAGTTGTTTAGACTGTCAAATATTGGGAGGGAGTTGCTTAGACTGTCAAATATTGGGAGGGAGTTGTTTAGACTGTCAAATATTGGGAAGGAGTTGTGTAGACTGTCAAATATTGGGAGGGAGTTGCTTAGACTGTCAAATATTGGGAGGGAGTTGCTTAGACTGTCAAATATTGGGAGGGAGTTCTTTAGACTGTCAAATATTGGGAGGGAGTTGTTTATATTGTCAAATATTGGGAGGGAGTTCTTTAGACTGTCAAATATTGGGAGGGAGTTGCTTAGACTGTCAAATATTGGGAGGGAGTTGTGTAGACTGTCAAATATTGGGAGGGAGTTGTGTAGACTGTCAAATATTGGGAGGGAGTTGCTTAGACTGTCAAATATTGGGAAGGAGTTGTGTAGACTGTCAAATATTGGGAGGGAGTTGCTTAGACTGTCAAATATTGGGAGGGAGTTGCTTAGACTGTCAAATATTGGGAGGGAGTTCTTTAGACTGTCAAATATTGGGAGGGAGTTGTTTATATTGTCAAATATTGGGAGGGAGTTCTTTAGACTGTCAAATATCGGGAGGGAGTTGCTTAGACTGTCAAATATTGGGAGGGAGTTGTTTAGACTGTCAAATATTGGGAGGGAGTTGCTTAGACTGTCAAATATTGGGAGGGAGTTGTTCAGACTGTCAAATATTGGGAGGGAGTTGTTTAGACTGTCAAATATTGGGAGGGAGTTCTTTAGACTGTCAAATATTGGGAGGAAGTTGTTTATATTGTCAAATATTGGGAGGGAGTTGTTTAGACTGTCAAATATTGGGAGGGAGTTGCTTAGACTGTCAAATATTGGGAGGGAGTTGCTTGTCAAATTTGTGTTTGAAACAGGTGCACAGCTAAAGTTTGAAGCAAATTTGAAGAAAAAATTTGACCGTGTGAGCATACCTTTATTTACATGTTACTGTGAATAAATGATTGCTGTTTAATGTCAAATGAGCAAATTTTTCAGTTATATCATGGTGAGAATAAGATACATTTGATGAGACGACGATGAGGTCCACTTTGTACTAGATCAACACACTTAATTGGATTTTTAGTCGAGTTAAAATACTGTATTGGTTGATGTTCTATGTTCACCCTTTTGAACTGGTGCTATTTCTGCATATACAAATGTATCATAAAATCCAATTTAAATAAACACAATATAAAGAATCTATTGAAGGAAGACTATGGGGCACTTTAAGGTGAATTTTAGTATTACATCACGGTTAAACAACAAGAATTTGTTTTCTTTAAATTAGGATTATTTGGTGTATTGAGTTTTACAGCTTGCTTATTTTCATGCCACATGATGGTGAGTGTCGTGAACACTTCACACAATTTTTCAACTTTATCATGGTTATATTTTTTATGAGATAATGATGATGCTTGTGTTTAGTTCATTTCAATATCAATTCGAGTGGTCTGATATAATATCTCAGCTTTATTACTAATATAAATCAACGAAAAATACCCAGGCCTTTTGGGAGACGTTAATTTATATCTATATTAAAGCCTAAGGTATAATGTCATTGATATATTGTTGGGTTTTTTTGCATTGAAAGTTAATGTATACCTTCAGAACATGAGTATAAAACGTATTTTGGCAAGATTCAACCAAAAAACATGTATTTTCCTTGTTTTTTTGTGTGTAGCTTTTCTCCCAGCATCATTAATTATGCATGTCCCAATTTCTGAAGTACATTCACAATGGCACTTCAGCATGAGAATGTTCATTAATATAAATATTGGGTCTTTGTTTTGTTATTTGTAAGAAAACATTACAAATTTAAACTAAATTATACTGAGTAAACCTGTCCAACGTTCTACCTTTTGTATGTTATTAATATATCATATGATGAAATTCAGTCAAGGCAAATTTAACCAGCAGATATGTTTGGAATCAATGAACTTTAAAAAATGTTGGTTCCCTATTTAAAAAAAGAACAGGTCAGAACACCCAAGCTTGACCTTGGTAATTATTATATTTAATTACCTGGTACATATAAGTCAAATTGTGTTAATAACAGTTTGAAGATACCAAAGGGGTAATCGGAATCCATAAATCAAAGAAGAACAGACAACACAATGGCCAAATGAAACAAAAATTGCCTGTGGTGGCTAAGTTTGTTAACGAATCGGGATGAAATGAGCAATCTTTATAGAGGACCTTCCATACATGCTTTCTACCAAATTTCAGTTCATTCGGGAAAGCGGTTTCAGAGAAGATTTCTTAGAAATCAACCAATCAGAAACAAGAATGGCTTGTGGTGGCCATGCTGTTAACGGATCGGGACAAAATGAGCAATCGTTATAGAGGACCTTCCATAGATGCTTCCTACCAAGTTTCGGTTCATTTGGCCAAGCGGTTTCCGAGGAGAAGATTTTTTTAAATCGGCCACTCAGAAACAAGAATTGCCTGTGACAGCCATGTTTGTCAATGGATCGGGACAAAATGAGCAATCTTTATAGAGAACCTTCCATAGATGCTTCCAACCAAATTTCAGTTCATTTGGGAAAGCGGTTTCAGAGGTGAAGATTTTTAAAAAATCAACCAATCAAAAACAAGAATGGCCTGTGGTGGCCATTTTTGATAGCAGATCGGAACTAAATGAACAATCTTTATAGAGGACCTTCCAAGGATGCTTCCTACCAAGCTTTGATTAATTTGGCCAGGCGGTTTCAGAGGAGAAGATTTTTTAGAAATCAACCAATCAGAAACAAGAATGGCCTGTGGTGGCCATGTTTGTTAACGGATTGGGACGAAATTAGCAATCTTTATAAATGACCTTCCATAGATGCTTCATACCAAGTTTCCTTTCATTTGGCCAAACGGTTTCAGAGGAGAAGATTTTTTTAAATCAGCCAATCAGAAACATGAATTGCCTGTGGTGGCCATGTTTGTAAATGGATTGGGACAAAATGAGCAATCTTTATAAAGGACCTTCCATAGATGCTTCCTACCAAGTTTCAGTTCATTTGGCTGAGGGGTTTCAGAGGAGAAGATTAAAATGTGAAAAGTTAACGGACGACGGACGCCAAGTGATGGCAGGACAAAAAACGACCTACAAAACATTACACATAAAACTAAAGATCGAGTAACACGAACCCCACTAGTGGCACCCGTCATGTTACTCTAGTTACAAACCCAGTGATAACTCATGATTGAGGAAAGTGCTTACGACGAGTGGAACATATTCATGGTCATTTGTGCTAAAATATGACAAAAAGAGGTGATAGGGAAACTAAAGTTTGCAGGCAAAATCAATATACAAAAATGTACTTGGGAATTTAAAGTTCATTGTTATGAAAAGAAAGTTCAAATAGTGATGGTCAACAATACATTGTATCACCAATATCAACAAAACTAACAATCACCTCTAACCTAAAAATCATTGAATAGAAAAAGATAACAACATATACTGATGAAAACCCCTGTCTGGCTTTGGACAGGCATAAAATGTGGTCCTGTTGAACTGATAAATGTCATCCCAACTCTCCCCTCTTGATAATTAATTGTCTGAAATACAGTAATATACAGTAACACATAGGTTGTGGAATGGTTAGCATGCACGCTCATCTCAAGTGTGGTAGATCATGTGTTCGAGCTCCTATAAAATTGATATTTGTTTTTTCTCTTCTAAGCATGCAGTATTAAGGAAAAAGAGCAAATACTGGTTGGCTCGGAATCAGGATAATGTGTCAGGTTTCCAGTATTTCATGTGAGAATATTATTTAACATTTTCCCATTAATTAGGTCTTGTTAAACCTTTTCCTGCAATGTTGGCCATCTTTAATTTCTGATCAACATATGAAAAAGATGAATTGTTATACATGTAGCACACCAGACAAGCTTCCATTTAAAAAGGTCACTGGCCCTGTGAACATGTTGAATTTTTCATCCACATAGAAAAAAATAAACATTTTCTCTTAAAAGTCTGTCATAAAAAACATTATTTCTATTTTAGCATTTACCTATATTGATTTATACTTAAAAACTTGAAGAAAAGAAATAATTTGCGATACAATGGAAACAAGAAAAATAAGACGGCTGTGAATATTAATGGTTTAAAAAGGTTGATAATTTAATAGACCATAATAAAAAATAAATCTAGAAAGTGACCACCGATTTTTTAATAGTTTTGTCACAGTTGGTTAAAATTTGAAAAGGGTATTAATCGTAACTGGTCTTAGAGTTTTATAATTGGGAGGATAAAAATGTATTACAAATTACTGATAAACACATTTACTGGAGAACTTGCTAAGTTTATAATATACATATAACAGATGATATGTGTTTAAAGACTCATTCAATTAAGATTTGTATTTTTCTTGAAAATTTTTGCAAATATTTAGACAAATTTCTATGATAAACTAAGAAGTGAAAATAGCTGCATCAAAATTGTAGTATGATTTTAACTGGTAAATGAGATTAAAAAAAAATTATATTGATAATATTAAATGTTATGAGATTAAAAAAAAATTATATTTATAATATTAAATGCTATAACGAGGAAACGAATATAATTTATTAAAGCTGGAAATTTATGCATAGTAGTCTTGATTTGCTTTGCAAGAATGGATTTTTCAGACCAATGTGAGATGCCACGAAAAGTCCATTTCAATCAAGGATTTGTCAAAAGTGACGTGAGTGACGTCATGTTAGAAATCAACAATGATGTGTTAGTATCACATTTGTCACTTGATAACAAATATTATCATATGTAATGATATAAGCAGGGCCAGAAAATGACCTTTGAGGCCCCTAGGTTAATGCAATTATGCTCCCTCAGACCGAGCCACCCTCTAACTCGCACGCACCCACCATGAATATTTTTTACTCGTGACATATTTTAGTGACATTTACATAGATTGAAGTAAAGTTGTTTAGGGCCCTCAGCTTGAGGGGCCCAAGGTTTAAGTCTATACTAGCCTATAGGAGAATCAGGGCCTGGATATAAGTTAACAATTTACACATCATTGTTAAATCATCAATTATCCTACAATGAATTACTGGAGTGTTGATGTCAAATGAACATTTGTTTCAACAATGTCCAAATTACATTTGTATATATATGTAACCTACAATATACATGTTGTATATAAGACGGTTGTTATAATA
The DNA here is from genome assembly GCA_963383655.1 of Bathymodiolus septemdierum. Taxonomy (NCBI): domain Eukaryota; kingdom Metazoa; phylum Mollusca; class Bivalvia; order Mytilida; family Modiolidae; genus Bathymodiolus; species Bathymodiolus septemdierum. The sequence continues at coordinate 59,942,579 of OY726517.1, read as the reverse complement.
TTTAATCTGGCTAAGATCCATGTACTTAATGTCCTATATACTGACCCCTATCTATTGATCGATTCATATATGGTCTTATTAAATTACCTTATATGGCAAACAGAGAATATTCCCATTCTTTCCCAGGTGTAATTATCGATTGAAGAAAAAGTACTTACAATAGATACTGAGTGTATACATGAAATACAATATATACTTGATAAAGTTTAAATTTCAGGACCATTTAATGCTATACAATGTATGTTTGAATATTTACATTTAACGGGTTAAATAGGCCATGCCATCTCAAATCAGTGAAATATGACCACAAAAGTAATGTTAACTTATAAATCACATGGCAAGATGAAGTTACAGACAACATTAAATACTCCTCAAAAAAAGAGACGTGTCGTTAAATTTAAGTCAAAATAAAAGTTCATGTTACAATAAAAAAGTATTATAAATTCCTTCTTGTAAATAAAAACCTTTAAAATGTGTTAAGCAAATATATACTTTAGTGTTTATATACAAAATGTATAAATAGGATTAGCTTTGTCTAATATATCCTTGTTTGGCTTATATAATAGCAGATATTATACAACTAAATTCTATATATATTGACAAAATTCTACATTGTATTTATAAAAGTCCACATTTTTCATTGACAAAAAAGTTTTTTTACTGTCAAAATGATATATGATATAATTATTTGACTTTTAAAGGTAACTAAAAAAAATATGTATCATACAGAGCATGAAAAAACCCTAATAATTGCCCATGACCGAAAGGGCAAATACAAATGTACTCGGAACCGAAAGGTCATTTACTGGGACTGGAAGGTCTGTAACTAGTCGCTAGTGACTCAATTACAATATAAAATGCAACAGTCCATGTGATGTTAAAATTAGGCTCAAATATTTACTAAATATTATTTTAAACCTTAAAAAAATTTCAGAAATTGCCGATTTTTTTTTTTTACGAATTACTAGATTAAAACCAAGGCCATAGCCATCATGTTCAAGGAGGGAAAACCCAAAGGTTGAATTTCTTATATTTACACAATCATAACAATACTCCTTCATTCACCTAATACTTCAAGTTTCATTGTACCAACTGATGTTGACCAACTGATATTATATGACTTACCTTCAGTAGCAGTAGGTTTATACCCTAACAACTCCGGTTCTGGCATCTCTATATTTGTTGTGACCTGTTGTACATTCTGAAAACATAAAAGTAACTGAGTGAGTGAGTGAGCAATTGTTGTTATATACAGAGTGAGCAATTGTTGTTATATACAGAGTGAGCAATTGTTGTTAAATGTATATACAGACTGAGCAATTGTTGTTATATACAGACTGAGCAATTGTTGTTATATACAGAGTGAGCAATTGTTGTTATATACAGAGTGAGCAATTGTTGTTATATACAGAGTGAGCAATTGTTGTTATATACAGAGTGAGCAATTGTTGTTATATACAGAGTGAGCAATTGTTGTTAAATGTATATACAGACTGAGCAATTGTTGTTATATACAGAGTGAGCAATTATTGTTATATACAGAGTGAGCAATTGTTGTTATATACAGAGTGAGCAATATTTCAGCGACATGTGTCACCTGTTGTAGTTGTATAGTCTGAAAACATAAAAATAATTGACTGAGTGAGCGAGCAATTGCTGTAACACACTAAGTAAGTAATTTTTCTGCTATGTATATTATGGTGAGAACAAGTTACATTTTATGAGATGAGGATGATGTCCACTTTGTACTACACCAACACACTTAATTGGATTTTTAGGGTGCTGCAGCTCACTGAAACAACAGTCACAGGTACATTTTAGGTATGTTGCTCCACTCAGACACATTGTCTGGACTCTGAGGTAACCAGTCTTTGGTCTTACTCCTTAGTACTGCATCCTCAGCACAGAAGCAGCAAATGCCAAGATTATAATATTTGGTGTGGTCAGACCTGGGATCGATCCCACATTCTACCAAATAGATGATTTGTGGTATCAGTTTCTGCAACAAGCATGCCTGTCAATAACTTCTCTATTTTTAATCATCCAAGTCGTAAAGTACAAAAAATGAAAGTACCACAAAATAGTGACATATGTATTGCGATGTCTGCCGTTAATTGAGGTACACAAAAGAATATCTTGTAACTTGTAAAATCGTGTGATCCGTGATATGTTGTAACAACCTCTATATGATACTAGAGAGTTGTGTATCCTTCTTATTACAGGTATATCTCAGGCTAGAATTTTACCCACTTCAATTTTCATTTTATTACCAAAATTTTCAGAGCACAGAAGTTGCATACTTTCGAAAATACAATACAATAAACACAGAAGCCGATTTCTAATATTTGGACCAGAATTCTATGGATTTACACCATTTCGACAGATTTTTTTTTAATGGAAATGTCAAACGATCTGATGAATTTCTTGTTCACTGTATTCATATATTTTATTTCTCAATTTTCAGTTCTTATATGTAACTGCACACAAAATAACGTTAATTAGTGATCATCTCAGATTCAAAAAAATATCTTGCATGTTTATAACAATGTTTAACTATGATACAAAGAATTTTACAATGTTCAGAATTTACCTGCATGGTTCCAAGATGAATGAAATTAATAAGTCTCTGACAAATATAATAAAATATGATATATTATTGTAATACTAGTCATTCTTCTTAATAAAATGTAGCTCAACTTTTCAGTATACATGTATATTTATGAAAGGATCAGAAAGGCTTCAATACAGTCAATAGAACTGGTCAACATGGTTAAGAAATCCCCACCTGTCATGTCTGCAGACATGGTGATCTAATATTCAGTTACATCAGAACTAGTCTAGCTAGAATCAAGTGCAATTAGTTACCAGACCATAACTGTTATGTGTTAATCCAGATCAACAAAAAAAGCTGATAAAAAAAAAAAAAAAAAAAAATGCAGCGCCTAAAAAGATAAACACATAGCCAAAAAATTGTTGAGATGTTAGTTCTATAACAACATAAGGCCAATGCCATGATTTTCTTCTTTTCCCAATCGCGGCGATTTGCAGATCGACATCAAGAAAAAAGTCATAATCTACGTTTTACCAGAGTTGCAGATAAAAAAAAAATTCCTGTCAGACATTGGGTCCTGCAAGTAAGAGAGTTTTGCCAGACCTACTTTTTTTTTAGAATTTTTCTTAATATTTCACTTTCAATACAGTATGATTAAAGCGGTCCATAGATTTACCCAAAAACACCCCAAAACACATCATAAATAAAACGACAATATGAAATCAGCGGACAGATGAAAAAAATATGCATTTGTGGACATTTGTTTTAGTTCTAGTGGAGGGTAGTGTGCGGAGCGGAGCTGGTAACTGTCCGGAGTTTGACTAGTGGAGGGTAGTGTGCGGATCGGAGCTGGTAACTGTCTAACTCGAATAATACTGCGCCCTCTATCGGCACTATCGCTGGATGATCACTGTTAATATGCGAGCGTCAGCAAGCTCTTTATGCTATAAAATGTGTACATGGCTGGACATATTGACGAATAAAAAAAAATTGACGCTTTGTAAACACCGGTTCCGTGTAACACATTCAACTAATGAAGATCTTCTTAACATAAAGCACAAAGGTGATCCTGAAGTCTCGTACCCTCTCTCGTACGTCCGATACCACTGAAACCCGGAACCCGTGTGTAATAAGTCATTTTGTTAGCTTGTTTTACTTATATTGATATTTTTTAATTGATTAAATCTCTTCTGACATACTGACAAGATTTTTTGTTTCTACGCGGAAGTTAACTTTTGAGATTTCGTAAGGAACGATAACTCGAATAAAGGAACGACAGCTCGATTGAATGAGACTAGATTCGGCCCTAAATAAAAGTCGTCCCCAATATATCTTGGCCCAAATAATCTCGACACTTTTTGATGCACTGGATGAGCGTGAAATTGCCAGATAATTTTCAGATTCGTGAGCATTCATGGCCGTGCCGGTTCATATTATAGCAAAGCGTAATATAACGACTGGATTATTCGGGTTAGTAACCGGAGTTTGTGCTTGATCCTACAGGAAGAAATAACATGCTGAGTTATCGCCCTTTGATTAACTCTTCAGTATTTTTGATTGATAATGAATAAATACACATAAAAACATAAATTTCACATTTGTTCATTATTTCTCTGTTTATTTAAATGTTTGTGTAAGATTAAATTCGTTTTTGTGGTGTTTTGGGGTGCTTTTCGGTGTTTTTGGGTAAATCTATGGACCCTGATTAAAGGGACAATCTTAAAAGTCTTGACACAGCTAAGGGAACGACCATTTAACTTGAAAAGGGGGGGGGGGGGGAATAATCTGATTCAGAGTTTTTGTCATATAACCTAATGTTGAATTCTGGAAAAACAATTCGCGCTTTGCACGACAAAAAAAAAAAATATTCTAACTCTTGTGTTGTCCGAAAAAAAAATTCTGAACAAAACAAAAACCATAACCCCCTCCCCCCCCCCTCATCAAGTTAAATGGTCGGTCCCTAACGACTACTGCGACCAGAATCAGATTAAGGATATTGCCAAAGGGGGGTTAGTGACTGAGCCATGCAGCCATAACGGAAATGATCAAATTACAATTTACAACGATTACCGATAGGATACGAAATAAAATCCGGAATGGGAACTGGTTCCCGAAATTTAACATAAACAGAAAGGAACAGAAATTTTTACCGATTTCTTTAAAACTTTTGACTTTATTAACGATAATCAAAGATCCTTCGCTTAGGGGTCGAAGAGGTAACCAGGACCGACATAAATTTGATTTTTGACAGCCCCAAGCAGTAAAAATGTTTGCCGGTCATTAGGTCTGACACAAAGACGTCATTTGCCGGACCCTCTAAAATTCTGCCCCCTGGGTCCGACAGGGCCGACGGTTAGCTGCATCTCTGTTTTACTTAGTTTTCAGTGTTATTTACATGAAAATCTGGATTTAATCATCATTTTCTTTACTTTATTACAAAAAATATTATTTAAAGCGATATATTTTAGCAAATATTATCATTGTTCTTCTTTTCGACTTTTCTGATATTTTTGTTTTTCTGGTGTATAAGTAACGAAGTGAAATCTGTTGTCCGCCATTTTGAATACCGGACTCTATTTACATATCATCTTGTATATATGAATATTTCCACGTTACTTTAATACTTGCTATTTTATTCAATCTTTGATAAAATGCCTATAGATAAACACATAAACAATAATAATCAATCATTAAATGGGCAGAATACATGCTGTAAAACGACGATATTGCTACCGGACTCTATATCTGCCAATTTTGAATCTATGAACGATTGCTGATCACCTTGTATATTTCAATAAAAACCTATTATTTAGTATTTATTTTGTTGGAAATTATAAGAAATATATAAAAAACAACCAATACCACAGGAATACATAATTTAATATACATATAAACTAATATTTAGTCTCCGTACTCTACCGGACTTCTCCTGACTCTACTGGATTCTGTTTAGTAATACCCCCTTCCTTTTAACAGACCTTGGAAATATATTGGAATTCCAGGTGTAATATCAAATGTACATCAATTTGTTTCCATTTTGATTTGTACGTTCTTACTATGTCTTTGTCTATTTATTTGACTTGTGTATGTTGTTTGTATATATATTCCTTGTATATGCCTGGTTTCAACCCTTCGGGGTAAAATATTGAGCATTGAATAAAGAATATCATTTAGAGCCTCTCCCCCTTTTTTTTTAATACAAATGATTTAACAAATTGACAGGAAAGAACACATAGACGACACTGCTAATAATAATAAAAATGTAAATAATAATTATTCCGGAATTTTTTTTTATTTTTTTTTTTTAAGTTGACCAATAGACTGACCATGCGAGTCTGCTGACCCAGTCACCAACAAGAGTACAATCTTCGGCCAATTTCGGGTCAACATGACGACACAGCTCTTTCTCTCTTTGACAACCTGTTTAGACGGGTACCTGTTTAGACAACAATTTTTCAAGTTTCTATGTTAATTATTGTATTAAAATTAATTACTTACAACTGATCTGATCTGTGTTTTTTTTAAATATTGAGAGTCGAGATCTCTCTGACCTTATTTTATCTCACTAGTTGCCGATACGTCACATCCGGTGGGTACGATTAGGGTTTTCCATTCACTAATTTTATTATGAAATCAAGTATATTTTTTAGTCATATATTTATATTTTTAGAAAGAGTGCCATTTTAAGATAATCATGGCAATTCGCTGTTTATTGAATAATTCGGTCAACGTGTAAAAAATACATTTCAAAAGGTCATGGTCATTATGCTTTCACATTTTAATTTGATTTGAAATTTCATAGAAAATTTTAATATTACAATGTTTTTTCGTTTTTTTTTTTTTTTTTGTTTTTTTTTTTTTTGTTTGTTTGGTTTTTTTTTATTTTTTTTTACAAATATTGTGTGCATGTTTTTGTTTTATTGTTTATATATACATATTCTTATGTCGGATTTAAAAGCTCATTAGAGCTTGTGTTGTATGTTTGGTGTATTTCCGACTTTTAAATAAAGCTTATTGTATTGTATCGGTAGTGCGCGTACACTAATTTAGGGGGTGGGCGAGTTCACACACCTCACAGAAAATTGCATTCTCTATCCAGAGTTGTCGTTCCTGCTACGCTAACATCTGTGTCAACGCCCATTTTACAAGATTTTTGTAAAATTTAGAAACAGTAAAAAAATGTACTTAAAATTGTTTTAATTATTGTAAATAAATCACTCATTTCAAATCAATTTTCTGTGATCGTTTTTAACTTTTAAATTTTTACCTCCGCAAAATAGTTCTCCAAGAAATGGGGAAAAATCATTTTTAAGAGAGAATTGATTTGAAATGAGTGATTTTATTTCATCTTTATTGATATTTACAATAATTAAACAATTTTAAGTAAATTGTTTTAATGTTTTTTTACTGTTTCTAAAATTTACAAAAATCTTGTAAAATGAGCGTTGACAGAGATATTGTGTAGAGTAGCAGGAACGACAACTCTGGATAGAGAATGAGAAAATTGATTGATTAATGTCTGCATAACGTCCCTTTGAAAAATTAAATTGAATAGACACAGCATAATTAGCTGTATCGGTCATGTAAGGAAAACAGGAATATCATTTCTCATGCTCAAGGAAGATAAAATAAGATAAGTTTCAGGGGCGGATCAAGGCGCCGGGCACGCCCCCCCCCCCCCCCCCCCCCTAAAATTGAAAAAAATATGATTTTTTGGCGTAAAATCGTGATTTTTCACACGAAATACCCCAAATATTTTCGCGCCTCCCTTGTTTAAAGTGCGCCTCCCCCTAACTTGAAATCCTGGATCCGCCCCTGAGTTATATTTAAAGTCGGCATATTAAATCAACAAATACAACACAAGTTCAAGTGAGCTTATGGCTGACATAAATAAAACTTATCTTAGACACAGGCGCTCGTGGCACGAACTTACCACCACCACCCCTTTTTTTCTACAAATTTTCATACAATCTTATGTTAACATCAAATTGCATGTGTCGACCCTATATAAATACAAATAATTATTATTATGGATTATTAGTATCAAATAATTATTAGTATCTATATAGGGTCGACACATGCAATTTGATGAAACATAAGATTGTATGAATATTGACACGAACAAGTTAAAATAAGGAAAAAGAGATGAAATAATAAAGAAATAAAGAAATTTTATTGAAAATAAATTTGTAAACAGAAAGTTAGAAAAAGGGGAGGGGGGTGGTAAGTCCGTGCCACGAGCGCCTGTGATCTTAGATACAGGATAACTAGATGTATTGGTCTTGTAAGGAAAACAGGGATAGTATTTCTCATATTCAAGGAAATACAATTTTCAATTCAACAATCGATAATCAATGTCAAAACTTTTTTATGTGACAAAAAAGTACAATCCATAATAATTTAGCAAAGTATTAAACTTGGTCCTCGGTTTTACCTGATGTGTTGGGTTTTTGTTTTATTTTGACGTCACGAAAGATGCTGGGTACAGGTGAGTTCCCCATGACTCGGGACCAAACAGCTGATCAGTGCGTACCCGGGTGGTGGACAGGAGGATCCCTCTCGATGGGGTTGTCAGGTTAATATAAGGAAAACCTGAAAAAATAACTTTACTTTTGTTCACAATGTAATAAGAAGTGAGATTCATCCTCTGTTGCATCACAATCAAAGCAGTAGCACATGTACTCAAGACGGTCAACGTCTATAAATAGTGTGGAAATTAAACTTTAATTTAAAGTACCAGTGATGAGTAAACAAATGGTCAATATTTCTAGAAAGTTCACTTATTCTGAATTTTAAGTTTCTGATGCAATACCGTAAAGTTGAAAATACTATCCACAAATGACTCTTATTTTTATTAGCCTAACTTTGACGAGAATTCTCAGGCCAAGTTTTGGGGTTTTATTTATTTTTTATTTTTACTCTGATCGATCAACGTCTATTAGTGGATTATAAAGAGTGTCAGTGGTCAAAATTTCTCGGAATTTTGTTTGTCGTGGTTTCTATTAGAATAGAACGTTCACTTATTTTGAATTTTAGGTTAAGTTTCTGATGCAATACCGTATCCACGAATGACTCACATTTTTATTAGCCTAACTTTGACGAGAATTCTCAGGCCAAGTTAAATTAGATTAAATTTATTTTTATTGATAAAGATATAAACAAATAAATTGAAGACAGTAAAGAGTGGCTATAGAATAATAAAGAAATTCAAAGTTAAAAATTGTGCCCTTTTCTAAAAAATAATCCAATATATTATCTCGACTCAATACTAAATTTCACAAGAGATAATTTCAGTACTTCGCTATCAAGATATGGAAAGATTTTTTCTGTTTGCATGACGGTTCCGTCTGTTGATTTTCATGTCAGGATTTCCTTGATAGAGGGTTTCTGCTAACAAGGAAGCTACTGGACCAATGGTTCCTCTTGGTTAAGTTGAAGTCATCACTTCGAATGTTTTACTGTCGCCACCACAACATGGTTGACCGTTATGGAATATCTGTGTCACAAATGACCACGGATATGTTCCACTTGTCGTAAGCACTTCCCAGTCCTTTCCTCATTCGTGACTTACCACCGGGTTTGTAACTAGATTAACACGACGGGTGCCACTGGAGCAAGAACTGCTTACCCTTCTAGAGTTCACCGCCGGTTTTTAGTGGGGTTCGTGTTACTCGATCTTTAGTTTTATGTGTATGTTTTGTAGATCGTTGTTTGTCCTTTTGTTTATTTTCTTTTGGCCATTGTGTTGTCTGTTCTTCTTAGATATACGGATTCTGATTAACCCTTTGGTATCTTCAAACTCTTCTTACGTCTCTGTGAATGTGCAATAATACTAGTCCGTTTAGTCTGTACTCGGCCATTGCTGTTCTGTTCCATTGCTTTAGACGCCTCAAACCAGAAAATGATCGTTCACATCATCAGTGGTACGGATCCTATTGGCGTGGTTAGTAGAATGTGGAAGATTTCGCGAATGTTTGGGTAATAATCCGAGTCGGCCAAAATGAAAGCAACGAATAGGGAGGATGGCTAGTGTCTTTAAGATCGTGACGGAACGTACTTCAGCGGGAGATTTCCCGTTGAAAAGTTGCATTTTGGGGTAGGTCGGCACTGTACCAGTCAAAGACTCTCTCAATTTCTGCTGGTGTCATTGTTTCAGTAGTCAGTTAAATTATAAATGGTTGTGTTTATCCATTATTAAAAAAAATATATTTGTTTTTATTTTACCGAGGCAATTACCTCGGTTGCCTCAATGCTTTTGCTATTTATACAATTGTTAATGATAAGGGTTCTTCGGGCATTTTGTGGACATGGAACCCGTACCTCAGAAAGAAAGATGTGCAAATACCCAGGTGGTGGATAGGGGGAGTCCTCTCGATGGGAAGGGGGTTGTCATGTTAAAATAAGGAAAGTCTGAACAAAATTATTTGGAGGTTTTTCTCGCAATGTAAGAAGAAGTGAGTTTCATCCTCTGCTGTTTCACAATCAAGTCAGTAGCACATGTACTTTTATCGATCAACGTCTATAAATAGTGTGGGTAGTAGAGTACCAGTGATGAGTAAATAAACATGGTCAAAATTTCTAGAAAGTTCACTTATTCTAAATTTTAAGTTTCTGATGCAATACCGTAAAGTTGAAAATATATCCTCGAATGACTCACATTCTTATTAGACTAACTTGACACGAATTCTCAGGCCATTTTTTTTTTTTTTTTTATCTCTTATCAATCAACGTCTATTAGTTGGTAGTAAAGAGTGCCAGTGCCAGAGTGCTAGGAATTTTGTTTGTCGTGGTTTCTATTGGAATAGAAAGTTCACTTATTTTGAATTTTAAGTTTCTGATGCAATACCGTATCCACGAATGACTCACATTTTTATTAGCCTAACTTGACGAGAATTCTGGGGCCAAGTTAAATTAGAATAAACTTATTTTTTATTGATAAAGATATATTCAAATGAATTGTAGGCAGTAAAGAGCTGGTACAGACTAAAAATGGAATTCAAAGTCAAAAATTGTGATCCTTTTCTAAAAACAATATATTACCTCGACTTAATACTAAATTTTACAAGAGGTCATTTCAGTACTCCTTTATCAACATATAGAATGTTTCCCCCACCCCCCCCCCCCCCTCCCGTCATAATATAGAAAAGTTATACAACAACAAAAAAAAGCAACAACAGACACACACACAAAGCAAAGTGTTACTAATTAAAACAAGTATATTACAGAACACCAGACGTATTTTATGACCATTTATAGATATGAAATATTTTTAAAGTACTGTTTTATATTAATTTCCATATTTGTATATAGATGTATATGTTTGTAAATGATGATTGTTTTAAGGAGGGCCGCGGTAAAAATTAGACATGCCCTCCTTAAATAAAGAATGTATCATATTATTACCATTATTATTATTATTAAAAACAATTCTTAGCGATGACTCATGACTCGTTTCCCAAAATTTAAATTGTGATACTTAGCGATGACTCATGACTCGTGTCCCAAAATTTAAAGTGATGATGTGGCATACTGAAATTTATGGTGCACCAAATTTATTAGTCGAGAAATGGTGACATTTTAAAACGAACTTGTACCTAGACAGATGGACTTTCAATTTACCGTTAGAGACCGACCAATCTTCTTGGGGGATAGTGTTTTCAGAAAAATATGATTTTTTTAAACATTAAAAATTGGTAATTGTTCTTCAAATTGTGTCGAACTTTCTTGTAGAAAACTGCAGCGTCGGGTTATTTATTTTTCACATCTTTCAGGTCAAGATATTTATTCAATAACATTTGGAGACAGAAAATGAAGAAAGCCGGGGACACAGCCACTAATAGTTAAATGGTCCTTCCCTCCTATACTTAATACTACGTACCGTACATACCATACTCTTTAATTTTCGACGTCTGTTTTAGTGTATTATTAGTTACATAGTCATTTAGTGACCGAGTACGGAATTTACCCTGGTCAGTAGGCTTCATTCGCCTCGCCAGGTATGAAGCCTACTGACCAGGGTAAATTCCGTACCCGATCACTAACGACTATGTAACGAATTTACTCCACCGATGAACTTTTCTTAAAGCTGAAATGAAGTCTAAATGTACATGCCTCCACCTCCAAGCTTATGACCATATGACAACCATGGATGATAATTTAGAAGACAAATGATGCACATGTTTCAGATGACAAACGACAAATGATGCACATTTTTGAGACAACAAACACCAAATGAATGATGATGCACATGTCTGAGACGACAAACGCCAAATGATGCACATGTTTGAGACGACAAACAACAAATGACGCACATGTTTGAGACGACAAACAACAAATGACGCACATGTTTGAGACGACAAACAACAAATGACGCACATGTTTGAGACAACAAACACCAAATGACGCACATGTTTGAGACGACAAACACCAAATGACGCACATGTTTGAGACGACAAACACCAAATGACGCACATGTTTGAGACGACAAACAGCAAATGACGGACATGTTTGAGACGACAAACAACAAATGACGCTCATGTTTGAGACGACAAACAACAAATGACGCACATGTTTGAGACGACAAACAACAAATGACGCACATGTTTGAGACGACAAACAACAAATGACGCACATGTTTGAGACGACAAACACCAAATGACGCACATGTTTGAGAGGACAAACACCAAATGACGCACATGTTTGAGACGACAAATACCAAATGACGCACATGTTTGAGACAACAAACACCAAATGACGCACATGTTTGAGACGACAGACTTCGATACTACAAATATAACTGTCAAGAAATTTAATTCAACAATAACAACAACAAATTAGAACTGTCATTTTGAAATATTAAAGTTGAAGTTAATTATTCCAATGGTACATCCTGAAAAGGCGGGAAGGATTGGTTTATTTTGAACATTTGAGATATTAGTCTCTGTTTGTAACGAACTTGAAGGAAAGTCAGTAAATAGATCGGATATATTCAAACCCTGCAATTCTGAAATTGCGGCTGAACCACCACATTCTTGCAATATCGGCACAATACTAGTACATTCCTTTACAGTCGTTTCAGGTGGCGGCAATGCAAGCAAACTTGAATTTTCAGGTGGCGGCAATGCCAGTACGGCAGAAATTTGGGGGGTTAGACTTTTTCCCATTGCATGCCTATTGCAATTTTCTCTTCGATATCAGTTCTCTGATAAACAGTGAGAGACTGAACCGATTTGTGTCCAGTCACTGCCATTATTTGAGATGGATTGAACATACTTTTTGTCAATATTGTTGCTCCAGTTGCACGAATGGAATGGTTTGTGTAGATTTGGAAAAGTTTAGCCCCCTCTAAAGCCTCACTCAACTTCATCATGAATTTTGCCAATGTTCTTTCTCCTAATCGAGAGTTGCATCGTCATCACTGAACGACTCCTTGGGTCTCTGCCATAAACTAGTGCATAAAGGATGAAGTTTGCTGATGTACATTTCAAAAGATTTTACGGGACAATAGGGTGATCCAGGGAATTCGGGCATAACACTAGATGTTGACTCTCTATCATTAGCTCTATGATTTTTAGTTAAGTCCAGTTTTTGGATCATTTAAGACTTCAAAAATTGATTTTATTTCATTATATGCATATTTTCCTGTGATCTTCTACAAAAGTATAGTCCAATATCAAACTACACTTTGTTCAATATAGCTGCTGGTGCGTCGAGGCTCATGTTAATAGATTCATAAAGTTTCTTACGATCAGGCTCATTAATCACTGGATGGTGGACAACACTGGCACTGCCTTTCCCTATCCGTTTCAGCTCGGCAAGCGCGGCCTTAAAACACACATTAGCATAAGAAAATTCCCTGTCCTTTATGATATCCATCTTGCGGTTGTACGGAACACCTTGAAGATGTCTGTTTAAAGCATGTCTGATGTTTTCAATCGATGTTGCCTTGTAGTGATCACCGTCTTGTTTACGTGCGTTCATGTAAAAATGTCCCAACACTTCGTTCAGCTGAACAACTACGTCAAATTCCTTTTGATTACTTTTCATTGTTTCTTTTGCATTTATCAGCATTTTCTTTTTTTCAATCTCGTCTGCTGCTAGGGAAGTATTCCCTATCCAGAGTTGTCGTTCCTACTACACTACACTCCATCTCTGTCAACGCCCATTTTACAAGATTTTTGTAAAATTTGGAAACAGTAAAAAAATGTACTTAAAATTGTTTTAATGATTGTAAATATCAATAAAGATGAAAATAAATCACTCATTTCAAATCAATTCTCTCTTAAAAATGATTTGTGATCGTTTTTAACTTTTTAATTTTTACCTCCGCAAAATAGTTCTCCAAGAAGTGGGGAGAAAATTATTTTTAAGAGAGAACTGATTTGAAATGAGTGATTTATTTTCATCTTTATTGATATTTACAATAATTAAAACAATTTTAAGTGCATTTTTTTACTGTTTCTAAATTTTACAAAAATCTTGTAAAATGAGCGTTGACAGAGATGTTGTGTAGCGTATCAGGAACGACAACTCTGGATAGAGAATGCTAGGGAAGCGAACCGCTTTGTCGCCATTCTTCTTCTGTTTTCGTTTTCCCTCCAGTCTAGGAGCACTCTTTGTATCCACAACCAATTTTAAGATGAACATGAATTTCCTCCACCACTTTATATGAATCAGGTATGTATACACAGGATTTATATACAGAGTTATTTGCGGAACCCGCTCGGTCAGACGTAGCGATAAAGTTATGAAAAATTAACTTTATAATGTCCTTCTGCTACTCGACTATTTGCTTATTAATAAAGGACGAAGTCCTTATAACTGTAGGCTGTCCGATTTTCCCTTCTATATTGATAGCCAAATATCTGTTCACCGGAAGTTTAAAAAATAGATCAATTGATAATTTAGAAACGCAAAAGAAATATATTTCAATGAAAAATTCCCAATTCTTTAATTATTTACTCTATGTAAAATCGAAATAAACTTGAAATAAAATTCTATTAAAAAAATATTTTTCTACGAAACTCCCGAAATGAAGGGAACAGCCATAACAAAACGGCTACAAAAGTCATTCAAAATAAAAGATAATAACTTGTACGGATCATCGTATTATTGAAATTTTAGGACTTCGTCCTTCAAACAGGTTGCCTGTCTTATATTACTGTCATTAATAGTCTACAGTGGTTAGATTTTTTCCACAGATTCAGATGCACCTGAATCGACCTATCCTATATATTGGACTTATAATAAAATGTAAAACTATATTAATCTTAAAATCTAAAAACCTAACTCGTGGAGTGAACTTATTATAAAATCTAAATCCTCAATTATCGATATTTTTGTTTTGTTTACAAAGAACGATAACTCTAGCATTGACAGAGTATTGCTAAAACAGTGACCGGGTATAGGAAATACACGGTCTTCACGTGATGCTAATTAGGGACAAGGATTGGTTGATTTTTATGCAAAGTTTTCAAAGGTGGGATAATATGTTCTATGATGGTTTTCTGGTTTATGGTGTTTAACACCACTTTCAATAATATTTCAGTTATGTCGTGGCGGTCAGTTTTATAGATGGATGAAATGTTCTAGAATGTGCACCCAAGCAGCAAGGGTCATCCATATACCTACAAAGTGTCGTCCATGTGAACCTTGTTATACAGGGTTAACAACCTTGAGTTCAACGACATTTAACAATTTGTAATATCGTCGAAGCAGAAAACTCAATCTTGTGGATGACGTTTATTCTAGAAACACGATCGTAGGCCTGCGGCGTATTTAAGCGGCCATTCGGTCACAACAAAATTGTCGTGGGGATTTTATTAGTGGTTCCTGCGGTATAACATTTGAAAAGCGAACACGATATGGTGTCTATAATTTTATATTACCACGACACCTTTTTCAAACGCATCAATCCTATACGGACATTTTTTTGTTCTGTCATCAGTTGTAGTATGAACATTTAATTGGTTAGCGTGTTAATGATATATGACAAAGGTTCTTCGGGTATTTTGTGGACATGGAACCCTCACCTCATAAAGAAAGGTGTGATAGCTATCGAATAGTGGCGTCACTTTATTTATTTTTGCTGTTAGAATCATTTCTTCAGTACGACGTTGAACTTCTACAATATTTTTATTTGAATGTTACCACGGTTACCGCCCATAATGGGTCAATCAACTGGGAACTGTTGACGGTTTGCCAGGACTCAATTATCTCACCTATCCAGCACATCTCGGGTGGGGGATAAGGACTGTCTCTTGAGTTTGATTGTCAAGTTAAAATAAGTAAGACTTTCAAGACTGTTGGCCATAGTGTGTGACATATTTGGAGAATCGGCCACTCTCCATGCACGTCAAAGATTTCTTTAGTAGATTTCGTTAAAAAGAGGCAAACTATAGCTGATGTAAAGGGCTAGTTTTTATTTTCTTACCAATCTCTACATACTTTTCTTCAAATGTCAGTCAAAAGCTGAACTGCACCAGTTGTGCCACCCGTCCTGTATGTCATGCGACCCGTCCTGTATGTCATGCCACCCGTCCTGCATGTCATGCTGCATAAGTTTTAAATATGTCTGAACGTGTTCTCGTACTGAATTCGAATGAAATATTTTCCGCTGGACGTTAGCATCAATCAATCAATCAATCAATCAATCAATCAATCAATCAATGCATCAAGGCATCAAGGGGTGAAAGAAGTTGAAAATTTGAAAAGTTCACGACATTCGCAGGTTCAACCGGTTCATCGGTCCGGGACCCGGAGAGCCAAGAAGGGCATGTGAATCTCTGAAGAGTTCCATAGCCTTAGCCATAGACGTTTTATTTTTATTTTTTATTATTATTTTTTTGTATTTAAAATTATTTTTAGTTTATTTAGAACAAATAATTATGTAAAATTCGCTTAGACTTCTGAATTATGTTTGTCACTGCTTTGTATAATGTATATGTTATCTGGACATTCTGCTGCACAGGAAATAACGCATTTATGAAGGATTACCAGTGGTTTTATTGGACCTCAAATCCTCAATTTTGAGAGAAAACTCAGCCTGTCCCCAGGGACCCAAAGCGATCTTGTTCCGCCTTGTAAGATTTCTCTTGGAGGCCCTGGAAATACGGACAGACGAATGTCCGACACCTTTCCAACAGAAAAGGTCAACTCATCATCTGGCTCTGGTGAGCTAAAAAAGACGAAAAAGTAAATTGATTATCAGAAACCTCATTTTCATTTCGTTGACTATCTCTACACAATTCTGATCACAACCAATATTGTCATAAGGTCACGAGGTCACAAATCAATTACGTAACCGTGTAAATAATAAAAGATCTATAAATTTCCCGCTATGTTCCAAAGTAGATATTGGTGTGTGTATGTGGACAATATATCGGTACACAATTTAAATCCAAGTGTCCAAGAGGAGTTAATAAACGAACACATGTAAAGGGTGATAGAGTACTCGGATTGGAAGACGAGATAGACGCGTCGAGAAAGAATAGTAGTGTCGAGACAGAATCGAAATGTCGACACTTTGCTTGTTTCCCTCAGAGAATTGTTTGAAATGTCAGTCATTGTCTCTCAAGTGCAAGATAATCTTGGAAGGAGCTAGAGCTAACAAAACACGCTTTGAATATTCTCCGCGCTGAAGTGTATCGGCCACTTAGAAAATAATAGATGTGACATCACCACTGGATACGTTACTTCGCGAGTTTGTTTGGTGAATCCAGTATTGCTTATCTTTATAGTTTTCAGTGTTGTATTGTTGTTTTTTCTCTTCATTCTGTGTCTTGTACACAACTATTACCGGTATTTCTAGATTGTCCATTAGTAGTATCCCATCGGTTTTCACTAACATTTTTTTTCTCATCTCTCTTCCAACTACCAACGAACAACTTGCACATCAGCAGGGTTACACCATAGTCGAGCCGTCGTGGTCGTGATCATATGGTAGTTGGATTTACAACTACCTGTGTAATCAGTGCCTATCACCACTAAGGTTGTGAGCTCGAATCTCGCTCATGACAAGGTGTGCTCGATACAACACATGATAAAGTTTGTCAGTGATTTGGGACAGGTCGGTAGTTTCCTCCACCAAGAAAACAGACAGCCACGATATTTAACTGAAATATTGTTGAAAATGGCGTTAAACACCATAAGCCGTACCCCATAGTCACTTGCCATGAAAATAATAAAAAGAAAATGAAAAACACAAAGAAAAAATCATAGTAATTGTATATACATGTATATAGAAATACTATATTTCTTATTATTTGGATTTCAAGTGACAGTGCTAAAACAAACTTAAATAATCAGATATGTTCTGATGACGTTCCTGTCGTAATAGGGTCTTTGAGATCAGATGGGTTAAACAAGATTATTCTCGTCAGCAGTGTAGAAATAAAACATGGCCATGTCATCACCACTAAACAAGTTAAATACCGAAGCTGGGAAGGGCCACACCAGAATATAAAAAGTATATATCAAATTTAGTGTCCACGACATGTTTCTGGAATAATCATCATGTAGCATGTAGGGTCAAGGTCAAATATTTGTTTCTAATCCGTTATAAAAAAAATAAAAAAAAAATGCTCACGAATCCAAGATGGCCATCACCACAGTGTTTATTTTATCATTGGACCATTTGGGAAAATGAATAAAAGCTGTTTATCTGAAACAACTGAAACTTAATAAAAGAGAAACTGGCTGCAATGTTCCTTGAATGGTCTTGTAGAAAATTTTGTGCCAATCAGAAATCCAAGATGTTCCTAGACAAAGTCTTTCTTTTTATATAATTTGTATGTTGACCAGAAATTAAAGAATAGCCACCACAGCAGGAAAATGCTTAAAAGAAACATTGGAGAAATGTGACGGAGATTCTGAAGGGGTAATCAGAATCCGTATATCGAAGAACAAGACAACACAATGGCCAAAAGAACCAGAGGCTTCCAAGAGCCTGTAATCGCTCACCTGGATCAAAGCTGCCTTCAATAACAACGCAACTGCACTATGGTGGCCATCTTGGTGGGAGAGCGCGACTGCCGGACACAATTTTGGAAGAGGACCATCCAATGACTATTCCATCAAAGTTTGGTTCTAATTGAGCTACTGGTTCCAGACAAGATGGTTTTTATGTGAATTTCCCATAGGGTCCTATGTTAAGCTAAGTTCGGCAGTGGGGGCCATCTTGGTCGAAGGGCCGAACCGCCGGACACATTTTTGGAAGAGAACCATCCAATGACTATTTCATCAAAATTTAGTTCTTATTGAGCAAATGGTTTCAGACAAGAAGATTTTTATGTGAATTTCCCATAGTGTCCTATGTTAAATTAAGTTCGGCTGTGGCGGCCATCTTGGTCGGGGGTTTGAAATGCCGGACACATTTTTTGGAAGAAGAACACCCAAGGATTTTTTAAAAATCTCATCCCCCTTTTTTTATATTTTTAGCTTGGCGGCCATCTTGGTTGGAAATCGGGATCACCGGACACAATTTTGGAAGGGGGCCACCCAAGGACCATTCCACCAAAGTTTGGTTGCAATTGGCCCAGTGGTTTCTGAGGAGATTAAAATGTGAAATGTTGACGGACGGACGACAAGTGATGGCAATAGCTCACATGGCCTAAAGGCCAGGCGAGCTATAAAGTACAAAAGCACAAACAACATCTACAAAGCATACACATAAAGCTAAAGATTGAGTAACACGAACCGCACTGGGTCCGTTGTTGAACTTGTGATTAAGCTAATCATATGATTAGCCATAATTACATTTTTAATTCCTAATCACATACTTAGCTAATGCAATGATTAAATTTTGTTGCTGAACTCTTTTTTAATCAATGTATTAACTAATCATATTTAATCATTGAATTAGCTAATTATGTGATTAGGAATGAATCATGTAATTAGGGCTAATCATATGATTGGCTTAATCACAAGGTCAACAACCGACTCAAGTGTGCTTGACTCCACAATTTACAATAAATGATAATTGAATAACAAATTGAAGATTTTTTGTTTGTTGTTGTTTTTTTTATATATAAAAATCCATTGAAAGACATCTATAGTAGAGTGTGAAGTAATGACGAAATACTTTTAATATCACTTAAAAATTTAAAGATGAATAAAAAAATGTCAGGTACACGTCTTCAATATGTCTGGAAATATTCTGCAGTTTCAAAGATCTACATGGTTTGTTTGTTTGCTCTATGGTGTTTAACGTCACTTTCAACAATATTTCAGTTATATCGTGGCGTCAGTTTTATTAGTGGAGGAAACCGGAGGACCAGGAGAAAACCACCGACCTGTCACAAGTCACTGATAAACTTTATCACATAATGTTGTACACCTCGCCCTGATCGAGATTTGAGCACTTTGTTTTCAGTTACATCATGGTGAGAACAAGTTACATGTCAATGAGATGATGATGATACAGACTTTATACCAGACCAACATTGCTTGGTTGGATTTTTATAGTGCTAGCTCACTGAAACAACAGTTAACATGTAGACATGTCACTCCACTCTAAACATTATCTGTTCTGAGCTTACCAGTTAACATGTAGATATGTACCTCCACTGGGGTATATCCTGAAACCAAGACAAACAGTCTTTGTTCTTACTCCTAAACGCTGCGTACTTTGCGGAGAATCAACAAATACCAGTTTTATAGTCTTTGGTTAGGCCAATACAGGCTTCAACCCACGATCTACTACACTTGAGCCAACATGCTAATCATTACACTGACCACATGGTTTTTCACCAGGATAATAACAAAACAACCTCAGAAAAGTATATGTTTTATTACTATGAAGTTTCATGGGAACTTCAGCAATAAATATATGTATAGCGCCAAAAATAGCGACGGACATATATTTGTTTCATTTAACCAAATATACATACATTTGGACGAAATTAACAACAGCTTCATACAAATAACAATCACATGTTTACACAAATTATTAACTGATATTGGTTTCATTCATTCAATACACAAATCCTGACAATATTACTGGAACTTGCACTCCCAGTTTTAATAATCATTTACCAGGGTAAAAGCTGTTTTGTACTGTATTATATTATGGTATGATAACCTCTGTTATGAATACTTTATATAATATTTGCCCTAATACAAGTTTATTTTATAAAAATAAAATTCAAATGCAATAGAGGTAAAATCTTGAGGATGCTGTTTTCACCGCCTTAAATTATTAAATGTTTACGGTGTTTAATGCCACTTTCAACAATATTTTAGTTGTATCGTGGTGGTCAGTTTTATTGGTGGAGGAAACTGAGAGTACCCAGAGAAAACCACCGACCTGTTGCAAGTCACTGACAAACTTTATCACATAATGTTGTATCGAGTTCACCTCGCCATGAATGGGGTTTGAACTCACAACTTTAGTGGTGATAGGCACCGATTGCAAAGGTAGTTGTAAATCCAGGTACCAAACGATCACGACAGCCCCTTTAATTAATAAGTGCCAGGATGTTCGGATAAGGCAATTCAAAAGGAAAGTGTAAAATCTAGAGCATTCAGAACGATTTATTTTTCCATTTTATTTTCAACCAGGTAATTATGCTTCCCATGATTCCCCTGATGACACTTAGTATATAATTACTTAACGATTTCTCACTGCAACACGACATTGTGCTTAATGGAACAATATGTGACTAAAAAAACTTAAAATTCACAAAGGGAAGACTCTTCGACTAGAAATCCTGAAAATTCTGGACAACATTATGGGATTCTAATATATAGGAGAATTCTGGGTGAAAACAGGTATAATTGACATAATTCTAGGTAAAAATAGTAACAGGTGATCTTAGTTAAGCAATGTAAAGGTAAAAAAATCATTTTTTGTTGGAATTTTGATGCAGAAAAAAAAATATTTGCCTATAGCGTCATTGCCTTCAGAAATTGAGATAATCAAACTTTTAATTAAATATTTCTGAATATACATAATAGATATATAATATGCAAAAAAGTAAAACAAGACCAATATCTGATAAAATAATAAACAGACAGGAAACACAACAATAGATTATACATGATTCTATGACAAAACGATTGGTTCCAATAAATCTACCTTTTAACCAATCAAGAGACAAACAGTGAGAATTATGGAAAAATATGCAAAATAGAATTTAATTATTATTATTTGTTTAAAAATATGTTCTATTCCAATTTACAGATTAAAATGTTTGTCTATATCAACTTTCTTGTATCGTTAAATGTTTGCAAATAATAAAAGTATATCTAAATCTTGCTCTTTAGCGAACGTAATCATGAAAAGAAAACAATTACACCTACATGCCCATATGTACCTCACATTTACACAAAAAATGTTATGTGTTTATACATCATTTTAATTTGCCACAATATGGCAATTGTTGTCATGGAATATTTCTTCTAATATGTTACAGAATATATATCTTTCTTGTAAAGCATGTTAAAAATGTGCTTTTGATTACTTTTTGATGAAAAAAATAATTAAAGACGAGTACCGGGGTAATTCTTTTGAAGGGGATATGTATATGCTTACTATTCCTAACCTATACAAACTGAAAAAAAAACAACATTGAATTTTATATGCAAAATTATCTCCCTTGAAATAAATAACTTGAAGAATAGATATTCTCTATAATCTAGTCTTCAATACATGATACGTCCAAATAAAGAATAACATCTACTGTATGTCCTAACACAGTATCATTTAAATCCAAATCTGTTTCTTTTAAGAATTAAATACATGATTTAATATGTGAAAAATCAACTTTACTTTCCACTAACAAATTTTGTTCTAAATTGTCTCCCTTGTATTAAAGGCAATGCAGATTAAACAAATCAAAACACATTATATTTCTCTCCTGAAGTAAATTAAACAATTCCCTGAGATGAAACGTTTTCTAAAGAACTTTAAAGCCTGCTCTTCTTCTTAAAAAGAAAGATGAAAGGAGAAGATTGGTGTTTTAAGATCACAATAAAAAAAAAAAATGTCCTCTGATAATGTAATTAATTCTAATGTTTCGTGAATCGTTTTCATATCTAACAAAATTTAAGCGGCACCTATAAAACATTAAACCAGTTCTGTCAGAATTTTCTGGAAAATAAATACAAACACAACATGATTTTTTAATAGATTACCCGGTATTACTGGATTTGTTCAAATATCCGACACGACAATGTTCCATTAATTATTGCTACCAATTTACAAAATTATATTGTACAATGTAGATTGACTATGCTGATCATAATTGGCACAAATATAGAGAACAAAATGAATTAATAGTGAAACACAATTATAAATCATTATAATTTATATTCAATTGCTTTTGTTGAAATGCTCACAACCCATAAGTGTCTCTGTATATGACAAGCAACAATTACTTATATGAACAACTTAAACTAGCAAATGTGAATATAACACTACCCAACTATATGACAATACCAAGAACAATTCTTGTCTTTAGTAGTTTATTGTCTTCATTATTTCAGTTTTAACACAGATTTCAATGAATGATAACAAATTCTATAAAAAAAAACCAGTAATTGACTGACTCTGTGTCATCTTAAAAGTCAGATTCAACAAAATGTTTAAAAAATAAACTCTTTGTCATCTAAGTGTTTATAACAGATGAATCAGAATCAACAAAATGTTTTAACACACAATTGTTTTATACAAAGTAACACAGAATTGCTTTGAGTTTATGGATGTAGTACTGTGGTCCCTCAGTTACATATCGCCACTGGTTTTCCATTCACGAGTTGAGATTTTACAACTCCATCTTCCTCCACTGTGACTGTTTCTTTACCATTTTCTACGATTCTAAAAGTGGAAGAATTAACATATTTTTCATTAGATATGGATATATATGCCAGCGAATAAAACATGAGTTACAGTAACCAGAAACCAAAGGCTCCATGGAGCCTAAAATCCTTTATCTGGATAATAAAAGTTTCTCAAATATTTCTCATAGGCCTAGGATCATTGGTGTTTAATGCCACATTCAACAATATTTCAGTTCTTTTGTGACGATGATTTTATTTTGGAACCAGAGTACCCAGTAAAAACTCTCACTGATCTTTCATAAATAAGTGACAAAATTTATGATATATAGCTGTATCAAGTACAGCTCACCACCAGTGATAGGAATAAACTATATAGGTAGATGAAACTCCCACTTCTATACTATTACAAAGACCGCATCGGAAAAGGTGAGTGAGTGATAGCTGTTTAACTCCAAGTAAGCAATTTTTCAGCTATTTCATGGCAAGATCAAGTTACATTTCGATGAGAAGATGATATGTCCCACTTTGTTCTTGACCAACATGCTTAATTGGATTTTCATAGTGCTAGCTCTACTCAGGACACATTATTCTGATTTCCACCAATTTTATGCTCTTACTCCCTACAGCTTTGAACTTAGTGGAGTAGCCGCACATTCCAATTATATACTGGTAGTATTTGGTTTAACCCAAACAGGGCTTAAATCCATGATCTATCACACAAGTACGCTAACCTGATGACCTCATTGATACAGTTTTCTAAAAAGGATTTTACATATAGAGTAGAACCTGTCTAATCCGACACACCAAGGGATCAGGGAAATGTGTCGGATTGTACAGGATGTCGGAATACTCAGGTTTAAATTAGATAACAGAAATTCTTTGGGACAATAAATTTTTGTTGGATGTCACAGGATGTCAGAAAACTCAGGTGTTGGATTGTACAAGTTCCACTGTATACCAAATAAAATTATTGTACATAGTATCAGCCAACTGTATGTATTATTAACTAGTAGCAGATCGTAACAACCAATACAAATGAAAGTCATGCTTCCTCTAATTACATTATTCTGTATCTGAACATTTTACAATAGAAAGGGAAGTAACTGTGTTTGGTCTTTCAGTCTATTTTAATTATTTAAAAAAAAATAAAGAACATTAGAAATGTCATGAGTTAACGAGTATCCAATCAAAAGTCAAATAACTGAACGATAAACACAAAACATGTATATTTGTTGGCAAAGTTACAATTAATTGATACCGTGTTTGTAGCAAGAGTAACACGAATGGTCCCACTGTAGAGCAGGACCTGCAACCTTCCGGAGCACCTTAGTTCACTTCCTGGGTTTTAGTGGGGTTTGTGTTGCTCAATCTTTAATTTTCTGTGTAATTTTTGTAGATCCTTGTTTGTCCTTTTGTCCTTTATCTGTTGCCCATTGTGTTGTCTGTCCTTTGATTTACGGTTTCTGATTACCTCCCTTTGGTATCTTCGAACTTGTCTTGATACTCCCTGTGTAACATGTGACAAAAGTTTGCCAAATGCTTTGCTTCTCTACCTGTTTCTAACAATCATACAAATATTAAACAATAAATTACCACACTTACTTTTTTGTTACAATTCTTTTTCCGTTTACAATTTTCGTTGATGTTGAAGTTGAGCGGAAATTACCTCCCCCTGAAGGACCACCGAATGATGTACTTGTAAACGATGACATACCAGTCCTGAAAATGTAATCATATTATATAAAACTCAATAAACTTAAGTTTTTCATTTTCCAACTGATTTGTTCTTCAGACTGGGGCTTAAATTTTTTTTCTGGGGGCCACAGTGGTCGTGATTGTACAACTACCTGTACAATCAGTGCCTATCATCACTAAAGTTGTGAGTTCGAACCCTGTTCATGGTATGGTGTACTGCTTACAACATTATGTGATAAAGTTTGTCAGTGACTTGCAACAGGTCGTTGTTTTTCTCTGGGAAGTCTGGTTTCCTCCACCAATAAAATGGACTGCCACAATATAACTGAAATATTGTTGAAAGTGGCATTAAACACCATAAACCAAACCAAACCTAAAAATATTCTGCAGTATAGAAATGATGATTTATGATAAATGTAGACAATTTTAACCTGTATACAAAGGGCACATTTTCAGGTTCTCTGGAGTGCCCTTTATATACAGGTTTGACTGTACAAATAAAAAAGAATAACACAAAAAATATAACAATATCATTTCTACAACTGTCAATGTTGTATAATAGGACCAGTTCAACTCTTGTAACAGTGGGCATTTCAATCAAAAAGGATATACAAGCGTAATTCCATCCATGTTTTACTTAATTTTGCTCCATGGTTTCAAATAGGAAGATTGTTTACAATTTATTTGGGTGAAAATATGCTGAATTTGTATCCTTAGAAAACAAGTGGCAAAAAACATAATTACTTCACAGAAAAGGAAAAGGGCGAATATATATAAAACAACACATTAACATCTTGCTACAGATTATATTTTAATTTTCAGTAAATGGTGCCATCTTGAAAAGGGGGTCATTAGATATAGTTTTTGAAAGAGGACAATCGTGCCACAATCTCAGTGATATTTGGTACAACTGAGTTCAATCGTTCCAAAGAAAAAGATTTTATATGATTTTTTTTTTATCAATTTGCATACAAAACCCCAAAAATGAGTATCATGCTTACAATTCACTTATTCATAGTGAAAATGTATATATTTAGAACATTGAAAGAATCTAAAAATCTATTAATGACTGCCATGTTATTGGGATCTACATTTTGAAATGAACTATCCAATGATCATCACTTTTAAATGTATTTTGACCCTATGGTTTCAGAGGAAAAGATAAAAATGTGAAAAACTAATAATGATAGACATCACACCAGGAGAAAGAATATCTATGTTTGAAATAATAGAGCTGCCTTGGTAAAGAGATAACAGAATTGCATTCAAATATTTGCTGACATCAATCTATCATTTGATGGTCACAAATATCTGTTTATTGGCTTTACTGGCATGTCGCTATTGGATCAATTTGCGATTTGAAAGTTGCACTGGAATACAGTAGCTATAACAGTACATTGTATTGTATTTCAATATTTGCTGACATCACTCTATCATTTGATGGTCACAAATATCTGTTTATTGGCTCTACTCAAAATTTTGCCAGTACTTCCACTTGCAACCATAAAATCAAAAACTGATGTTGGCAAATAGAAATTTTCAATACAGTTGTATTGTGATTATGAAATCAGGAACCCTGTGAAGTATAGATATATGAAATAATACAGATGGTATTTTTAATGTATTAATTCATGGTGAAAGTGAAACCTGTCTAAACCAAAATCACAGACAGGTGTATTGTTTATACAGGTAAAATTAATAACAGTTTCCAACATGTGGGCTTCATCTAATGTTAAGTGTTTATATAGGAGTCTGTTTGATTTAGGGTTCGGTTTAGACAGGTTTCAGTGTTTATATAGGAGTCTGTTTGATTTAGGGTTTGGTTTAGACAGGTTTCAGTGTTTATATAGGAGTCTGTTTGATTTAGGGTTTGGCTTAGACAGGTTTCAGTGTTTATATAGGAGTCTGTTTGATTTAGGGTTCGGTTTAGACAGGTTTCACTGTTTACATAGGAGTCTGTTTGATTTAGGGTTTGGTTTAGACAGGTTTCAGTGTTTATATAGGAGTCTGTTTGATTTAGGGTTTGGTTTAGACAGGTTTCAGTGTTTATATAGGAGTCTGTTTGATTTAGGGTTTGGTTTAGACAGGTTTCAGTGTTTATATAGGAGTCTGTTTGATTTAGGGTTTGGTTTAGACAGGTTTCAGTGTTTATATAGGAGTCTGTTTGATTTAGGGTTTGGCTTAGACAGGTTTCAGTGTTTATATAGGAGTCTGTTTGATTTAGGGTTCGGTTTAGACAGGTTTCAGTGTTTATATAGGAGTCTGTTTGATTTAGGGTTTGGTTTAGACAGGTTTCAGTGTTTATATAGGAGTCTGTTTGATTTAGGGTTTGGTTTAGACAGGTTTCAGTGTTTATATACGAGTCTGTTTGATTTAGGGTTCGGTTTAGACAGGTTTCAGTGTTTATATAGGAGTCTGTTTGATTTAGGGTTTGGTTTAGACAGGTTTCAGTGTTTATATAGGAGTCTGTTTGATATAGGGTTTGGTTTAGACAGGTTTCACTGTTTATATAGGAGTCTGTTTGATTTAGGGTTTGGCTTAGACAGGTTTCAGTGTTTATATAGGAGTCTGTTTGATTTAGGGTTCGGCTTAGACAGGTTTCAGTGTTTATATAGGAGTCTGTTTGATTTAGGGTTTGGTTTAGACAGGATTCAGTGTTTATATAGGAGTCTGTTTGATTTAGGGTTCGGTTTAGACAGGTTTCAGTGTTTATATAGGAATCTGTTTGATTTAGGGTTCGGTTTAGACAGGTTTCAGTGTTTATATAAGAGTCTGTTTGATATAGGGTTTGGTTTAGACAGGTTTCACTGTTTATATAGGAGTCTGTTTGATTTAGGGTTCGGTTTAGACAGGTTTCAGTGTTTATATAGGAGTCTGTTTGATTTAGGGTTTGGTTTAGATAGGTTTCAGTGTTTATATAAGAGTCTGTTTGATTTAGGGTTCGGTTTAGACAGGTTTCAGTGTTTATATAGGAGTCTGTTTGATTTAGGGTTCGGTTTAGACAGGTTTCAGTGTTTATATAGGAGTCTGTTTGATTTAGGGTTCGGTTTAGACAGGTTTCACTGTTTATATAGGAGTCTGTTTGATTTAGGGTTTGGTTTAGACAGGTTTCAGTGTTTATATAGGAGTCTGTTTGATTTAGGGTTTGGCTTAGACAGGTTTCAGTGTTTATATAGGAGTCTGTTTGATTTAGGGTTTGGTTTAGACAGGTTTCAGTGTTTATATAGGAGTCTGTTTGATATAGGGTTTGGTTTAGACAGGTTTCAGTGTTTATATAGGAGTCTGTTTGATTTAGGGTTTCGTTTAGACAGGTTTCAGTGTTTATATAGAAGTCTGTTTGATTTAGGGTTTGGTTTAGACAGGTTTCAGTGTTTATATAGGAGTCTGTTTGATTTAGGGTTTGGTTTAGACAGGTTTCAGTGTTTATATAGGAGTCTGTTTGATTTAGGGTTTGGTTTAGACAGGTTTCAGTGTTTATATAGGAGTCTATTTGATTTAGGGTTTGGTTTAGACAGGTTTCAGTGTTTATATAGGAGTCTGTTTGATTTAGGGTTTGGTTTAGACAGGTTTCAGTGTTTATATAGGAGTCTGTTTGATTTAGGGTTTGGTTTAGACAGGTTTCAGTGTTTATATAGGAGTCTGTTTGATTTAGGGTTCGGTTTAGACAGGTTTCAGTGTTTATATAGGAGTCTGTTTGATTTAGGGTTTGGTTTAGACAGGTTTCAGTGTTTATATAGGAGTCTGTTTGATTTAGGGTTTGGTTTAGACAGGTTTCAGTGTTTATATAGGAGTCTGTTTGATTTAGGGTTTGGTTTAGACAGGTTTCAGTGTTTATATAGGAGTCTGTTTGATTTAGGGTTCGGTTTAGACAGGTTTCAGTGTTTATATAGGAGTCTGTTTGATTTAGGGTTTGGTTTAGACAGGTTTCAGTGTTTATATAGGAGTCTGTTTGATTTAGGGTTTGGTTTAGACAGGTTTCAGTGTTTATATAGGAGTCTGTTTGATTTAGGGTTTGGCTTAGACAGGTTTCACTGTTTATATAGGAGTCTGTTTGATTTAGGGTTTGGTTTATACAGGTTTCACTGTTTATATAAGAGTCTGTTTGATTTAGGGTTTGGTTTAGACAGGTTTCAGTGTTTATATAAGAGTCTGTTTGATTTAGGGTTCGGTTTAGACAGGTTTCAGTGTTTATATAAGAGTCTGTTTGATTTAGGGTTCGGTTTAGACAGGTTTAAGTGTTTATATAGGAGTCTGTTTGATTTAGGGTTCGGTTTAGACAGGTTTCAGTGTTTATATAGGAGTCTGTTTGATTTAGGGTTTGGTTTAGACAGGTTTCAGTGTTTATATAGGAGTCTGTTTGATTTAGGGTTTGGTTTAGACAGGTTTCAGTGTTTATATAGGAGTCTGTTTGATTTAGGGTTCGGTTTAGACAGGTTTCAGTGTTTATATAGGAGTCTGTTTGATTTAGGGTTTGGTTTAGACAGGTTTCAGTGTTTATATAGGAGTCTGTTTGATTTAGGGTTTGGTTTAGACAGGTTTCAGTGTTTATATAGGAGTCTGTTTGATTTAGGGTTTGGTTTAGACAGGTTTCAGTGTTTATATAGGAGTCTGTTTGATTTAGGGTTCGGTTTAGACAGGTTTCAGTGTTTATATAGGAGTCTGTTTGATTTAGGGTTTGGTTTAGACAGGTTTCAGTGTTTATATAGGAGTCTGTTTGATTTAGGGTTTGGTTTAGACAGGTTTCAGTGTTTATATAGGAGTCTGTTTGATTTAGGGTTTGGCTTAGACAGGTTTCACTGTTTATATAGGAGTCTGTTTGATTTAGGGTTTGTTTTATACAGGTTTCACTGTTTATATAAGAGTCTGTTTGATTTAGGGTTTGGTTTAGACAGGTTTCAGTGTTTATATAAGAGTCTGTTTGATTTAGGGTTCGGTTTAGACAGGTTTCAGTGTTTATATAAGAGTCTGTTTGATTTAGGGTTCGGTTTAGACAGGTTTAAGTGTTTATATTGGAGTCTGTTTGATTTAGGGTTTGGCTTAGACAGGTTTCAGTGTTTATATAGGAGTCTGTTTGATTTAGGGTTTGGCTTAGACAGGTTTCAGTGTTTATATAGGAGTCTGTTTGATTTAGGGTTTGGTTTAGACAGGTTTCAGTGTTTATATAGGAGTCTGTTTGATTTAGGGTTCGGTTTAGACAGGTTTCAGTGTTTATATAGGAGTCTGTTTGATTTAGGGTTCGGTTTAGACAGGTTTCAGTGTTTATATAGGAGTCTGTTTGATTTAGGGTTCGGTTTAGACAGGTTTCAGTGTTTATATAGGAGTCTGTTTGATTTAGGGTTTGGTTTAGACAGGTTTCACTGTTTATATAGGAGTCTGTTTGATTTAGGGTTTGGTTTAGACAGGTTTCACTGTTTATATAGGAGTCTGTTTGATTTAGGGTTTGGTTTAGACAGGTTTCAGTGTTTATATAGGAGTCTGTTTGATTTAGGGTTTGGCTTAGACAGGTTTCACTGTTTATATAGGAGTCTGTTTGATTTAGGGTTTGGTTTAGACAGGTTTCACTGTTTATATAAGAGTCTGTTTGATTTAGGGTTTGGTTTAGACAGGTTTCAGTGTTTATATAAGAGTCTGTTTGATTTAGGGTTCGGTTTAGACAGGTTTCAGTGTTTATATAAGAGTCTGTTTGATTTAGGGTTTGGTTTAGACAGGTTTCAGTGTTTATATAGGAGTCTGTTTGATTTAGGGTTTGGTTTAGACAGGTTTCAGTGTTTATATAGGAGTCTGTTTGATTTAGGGTTTGGTTTAGACAGGTTTCAGTGTTTATATAAGAGTCTGTTTGATTTAGGGTTCGGTTTAGACAGGTTTCAGTGTTTATATAGGAGTCTGTTTGATTTAGGGTTTGGTTTAGACAGGTTTCAGTGTTTATATAGGAGTCTGTTTGATTTAGGGTTTGGTTTAGACAGGTTTCAGTGTTTATATAGGAGTCTGTTTGATTTAGGGTTCGGTTTAGACAGGTTTCAGTGTTTATATAGGAGTCTGTTTGATTTAGGGTTCGGTTTAGACAGGTTTCAGTGTTTATATAGGAGTCTGTTTGATTTAGGGTTTGGTTTAGACAGGTTTCAGTGTTTATATAGGAGTCTGTTTGATTTAGGGTTTGGCTTAGACAGGTTTCAGTGTTTATATAGGAGTCTGTTTGATTTAGGGTTCGGTTTAGACAGGTTTCAGTGTTTATATAGGAGTCTGTTTGATTTAGGGTTTGGTTTAGACAGGTTTCAGTGTTTATATAGGAGTCTGTTTGATTTAGGGTTTGGTTTAGACAGGTTTCAGTGTTTATATAGGAGTCTGTTTGATTTAGGGTTCGGTTTAGACAGGTTTCAGTGTTTATATAGGAGTCTGTTTGATTTAGGGTTTGGTTTAGACAGGTTTCAGTGTTTATATAGGAGTCTGTTTGATTTAGGGTTTGGTTTAGACAGGTTTCAGTGTTTATATAGGAGTCTGTTTGATTTAAGGTTTGGCTTAGACAGGTTTCACTGTTTATATAGGAGTCTGTTTGATTTAGGGTTTGTTTTATACAGGTTTCACTGTTTATATAAGAGTCTGTTTGATTTAGGGTTTGGTTTAGACAGGTTTCAGTGTTTATATAAGAGTCTGTTTGATTTAGGGTTCGGTTTAGACAGGTTTCAGTGTTTATATAAGAGTCTGTTTGATTTAGGGTTCGGTTTAGACAGGTTTAAGTGTTTATATAGGAGTCTGTTTGATTTAGGGTTCGGTTTAGACAGGTTTCAGTGTTTATATAGGAGTCTGTTTGATTTAGGGTTTGGTTTAGACAGGTTTAAGTGTTTATATAGGAGTCTGTTTGATTTAGGGTTTGGCTTAGACAGGTTTCAGTGTTTATATAGGAGTCTGTTTGATATAGGGTTTGGTTTAGACAGGTTTCACTGTTTATATAGGAGTCTGTTTGATTTAGGGCTCGGTTTAGACAGGTTTCAGTGTTTATATAGGAGTCTGTTTGATTTAGGGTTCGGTTTAGACAGGTTTCAGTGTTTATATAAGAGTCTGTTTGATTTACGGTTCGGTTTAGACAGGTTTCAGTGTTTATATAGGAGTCTGTTTGATTTAGGGTTCGGTTTAGACAGGTTTCAGTGTTTATATAGGAGTCTGTTTGATTTAGGGTTCGGTTTAGACAGGTTTCAGTGTTTATATAGGAGTCTGTTTGATTTAGGGTTCGGTTTAGACAGGTTTCAGTGTTTATATAGGAGTCTGTTTGATTTAGGGTTTGGCTTAGACAGGTTTCAGTGTTTATATAGGAGTCTGTTTGATTTAGGGTTTGGTTTAGACAGGTTTCAGTGTTTATATAGGAATCTGTTTGATTTAGGGTTTGGTTTAGACAGGTTTCAGTGTTTATATAGGAGTCTGTTTGATTTAGGGTTCGGTTTAGACAGGTTTCAGTGTTTATATAGGAGTCTGTTTGATTTAGGGTTCGGTTTAGACAGGTTTCAGTGTTTATATAGGAGTCTGTTTGATTTAGGGTTCGGTTTAGACAGGTTTCAGTGTTTATATAGGAGTCTGTTTGATTTAGGGTTCGGTTTAGACAGGTTTCAGTGTTTATAAAGGAGTCTGTTTGATTTAGGGTTTGGTTTAGACAGGTTTCAGTGTTTATATAGGAGTCTGTTTGATTTAGGGTTTGGTTTAGACAGGTTTCAGTGTTTATATAGGAGTCTGTTTGATTTAGGGTTCGGTTTAGACAGGTTTCACTGTTTATATAGGAGTCTGTTTGATTTAGGGTTTGGTTTAGACAGGTTTCAGTGTTTATATAGGAGTCTGTTTGATTTAAGGTTTGGTTTAGACAGGTTTCAGTGTTTATATAGGAGTCTGTTTGATTTAGGGTTTGGTTTAGACAGGTTTCAGTGTTTATATAGGAGTCTGTTTGATTTAGGGTTTGGTTTAGACAGGTTTCAGTGTTTATATAGGAGTCTGTTTGATTTAGGGTTTGGTTTAGACAGGTTTCAGTGTTTATATAGGAGTCTGTTTGATTTAGGGTTTGGCTTAGACAGGTTTCAGTGTTTATATAGGAGTCTGTTTGATTTAGGGTTTGGCTTAGACAGGTTTCAGTGTTTATATAGGAGTCTGTTTGATTTAGGGTTTGGCTTAGACAGGTTTCAGTGTTTATATAGGAGTCTGTTTGATTTAGGGTTTGGTTTAGACAGGTTTCAGTGTTTATATAGGAGTCTGTTTGATTTAGGGTTCGGTTTAGACAGGTTTCACTGTAGATAACATTTTCAGCAGGGATTCAAAATAATTTTTGCTTAGAAGTCATCTTAGAATAACAGAATTTTACAGAAATAAAAAAAAATAGACCAGTATTGTGGAAATATATTGAAAAAGAAAACAATGATTACAAATATTTCATGTTATACTAAGTACTTATTTTAAACCGCAAAATGTTCACAAAATTTGTTAAATTGGACAGGCAAAAAGATGTGGAAAGATGTAACCCGTTAATTGGATCCTAATTCTACACTCTAGTGATCAAAGAGAAACAAATGTCCTTGTATTTAAGACTAGATCAGTTGGTTTTAGACCATTAGTCAGGGGATAAACAATTCACAATACCTTTGATTTGTTAACTGAATTTTTGACACTATTGCACAAGTTAACAAGTAGTTGTATGATACTGTACATGTAGTGATGGCAACTGTCATTGGAAAAAAGGAATTTTAGTTGTGGAAATATTAATATAAAACAAAATTTTAATGAGTTTTTACGGTAAGTATAATTTGAGGGTTAGGGTTATGGTGTTTAATGTTACTTTCAACATCGTGGCGGTCAGTTGTATTAGTGGAGGAAACCGGAGAAAACCACTGACATGCCGCAAGTTGCTGAAAAACTTTATTACATGATGTTGTATCAAGTACACCTCACCATGAACCGGATTCAAACTCACAATGTTAGTGGTGATAGGCACTGATTGCATAGGTAGTTGTAAATGCAACTACCATACAATCACGACCACAACAGCCCGGTTTTTAAGTGTAATTTGAGAACTCAATACATAATGGGAATCTGATAATATGGCGATGTAGCATTTTATGGCTGATCATACAAACTATGGGTATCAACAAGACATGTTTCTATAAATAAGCTGGTTTTATTAGGCTTGGTTTGGTTTTATGGTTTTTAATGCCACTTTCAACAATATTTCAGTAATATCGTGGCGGTCAGTTGTATTGGTGGGGGAAACGGACCCAGATAAAACCATCGACCTGTCGCAAGTCACTGACAAACTTTATCACATAATGTTAAGTTGTACACCTCGTCCTGGTCAGAATTCGAACTCACAACATCAGTGGTAATAGGCACCGATTGCACAGGTAGATGTAAAGCCAACTACCATACAATCACGACCACAACAGCCCAGTTTTAATTTGAGAACTCAATACATAATGGGAATATGGTAATGTAGCGTTTTATTACTGATTAATAAACAACCTATAAATAAGCTAGTTTTAATAAGATTTTGAGATTTTTCCCTATTTTCTATGAAATTTTATACAATATAGTGTCAAGTCTTTATGTAACACAATGATAACTAGAGGTTAACATTAGTCTATATCTCTCACCTGGTAATGAAGATTTATTGAACCATTGCTTATAGTACCACATGTTAAATTATGATAACCCAAGACATGACCCAACAGACAATGGGAGATTCATTGGTACAAATTACATCTTTATATCACAATGCTGTTGAATGCAATATATGATCAAGGGTTTCATTATTTTTCAAGTGAATTAGTACTTCACTATTTACAGGCAGTACTTTTTATTAAAATTTGAATAATTTTCATGAATATTATATGAAACACTATAAAATCAGGAGGTACCAAAAACCATTTTAGGTGGGTAAAAGCACCTGGTACAGCCCCTTATTGAAAGGCCTGTATGATTGCATTCTATTCCTTGTTCTTTTTTCTATTTTCTCATTGCAGCCTTCCTTAAACTTTTGACCACAAGATCTTGGAAACAATTGACAATCAGACTCCATTATTGGTTCTGGTGACCATCTTGAAAGTTCGATCCAATTTAAAAAAAACATAATTTATGTCAAAAACCATCCCATGACCATTCCAGCCAAGATTGATTCCAATTGACCCAGTAGTTTCCAAGAAGTTTGAAGCTTGAAAGTTTATGTAGCCACCTCCAGATGCCAATAGCTTGCATGGCTATTAGACAGGTTAGCTAAAAACTCCATCAATACAGTACCAAGCCTCTTTGTAACACCAAACTTCCCTCAAACCATAATGCCCATCCTCTCCAAAAAACAACACAAAATTGCTAACAAAATTCCTTCAATAGAGTTAAGCTTCTTTGTAAGAAACAACAAAATTACCTCAATATAGTGTCAAGCCTCTTTGTAAGAAACAACAAAATTACCTCACTATAGAGTCAAGCCTCTTTGTAAGAAACAACAAATTACCCTCAATATAGTGTCAAGCCACTTTGTAACAAACAACAAATTACCCTCAATATAGTACCTAGCCTCTTTGTAACTAATAACAAAATTCCCTCAATATAATGCCTAGCCTCCAAAAACGTCAATAAATACATAATGTGGTACTTTATGTGTTTACTCCAAATAATATCTTTTCAGAGATAACGATTCGTAACAACTTTCTTTTTTTGTTATCTTAGGAAATTGAGAACTACACATCATGAAAAGAAAGTTCAAACAGTGATGGTCAACAATTCCATCAACATCAACAAAACAACAATCACCTCTCACTTAAAGAGTGATGGTCAACAATTCCATCAACATCAACAAAACAACAATCACCTCTCACTTAAAGAGTGATGATCAACAATACGTACAATTGTATGAGTTCTTTATCCAGTGCTAGAACACCAAACTCATGGTTTATATGTGGGATGTCACATTTCCCATGCAGTAAAAAATAATATGTGTACATAGATATATGGATGAACACCCGATATCATTCATATCAATAAAATACATTTCAAAATGTATATATACATGGGGTATCTATGGTAACCAATGTAAACATGCTAAAAGCTGCCAGAACATTTACCCAGGTGATGACATCATCCCAAAGGGATAATGATCAAACATAGATGAAAATCCAAATTGTAGCGGAAATCCCATGTGTAGCATCCCAACGTGTTCTACTGGGTGATACATGTCAATCCTGGGTCGTCTCGCCTGCTGCGCCTCGCCCCTTCTACTTCTACTATTACGTCGTCGACTGAAAACAGCATTGCAGGTTTGGAGTTGTTGTCATAGGAACAAAGGACCCTCCCAACATAATCAAGCCATGCGGGCTAAATTACTGACATAGTAAAACTAACATAATAAAAGTACCACATGCAATTCCTGTTATTCGCGTCTACGCTATCGTATTAGTCTTGGTGAAGTCTAGGAGTATATCGGGATGGCAATAAAAATGGGGTTTCAATATATTTATTTCTTAATAAAATGATATATGATGAATGCTAACAAGAGAGGTTTTATTTACATATAGACATTAAATACTAAGATGGTTATTATTGTGGGAAGCTACAATTACATTAATATATTAAAAAGATTGTTATTACTCTAGCCTCATTGTGGACATTATACAATTCACATAAAAACACTAATCAATCAATCAGCTGTCAATATGCTAATTTAGTAATGAAGATTCATTCTGGGCAATATATCAGACATTATGTTTGTGATTGATTACTGATGCATTCTGGGTAAATATCAGACATGATGCTTGTGATTGATTAGTTATAAATTTGAAAGGATATGTAACATCCACATTGTATTTACATTGACAAAAGTTCAATTTGTTCATTATTTTTCAATATATTATGTGTGGATCAATCCAAGAAATCCCTACTTTATAATAATGTAAAATGGGTAGGAGAAAAAAATAACAAGAAGTGAAAATAAAATTCATGCATGAATGAAACAAACTGGATTATGTATATATAATATATATATAAGAGTAATAAAGTATACTCTTTGATACATTGCATAAGATAAAAGTTTGTGTAGACTGGTACCCCATCCTATTTCAAGATTAATTGTTAATAGTTCAAAAAGTATAGTAGTCTTGGAAAATTCAGCTCTCTAACTTGCTCCCCTTTACTGATATGTCATCGTGTGGGAGATCCCAGGAAACCCCATTAATATCACATGCAACATTAATTGCAAACTTTTACATGTCTTTACTTTTCATATAAAACGAAACATGGGAACCAGTCAACATAATTAACAAATAAAAAGATAGAAACCAGTCAACACATACAGAGAGGAACCAGTCTATATATAATTAACAAGTACATGAAAACTGAAACCAGTCTACACATAACTAACAAATACAGACAGGAACCAGTCTATATATAATTAACAATTACATGAAAACTGAAACCAGTAAACACATAACCAACGCATACAGACAGGAACCAGTCTATATATAATTAACAAGTACATGAAAACTGAAACCAGTCTACACATAATTAACAAATACAGACAGGAACCAGTCTATATATAATTAAGAATTACATGAAAACTGAAACCAGTCTACACATAACTAACAAATACAGATGGGAACCAGTCTACACATAATCAACAAATACGGAAAGAAACCAGTCTATATATAATGACCAAATACATAGACAGGAACCAGTCTACACATAATCAACAGTACATAATAGAATATTGAGGGTTGAAGTAAACATTTATTCTACTTTTTTTCAATGATAAAAAATAACTTTTTGCTTAAATATATAACTATCTGATATTACTACTACAATGTTAGACAATTTACAGATCTTTACTTTCTAAATATTGTTATAATTCTTACATGCAGTCAATCATACAAAAAACATCAAATCTTCCTTTCCAATATCCCTATCCTCAAAATAACATATACCAGTTTAAATAAATCTAAGGAATATGACACATATTTCATCTTCCTGTGAAAACTGTTTGAAATATATTCGGATTAGTTATACTATAGTTTCATGATAAAAAAATATGTCATGAATGACCAAATAATGTAAAAACTCACGAATGTGTGCAGCGCATGAATGTGTTACAACGTTATTTGGTCATGAGCGACATATTTTTGGTAAAGAAATTCTTCAATAAGTTTTAGTATTTATTATATTTTTTTTTTTTAAATTTCGATTTGAATTTAATATAAAGTGAGTTTAATTGCACTACGTGTTGCATAGGGATATACTGTAATGTGTATCGCTTCAAAAAACAACAACGAACCCGTACAAAACTGTCGAAGGGATGTAACTGTAAAACATACAGAAAAGTTACTTCGACAACAAAATGGAGTGAAATATAACGAGAGTGAAAATAGAAACGATAATTTCACTGTGAAATTATCGTTTTTATTTTACTCAGAAAATTCAATAATTCACAGCTATCTATATTATAAAGGCATTATATTTTACGAACTTTGGACTTAACCTGCTACTACAGTCAAACCTGCTTTAGTGACCACCTCTATTAAGCAATAACTTGTATTATGTGACCTTAATTTTCATTTCCCTTCACAGTGCATTTCATATCAAATAAACCTATATTAAGCGACCACCTGCCTTATGTGATCATATTTCACTGTTCCTTTGGAAGGTCACATAAGGCAGGTTTGACTGTATATTAAAACACAAATACATATATGTATATATAATATTATTAAAACAACAAATAATCAAAATGTAGTATGGAAATTTGTGAACACAGTATGGATTGATGATTAAAAGACTGAAAGATCAGTATAATGATGAACATTTTCATATTTACACACTATATTTTGACTAGATGTATTTCACAAAACAAGCCATATACATGTATTCATACATATACTATATTGTACATTATTGATATAATAGATTCTAACAGATATATTTGATCATACGACGATATAGATATAACATTGCTAAAGTTGGTGTTAAACACCAATCAATCAATCAAACATATAAATCAGCAAGCTATTTCCTGTTTGTTAAAATAATATCATGCTACAATATGGCTACAATGCAATAAAAAATAAAAATAAAAAAATGTTTGTTTGAGTATGTTAACAAGAGTATTATTAGGGTTTTTCTTATTATTAAGTAGCAAAAATAATTACTTCAAACATGTTGACCATATTTTTATTAAAAAATATCTTAAAAATGCATTTAGAGTTTGGGTTATGGTGCTTAACGTCACTTTCAACAATATTTCAGTTATATCGTGACGGTCAGTTTTATTGGTGGAGGAAACCGGAGGACCCAGAGAAAATAACCGACCTGTCGCAAGTCACTGACAAAGTTATCACATAATCTTGTATCAAGTATATCTTGCCATGCGCTGGATTCAAACTCACATGTTTAGTGGTGATAGGCACTGATTGCATAGGTAGTTGAAAATCCACCTCACATACGATCACGACGGCCCCTAAATTGTATTAAGAGTGACGACAATATAGAGAAACTGGATATTGATTGTTAATGTTGGCTCAGCTAATTGATGCTTCTTTATAGCTTTCATTTTTAAACTTTTTTCAGAATTTGTTATTCCCACCATTTTCTATTCTCTTACTTTTTATAGCTTTCATCTCATTTTTAATAGAAATATTACTAACTAAATTTCAACTTCAAGAGTATTTCATTCATAGGAATTGCTATATAAAAATTCTTCTTTAATTTAAGTAAACGTAGAAATTTAACTTCCTCCATATTTATTTTCTATTCGTTTCTTAAAAGAAAGTTAATACTGTAGATTATCTCCCATGCATTACTTGAACACCAACTTTAAAGGAAATACAAATTATAGGAATAAATAGGATTAAGAAAAAAATAATAATTTCAAATAGGTCTGAAAATCATATATATATGGCTTGTTCTGCAAATGCTATCAAATCTATTAGGCAAATATTCCAAAAAGCATAAACCTAAATATACAAAACAACAAAAATAAAGAGAAAAAATAAGGCAGCAAATACATGGATTATGCCCCCTACTTACCTAGAATCCCCTCCAAATGAGTTAAATAAACTTCCGCCCATTGACGGAAATCCTGGAAAAGAATTTGTGAAGAAGGAACCACTGTTTTCACCTAAAATCATAAAAACTTTAGATCATGCACTAAATAATATAACAAATCATGTGATGATGCCATGTTGAAAGTCACGTTAAATCACAAAATATGTTTAGATTATCTGACAGATAATGTAACAAGTCATGTGATGTAAGTAACCTAGCAACCACCCTGGTGTACCAGAAAGTTCACTTATGACGCAGGAGATTCAAGTTTTAATGCAATCTGGTCAAATCAAATACCTGTACTGTGTCAAAGTGGTAGTTGAAAATCTTTATCCAGAATGCAAGTAAGAATGAAATTGCGTACATGTTGTATATCATGTGACATTTGATGATTCAATTACATCTTTGGGTAAGAAATAAGTTCATTTTATTGTGTAGAACATCATGTGACATTTAATCATTCTATTAAATTTGCTAAATTTTCTGCTATACACCGCATTATTGTTCATTGTGTACCATATAATTTGTTATTTCATCTGCAGACACAGGGGGCTTTCTCACACTTACATTCAAGCATAAGTTTTTGTTGTTATTGAAGACCTCACTGTGACTGGCAGATGAAGAACAACTGTTTTCCGTAATTTATTGATTTTTAAAATGGCCTCACGTTCATAAAACTTTTGAGTACCAGTTCCGTTCTCGTACTCTAAAATTATCCAATCAGAACACTTATTATATACTTGTTACTGTGTACTGGTTGGCTGTGTTTTGTGGTATGAGTACAACAATCCTTTCAGACTAAAATGTTTAATTCTGATCCTGAAACTGGTTTTACTTTGAAGCTAATACTTAAGGAGATTTCACTAGTTATTTCATCAGCAGTGATTATGTATATAACATAAGTGTAAATAACATTCAGTAATAACTGTTCTATACATTAGAATAAAAGGTACATAAAAGTAGCTTAGCCCTGCCACTTTTCATTGTAGTGTCTGTACCAAGACAGGAAACTGAGAGGTCATGTATATGTGTTAGAGAGGTCATGTATATGTGTGTTAGTGAGGTCATGTATATGTGTGTTAGTGGTATCGGTTTTGCTTTTGTTTCTATGAGTTTTCTATTAGATTTTGTTCCGACAGCATGGTATTTTGTCTTTTTCATTTCATTCATTCACAATCCATCATAAGAATATACCAGTGACCATGCTTTGTACCAAACTTTGCACACAGATAAATGCAATGCAGTCAGAAGGGTTGATTGATGTATTTTTCAGGTAACACACAAGAATGAATTGTTTGTGGCATTTTCTCCTTCAAATAATGTATTACATTTTTATATTGTTTATGAAGAAATTACATTTTTATATTGTTTATGAGGAAATTACATTTTTATATTGTTTATGTGGAAATTACATTTTTATAATGTTTATGAGGAAATAACATTTTTATTTTGTTTATGTGGAAATTCAACAGTTTGATTGTATTGTTTTTAATTTATTTAGCCTCCATCTTTATTTTCTATGGTTCAATTATATTGTTGTTTTTTGATTGATTGGTGTTTAACACCAACTTTAGCAGTATTTCAGCTATATCGTGGCGTGTTGTTACTTTTTAATTCCATGTTGTGTATGTGTGTTTTCTTTAAAACTTACGTTACCCATACAATTAACAGATTAATCGTATATACAATATTATCTCTGTAACCTAGCAATACCTCCGAAAAAGTCGGCAAAAGGATCTCTGCCGCCAAAAAATTCTTTGAAAACATCTCTTGGATTGTGGAAATGGAAACCATGGAAACGTTCATAATCGTCTTGGAAATCGGAGTCATTTCCACCGTTAATTAATCCGTCTTTTCCATATTTGTCATATAATTCTCTCTTCTTTTCTGTAATAGAGGTTAATAGATATTAAGACAAGTTTTAGGTTTTGGTGTTTAACGCCACTTTCAACAATATTTCAGTTATATCGTGGCGGTCAGTTTTATTGGTGGAGGAAACCAGAGTATCCGGAGAAAAACACTGACCTGTCGACATGTCGCCATGAATGGGGTTCAAACTTACA
Source organism: Bathymodiolus septemdierum (assembly GCA_963383655.1). Taxonomy (NCBI): domain Eukaryota; kingdom Metazoa; phylum Mollusca; class Bivalvia; order Mytilida; family Modiolidae; genus Bathymodiolus; species Bathymodiolus septemdierum. The sequence goes on along the minus strand of OY726517.1, from coordinate 59,900,441 downwards.
ACTTTAGAGGTGATGAAACTGATCGCATATAGTTATAAATCCAACTATCATATGATCAGGACCATGATGGCCCCTGATATTAAGAGAAGAAACATTGTTAAAGACATCTTAAATGTAGTTGTCAAGATATTAAATATTACTGGCCAAGTGACAGGTCTTTCACCAAAGATAATCATAATAATTTTATTTACTTAAGACGTCTTGTCATTCCTGACGTTCCTAATTATGGGTAATTTGATGTCATAATCAGACCAGTCGTTCCCTATTTCATCAAGATGTCTCAAGAGCATTGACATTTTTGGAAGACATTAAAATATTATCCATATTGGTTCATTAAGTTCTAATATGCTTATTCTTGACTGTATAAGTGCCAAAGTGGAGGAATCCATACTTTTACTTCAACAGAAAAATATCACTTATTATAGACAGGAAAACAAATCTAGAAGAATTGAAAAGTTGGGGCTGGATTAAAGATGTTTACAGATTAAATAATAAAGCAGAAATGGACATACATGTAGTAGATATTTAAACACACTTCTAGAATAACATTCATCAGGTACAATCATAGTGAACAGATTTGAAAACTAAATTGGGAGTTGGGGTTATGTTTACCACCACATTCAACAATATTTCAGTTATGTCATGGAGGAAACCGGAATACTCAGAGAAAACCATAAATCTGCTGCAAGTCACTGACAAACCTTATCATACAATGTTGTATCAAGTCACTGACAAACTTTATCATACAATGTTGTATCAAGTCACTGACAAACTTTATCATACAATGTTGTATCAAGTCACTGACAAACTTTATCATACAATGTTGTATCAAGTCACTGACAAACTTTATCATACAATGTTGTATCAAGTCACTGACAAACTTTATCATACAATGTTGTATCAAAGTACACCTCGTCTGAGCAAGTTTCAAACTAATAAACTTTAGTGGTGATAGGCACTGATTGCATATAGGTAATTGTAAATCCAACTACCATACAATCATGACTACCCCTATAACACAAGGCCTAAATAGGTTAGCTAAAATTGGCTAAGGTTACCTATTGGCTGAGGGAGATTGACCTTAAATCTAATAAATTGCATATTATAACAAATTTTGAAATTATCTTCCTAAATTTTTCTTTATTCATGAATGATTTTAGACTTAAGCCTTTCAATATAAGTCATTACATGAAATATCAAGTAAAATACCTTTTTAATTAGTTGTCCTGGAGAAGTGAAAAAAATTACCAAATCACTGATAAAAGTATGATGTATTGCCCCTTCCGTATTCTCTAACGTTTATTTATATGTAATTAGCTAATAATAGATAATAATAAACATTACTCTATAATTACATAATTGATCTTATCTTGTAGTCACTTAAAATATGCCTTACAACCTCCCACTACCAACATAGTTAGACCTGCTAATGATTTTATCATCAAAATTAAATTGTTGGGAACATCCTTGACATCAATTACAACATAAAGTGGTGTAAGTTTTTTGGATGAATTCCAATATCATGTTGTTTCAATATTTATGATTTAAAGGCAATCAAAGATGACTAAATATTTGTCTTTATACAACAGGAATTGTAAAGAGATTTCATTATCTGAAGACTGGACCTCATTCATGAATAGTGGCCAGGTATAATAGTAAAAGTGATAAGACTCATGGACCCCCCCCTCTCCCTATAGCTAAAAAAGAAGAAAAAATAGAACTTAAATTAAAAATAAATAATAAAAATTTTGTATCCCAATCAATCATCTGAGTTATCCAAGCTTCACCCTACGCCTCCCAGGAACCATCATGGTCGCGATCGTACAGTAGTTGGATTTACAACTACCTGTGTAACCAGTGCCTATCACCACTGAAGTTGTGAGTTCGTACCCCAAAGTTTGTCAGTGACTTGCAACAGGTCTATATTCCTCCTTATTTATTTTTATTTGTTTCTCGACTTGCGGCAGGTCAGTGGTTTTCTCCTGGCACCAATAAAACTGACCGCCATTATATACCTGAATTATTGTTGAAAGTGGCATTAAACACCATTAACATAGCCCTAGCTATCCAAGCTTTACCATATGCGTCCCTTCATCTTCACCCTTGGCTGTAATTTCATAATTCTCATGTACTGCCATCTGCCGGGTTTTGTCAGTTATGTCCCTTATAATGATATCAATTTCAGCCAATCAGCACAAGGTATTCATTTCACCTCATGATCATGTCAAAATACCGTTATGTACACACTTGATTGAAACACTAAATATGTCCCCAAAATTTGCTGGGTTTGTTTTTGTTTATTGGTGTTTAACACCACTTTTAACAATATTTCGTGTTTTATTGGCGGAGGAAACCGAAGGATCAGTAGAAAACCACTTCTGTGCTTATTTGGCAGTCATTCATAGCAATGTCATCATGTGTCCATTTTATGTTTACATTTTTCCTACAAAACACATGTTTTTGTAACACATTTTCAGATTGGTTGTTGCTATCGCTGTCTGCATCCAATTAAAACTGTTAGTGTGTGACCACAAAAATCTGGCCAACACTGTCAAGTGTGAAGAGAAGGGGAGGCAGATCGTAATCCTTGGCTAAGATACAATCAAATATGTATCTATCATATTTAGAAGATTAAAATCTCAGTGCAACATTATTACCTTAATTGTTTATGCATAGCGCACATTAATATATGATATTGCAATGAAATTAGGTTAATAGCTTGGCCATAAAATGTATATAATAGATTCATATGCCCTCTCCCAGTTGATCTAGTGGAGGTATGTGGGACGTGGCAATGGTGGACTGATCCTAAGGTGTATTTTCATGTCTTCATGAAGTTATAAAGACACCTCATGATAAGGCAAAGAATCCGTGTTAAAAAATTGCTAAGCCTTGGGACGATGGATGGGATGTTATGTAACAAAGTTAAGTCTGGCCATTCAGGTATCACCCTCTGATAATTTATCTAGGTGAGATCTCCTTTAGCTCAGTTGGCAGAGTGGTTGCCCTCTTTGCAGAGGATACAGGTTTGATTCCCAGCTTGGGGAGGTTTTAATATAATTCTGAATTGAATGCAGTAGAAGTAAAGTATATAGCTTTTCAGATTTCATACTCATAACTCCTTCAGTCTTAATTATTTTCTGGGCAAAAAAATGTGTATATTACACAGAATATTACGGTAATCGAGAATAAACTTTGATATAAGTAGATAAACTAATATATCAACTGCATACCAGAGATATGACATGTGTTTACTGTAATAAAGTCATACATCTACACAGTAGAATAACTTCCTCATTTGATTCAAATCTCATTTTTGTTTCTATGAATCCTGAAATTTTTGCTTTGAATAAATAATTTCAAAAGTTGTTGTTTTGTTAAAGTTTTGCTTTCGTGGATTTTAATACAAATTATATTTCATGAATGATTACTAATTACATAAAAAATAAAAACGTAGAGCGTTTCTGGAATAACGCTTAAAATCGAAAGAATGGAAAGTCAAATAATTTAAAGTTATGTGGGAGCAATAAAACCAAAAACAGGAGTCAAAATCTGCTAGTCACCTACACCTGAGGGAGGAGAACCTTAGTTTTATTAGTAATTATTCATTCTACATCATTAAGAAAGTCAATACAATTTTAAAGATGAAGAGCTATGCCTTTGTTTCTTTGTCGGATCTAAAGAACAATATCTCCATTTTCTTTAAATACATGTATCATTATTTAAAAAATTGAACTACCAGAAATATCCACTATGAGTGTTTAACGCCACTTTTAACAAATCTATCCAGAGAAAAACACAGCCATGACGTACATTTTTGTACACTGACCAATGATACTGATGTTTTTACCAATTTTAAAACTTACTATCAGATAATACTTCATAAGCTTCTGATATTTCTTTAAACTTTTTCTCCGCTTCTTCTTTTTTGTCAGGGTTTTTGTCAGGATGCCATTTAAGAGCTAATTTTCTGTATCTGTAATATAATACATAACAATTCTTCAAATTAATGATTGTAAATACTGAATCAGTATAACATATATATACGATATAATAGGGAGCATTAAATATTTTCACCATTATATGGTATTTTTTTGTTTTTTCATTTTTTATTACAAAATGATCTTTGCTATTACAATAAAATATCAACAAATACATGTTGACATATAAAGTACTAGTGTTATCTATGGAATAACTGTCAATGTGGCATGAATCTTCAACCAGAAAACCAGAGCAGGAATCGCTCACCTGAAAAGTTTCTATCTGATCACCAATTGGGTTAGAAGCATCTAAATAATAATTTTTGATGAAGTTCAAATGGGGATCAGATTGTTTCAGGATAGACTGTTGATTTATATCTTATATACAGTCCAACCTGTACATGTGGTCACCTCTATTAAGCAGTCACCTGTATTAATAGGTCTCCTTTTGCTTGTCCTGTCATAGAAAATTTCATATAAATTGAACCTCTTTTAAGCGGTCGCCTGTCTTAGAAGACCACTTTTTCTTTATCCAAAAGGTCACCTCTCCATACAGGTTTGACTGTACAGTAGTACAAAGGTACAAATAAATTGAATATAAGGAGCTGTTCAATAGAAATATAAAACATCCAGTACAATCAGTTAGCCTTACTGATACTATTGCTGGTCTAGACTTAGCTTAGACAAATACCAATTTCATAAACAGAATATCAATAAAGCTGCATTTTTGAATTCAAAACAAATTACTATCCACATGTTGTCATACATATTGAAATAAAAAAATACCAAACAACTGACGTGTTTAAATAAATGTTCAAAGAGAGATAACTCTAAACATAAAAATTGAAAATGTTAAAGGTTTTCTTTCCCCAATACCTTTTTTTCATTTCATTTTCTAACTATAGCAAATCTTACAGTTTATAACATATGAAAGCTACATTGTATCTCTACTTCTAACCACACATAATTCTTGCTCGAGTAAATTACCTTCATGGACAAACGGAGTATGTATAACTGTGCTTGTTTACCTATTATTCTATTTTATTGACCTTGCTGTCAATGAAATAAATGTGATTTTCCAATTACGTGCAATGGGCATAAAATAACAGCATTTCATTTAATTTAAAAAATGTTGCCATCGGTATTTAAATCTTTGCATAAAGGTATTTTCTTCAGTATATTTCAGCTTTCTTTCAATGGAGGTGACCATACATGAATCTCATTTTGTTCTTTATGAATGTAAAACTTAAATGTATGACTGAGTAGATTGGAGGTCGCTTACTGCAAAATCAGGGCAGAATCATCTAATGAACATTCCTATAATATCACACTCCAATATGTCCAGAAGTAGTATTAAAAGAATTTTAAAATTTAGCCAATCAGAAACATTATGGTTTGGCAGCCATGTTGAATTTCTCATTGGAACAAAAAACAAAAACTTTGTAGAGGACCATGCAGTAAACATAATCAGTAAGTTTTACTTTCAATTGACCCACTGACCCAGTGAAGACAATAGTTCACATCAATATTTGGGTCAGGTGAGCTAAAGAGACATTGAACTGCAAACAGATTTTGTTTATCAACAAAAACAAAAACAAAGCACCTTGTCAAAGGTTTTATGATGTTGCTTCATCAAAATGATATAATACACTGTCAGGAGACAAATATATAGAAAAGATATTTACCTATATAAACAAGAATATTACAGAGTGTGACTGATCCAAGCAAGTCTTAAACAATGTCATATCAAATCATGATATTCTATGATGGAGTATCTAGTCTAAGACCACTAAAACTTTGTTTGGGGCAGTAAATTTTTCAGTTTTTATTTAGATATACATTTGTATATATAAAATCAATTCAAGAATTTGATCTGGATCAGTAAATTTAAATCTTCATTTCAAGGACTGTGATAGGTGTGATAGGGCAATCAAGAAAAGTTGACAAACGACACAAAACAAAGACAAACAATACAAAAAAACAACAGGTGGGTAAAAACATGTGCAATTACACAAACCTCACCAAAAAACTAGGGGTTTGAAAAATAATATAGTTTATAAATTTATACCCCATATAATGATTACATATTCTTAGTTTTAATTCGACCGAGTTAAACATATGTATTCAGGCAAACGATAGTTACCTAACAAATAATTTGTCTGTGCTTAGTCATTGGTCAGTCTAAAATTGTCACTTGATTTTATTTATAGTTTATTTTAGATCATGTATTCAAAATAAACAAGCTTTGAAGTGACAATGACTAATGTGAATCTTGATCAATTATAATCTTCATCATCTAGTTTGAGGCTAGTTGGATAATCCATTTTTAGGTGTCGAAAAGCATGTATTCAAATTGATCAATCATGTGATAATTACAGTATACCACACTATTGTATTAAACGTTACTTGAAAAATAAAATAGTTGTCCCCCTCTTAAAAGGCCACCCCTCTTATCATGCCAGATTTTAAATGCACTGAGAAAGTAAAATACCAGTACTACATTTGTACTTAATTGTCCCCCTCAAGACAGGCCACCCCTCTTAAAGGGCCACTTTTTAATTTCAGAAGGGGTGATCTTATAATAAGAGGGGGACTATCACAGTATCATATTAAATGCTATAGACTATCACAGTATCATATTAAATGCTATAGACTATCACAGTATCATATTAAATGCTATGGACTATCACAGTATCATATTAAATGCTATAGACTATCACAGTATCATATTAAATGCTATGGACTATTACAGTATCATATTAAATGCTATAGACTATCACAGTATCATATTAAATGCTATAGACTATCACAGTATCATATTAAATGCTATGGACTATCACAGTATCATATTAAATGCTATAGACTATCACAGTATCATATTAAATGCTATAGACTATCACAGTATCATATTAAATGCTATAGACTATCACAGTATCATATTAAATGCTATAGACTATCACAGTATCATATTAAATGCTATAGACTATCACAGTATCATATTAAATGCTATGGACTATCACAGTATCATATTAAATGCTATGGACTATCACAGTATCATATTAAATGCTATAGACTATCACAGTATCATATTAAATGCTATAGACTATCACAGTATCATATTAAATGCTATGGACTATCACAGTATCATATTAAATGCTATGGACTATCACAGTATCATATTAAATGCTATAGACTATCACAGTATCATATTAACTGCTATTTGAAAAATAATATAACACACAATCAAAAGAATAAATAGTTTGATAGAGGATAAATGTCAATAATAGCGAGTGAGTTAGCGATTGTTGTTCAACGCCAAGTGAACAGTTTTTTTTTAGCTATATCATGGCGAGAACAAGTTATATTTCTATGTTGATGATGATAATATCCCCTTTGTACTATTCCAATATGCTTATAAAAGTTGGATATTAGAGTGCTAACTACATGTAACTGAAACAACCTTCCGTGAGTAGAGGTCATTTACCTATAACAAAATGCCCCTTTAATAGAGGTCATAACTGTAGTGAAGTAACCCTAACCAGAGGTAAAATACCCCTCAAATAGGTCACAACTTTAGTAAAGTAACCCCTTAACAAGAGGTCATTCCTACTGTATTAGCTAAATACCTGTTACCTCACACTTGCAGTAAAGTAACTCCCAACTAGAGGTAACCCTAGCTAAAAGTGACCTTAACTAGAAGGTCATCCCACTTGAAATGCCACAATGTAGCTGTGATAAAGTTGGTATTCTAAAAGACAACTACAGATATACAAGAATAATATTATCACAGAATGACAGCTACTTATATACAGGGCTAAGAAAAATTATATACAAGTATTCTGATCTGTTTATACCAATATATGTATAAATAATTAACTGTAATTCATAACATGCTGTACAACTTATAAGTTAAGACTTTTATATACATGGTGCTAATTACGGGTAATTAATAAGATTCTTATTACAGGGTATCAATACTATCATCTGTGTTTATGTAAATAATAGTTAATATCTTACATGGTTAATTAATTAACACTACCAATTAGTGATAAAAGAGCATAAAGTGACCTTGTACCATAAGGTTAGTAGAGCTCTGTAAAAGGATCGCTTTCATTACAAATACAATGTATATCCTAATACTGGTTGATATCACATTATTTAATTTAGTGTTTTAGCTCTACTAGACCGATATTAGTGAAATTTATACACTCTGGCATATGATAAAAATGTTCAGTTAGATTTGGGAGAGTTTAAAGTCTTGAAAAACAATAGTCAAACCTGCCTATGCGGTCACCTCTATTAAGCAGCCACCTGTATTAAAAGGTCACCATTTTCTTGTCCTGTCATAGACAAATTCATATGAATTGAACCTCTTTTAAGAGGTCAACTGTCTTGAAAGACCACTTTTTCTTTGCCCAAAGGTGACCTCTTAATACAGGTTTGACTGTATATCCCTACTGGTATATCACATTATTTAGTTTGGTGTTTTACCTCTATTAGACCGATATTAGTGAAATTGATACACCTTGGCATATGATAAAAATGTTCAGCTTGATTTGGGCGAGTTCAAAGTCAAGTGAAAAACAATATAGATATAATATAACATGATAAAACTATCAAACAGGATCTCTTGAATGTAGATATACACGTAGGAGCTATCTTCAAACTTATAAGCTACAGCACTTTCTTCATGGACAATCGTTGGCTATGCATAGATGTCAATAAAAATGATTCTACACATACATGTATCTTGTTACTGTATAAGTGATTATTTTCACAAGAGTTTTTTCTCGCTATCTTCACGAGTACAACAAATTTGTGAAAATAAAAACCTGCAGAAATACCATAATTTTAAATGCTGATTTTTTTTTTTACTTGAACACCATCACGAAATATAAAACTAGCGAATTATACCATTGACCTTCACATTGAGTGAATTTTAATTCCTGAGAAATATAACACATATACAGTATATACCATTATGTCTTTTCTGCTATAATTTTTTGCTTATTTAAGTTACATCAATACTTACGCTTTTTTAACCTCAGTTTCTGATGAATTTCTTGAAATTCCTAAAGTTTTATAATAATCCACCATTTTTTTTTTATGAAAATCTGTACACTATTTACAAGGGGGAACAGGATTGGTTAATGCCTGAAAACAACAAAAGATTTTAAATAACAAGTCATATATATCTACATTAAATATAGAACAAAGTGACAGTTTGAGTGACATAACATATAGCATGGATTCATTTGACTTTCTTTGACTATCCAAGATAAGAGTCTGTTCAAATACACTATGTACGTAGGTACAGTGAAACCTGTCTAAACCAAACCCTGAGTAAACCAGAATCCTGTATAAACCAAACCCTGAGTAAACCAGAATCCTGTATAAACCTGTCTAAACCAGAATCCTGTATAAACCAAACCCTGAGTAAAACAGAATCCTGTATAAACCTGTCTAAACCAAATCCTGAGTAAACCAGAATCCTGTATAAACCTGTCTAAACCAAACCCTGAGTAAACCAGAATCCTGTATAAACCTGTCTAAACCAAACCCTGAGTAAACCAGAATCCTGTATAAACCTGTCTAAAGCAAATCCTGAGTATACCAGAATACTGTATAAACCTGTCTAAACCAAACCCTGAGAAAACCAGAATCCTGTATAAACCTGTCTAAAGCAAACCCTGAGTATACCAGAATCCTGTATAAACCTGTCTAAAGCAAACCCTGAATAAACCAGAATCCTGTATAAACCAAACCCTGAGTAAACTAGAATCCTGTATAAACCAAACCCTGAGTAAACCAGAATCCTGTATAAACCTGTCTAAACCATACCCTGAGTAAACCAGAATCCTGTATAAACCTGTCTAAACCATACCCTGAGTAAACCAGAATCCTGTATAAATCTGTCTAAACCATACCCTGAGTAAACCAGAATCCTGTATAAACCTGTCTAAACCAAACCCTGAGTAAACCAGAATCCTGTATAAACTTGTCTAAACCAGAATCCTGTATAAATCAATCATGAAATAAGGTCCTAATGTTGGAAATCTCTGTTAATTTAACATGTATTAACAGAACATCTGTCTATTCTGAACACACAAGCTGGTCCCAAGGATGTGTGGTTTAGACAGGCTTCACTGTAATATATAACTCCATTATAAGACTGTAATTGGAAACTAATATATACATTTGTATATATCATATATAAACCAAACTCCATTATAAGGCTGTAATTGGAAACTAAACCAATATCTAGTTTGATGTAACCTTATAACTTATATATAAGCTTCTATTCTTCCAAATATAGTTTTAGTGTTACAAAATAAATTAAGAATCCTTCTATTTTTATAATGCAGTTATCAAAATGGGTAAATCTTACGTAAAAACTGTGACTTTCTAACTTAATTTACAGTCTTAAAATGTTTCTTAGTATGCAAGCAAAGGAGATATTTCTGGAAGCCATTGTTTACACCTGGATATTTATATTTAATAAAAGTATATAACTGGCAATGTACTATATAAATTTCTAATAAATTTACCTGAATGAAAAGAGGTATTTACGGACACACATATAATATCTGACCATTGTAAAATATCAAGAAACAATTTGGTTTTACATATTTCCATATTTTCGATACAGATATCTAAAATTGTATTTCATGTAGGGGCCATCATCGTCGTGATCGTATGGTAGTTGGATTTACAACTACCTGTGCCTATCACCACTAAAGGTGTGAGTTCGAACCCTGTTCATGGCAAGGTGTACTCAATACAACATTATGTGATAAAGTTTGTCAGTACTCTGGTTTCCTCTACCAATAAAAACTGACTGCCACGATATACGGTAACTGAAATGTTGTTGAAAGTGGCATTAAACATCATAAACCAACCACCCAAATCAACCATGTTCATGAAATTTTTTTTTTGATTCATGTCATTCTTCATTACAACTTGCATTATATTGTCAGGTCATTCTTTGAGTACCTGCAGTTCATATGTGAATTTTTTTCACAAAAATGTAAGACAGATATTTTACATACATATATGTAATCTTTAAATTTAGACTACCTACTTTTAAAACATTACAAATCTCATATTTGGCATTGGTACAAATAAACAATGGTTTGCATAAATTATATAGTACAATATTAATGTACAATAGATCTATTTAAATAAAAACTTAATTAGGTTTAAGAAATATTAAAAAAAAAAACAATATCAGAATTTCTTTCATTTCAGGACATTGTTGTTAATATAAATATATGAGGACGTCATGTCATAGTTTACACGGTATTTTTACACAGGTTAGGGTTAGTGTTGGCATTATGGTGTTTAACGCCACTGTCAACAATATTTCAGTTATATCGTGGCGGTCAGTATTATTGGTGGGGGAAACCGGAGTTACTTAAAAATTGTAGGGAATAATAAGTTATGATCAGATATGCAAAAAGAAAGTTGAAATATTCATTTAACGAAAATTTTAATTTGCTCCCATACGTTGAATGGGGCCGATTTGCAACCCTAACTGGAGCACAAGTGGAATGAGGGTTACGTTATCGCATCTAATGTTTAATGAGCATGCACAGTATTCTGCACAAACAAGGCACTCATCTACAGTATGCACCGTCCAAAGGGCGAGTTGTGTATTTGCTCAAATTTTTGCTAGTTCAGCACAACTGGCAGACACCCGATTTGGAGGGGTTGTACCCATGAGTAAAGAAAATGCATACCATATTTCTATAACCTGGGGTTTCCATGTATGCTATAATGACAAATATAAAAGTCATGACTATGAAAGTCCTTGCAAAACTTACAAGATCAGTTTCAGACAGACACACTTATGCATGGCACCAATCTAAAGCTAATTATAATACAATGTACAAGTGATTTATAGAATAAAAAAAAAAAGGAAAGACTGGTATTGGTTTCAAAATAGATTAGCAAACATATTGACTTTCATTTCTAGAATGTTCTAAAGTATACATTTATTTACAACTAAACAACAAAAAATCAATGATTTGAATAAAATCTTTTATATTTTTAATTGACAGAAAGAAAACATTGAATTGTCAGTAAAAATAATTGATATAACATACCAGTTTGAATAATGAAATGAATATATATATATGTATATACACCCTTGTACATGTATATACTATGCACAAATCTATTTTCCTTCCTTATGGAAACACTGAGTCTATTAATAGAAATATTTAATCTAATTTCGATGAATTTAGTTTATTTATAAATTCAGTTTAATTTTTTTTTCTTGTTTCTTAATAAGGAAATAATTTAACTCGATCATAACTTGGGTATAGATATGTCATACATTTTAACTGAAATGTTTGAAGGACTGCACAGTATGATTGATGCATGTAGTCCTATGAGTAGATTTAAACCTAAGCATGTTATTGGGTTAGGTGTTACGGTTATGGTGTTTAATGCCACTTTCAACAATATTTCAGTTATAACTTATATCGCAGCAGTCAGATTTATTCGTGGAGGAAAAAGGAGTACCAGGAGAAAGTCACTGACAAACTTTATCACATAATGTTGTATCGAGTACACCTGGCCATGAGCCGGATTCAAACTCACAACATTAGAGGTGATAGGCACTGATTGCACATGTAGTTGTAAATCCAACTACCATATGATTTATAACTACCATAGGATCGCAACCACGGAGGCTCCACATTTTATTGGTATTATAGGGTTGTGGTCAATTATTGGTATTTGTCATCACTTTCAGCTTGATCTTTACGGCCAGATTTATATCGAGAAGGAATCCTGGACAGATATAACAAACTGATCATTAAAACCAGACTTACTTGAGGAGGTAATATATAGTCTAGGGGTTCAATGGTGTTGGGCTTGGAATCAGAAGTCAATGAACCTTAACCACCTGACCACAACCCCGACCCCCTCTTCCTCTCTCAATAATAGCAAAGATCAGTTTATAAATAAATGGAAACCCCAGAGATCATATTTAGTTTTAAAATTAAGTAACGAGAAAATATAAAGTCTTTAGATAAAATATTCATGGTTCTGACAAGGGAGATAACTTATATGATGGTTTCAATACTAGAAATTGATGTTCAGTTTGTTGGATATACATTCTATTCAAATTCTATATATAACTATGTGTGTGTGTAGCAAAGAAAATGTTTTTCAAGCCACCCAATTCATCATCAATATATCTTTGCTTTTTCAAAAATTGCATAAAGAAGCAGCTAAATTTCTGTAATTCTATTATATATTGAGTCCATTTATATATATATAAATTGATTTTATAGTCACATGTCATTTTATACGTGTTTTGATTGGCTTAAAAAGTTGAGGTTATTTGTATATGTACTGAATCTGAAAATAGACGTCGTTCTCAAAGCGTCGTGTGCCATTGTCGTCAGGTGATTTTCTTTAAGTGAGGCACCTTTGGGGTTATTTAAATTTATTTCCGATTATTTGCCTTATTTTGAAAAAATAAATATATTTTTCAACATCATAACAAAAAAGTTTGAATTAATCGAAATTATTTGTTCGGTTCATTCGAAATAACCTCAATCAGGTTGTACACACCCTTGCGTAACCCGTTACACGGCACACAGTGTGTACAACCTGATTGAGGTTATTTCTTCATGAACCGAACAAAAATTGCATCAATCCTTAAATATGTATATTTATATATATGTAGCAAAGAAAATGTTTTTCAAGCCACCCACCTCTAATATCATAAACTATCTAAGAATGATATGTATGATAACAATTTGACAAAGATGTATGGCAGTATGACTTCTCTAACAACATTACCAGAAGAAATGAGAATGAAGAGATATCTGACAGTATTATTATTATTATAATACATACCAATTATTATTATTATAATACATACCAGTCAACAAAAACGGAGCCACTTTTCTAGTAAGTACGAACATACTTATTATACAAAAGTCAACAACCCAACAAGTTACACAACACCCTGAATAAGTCATAATTACTCAACTGTCTTGTTTACAAATTCCATTATCTGTTTTGGATATCATACAATGTTTTTGTTTGTAATAAAATGTTCTATTTTTAGAATCAATCAAATAGAAATCTATAAATAAACATCATTGCATACTTTATGAATGAAATCATGCAATTTTATAAAATCTCCATGTAAACCTGACTGCTGAGTGCTCTGTTTATATAATGCCATGTATTGGAAGATTGTTGTACTGATTGAAACAGGAGGTAGGGCAAGTTGTTCTGGCACATGGTTAGGGTGTTTAACACAAATTTCCGTCGTATCGTGGCAGTCAGTTTTATTGGTGGAGGAAACCGGAGTACCTGACTAGAAAACCACTGACCTGTCGCAAGTCACTAACAAACTTTACCACATGAAGTTGTATTGAGAACACCTCACCATGAGCGTGATTCAAACTCCTAACTTTAGTGGTGATAGGTTCGGTTGGCTATGGTGTTTAACTTCACTTTCAACAATATTTCAGCTATATCGTGGTGGTCAGTTTTATTGGTGGAGGAAACAGGAGTATCCAAGAAAAACCACTGACCTGCCGCAAGTCACTGACAAACTTTATCACATAAATTTGTATCGAGTACACCTTACCATGAACGGGATTTGAACTCCCAACTTTAGTGGTAATAGGCACTGATAGCATACATGTAGGTAGTTGTAAATTCAACTACCATATGATCATGACCACGACAACCCCTTCTGGCAAAGGACCAAAAATACAATTAACCAGTAGGTTTACTTTGGTAGATACAATGTACATGTACATGTGAAAAGTAGAATAGCAATAAAAACCTTGTTCCTTTAATTTGTGTCTAAGTGTTATGTTGGATAGCTCATTTACATCCATATCCTTAATTACTAACATAGGACAGATATATTGTATGGTTGTCACTTGCTTAGATGTTTGTATAATATACTTTATTTCCTGTGACTGTATAATGATTTTTTCATTATCCTATACAATATATTAAAAATTGCTGAGTTAGATTACTATCTACACATGCTTAGACACATGTCTTATGTCTATCTCTAGATTTTCCTTACGAGACAAGGTAACACTTCGGTTATTGAAGCTCCATTTTTATGGAGCGGATGTGGTCGAGGGCACTGGACTGAAGGCTAAGCGATTGGTGCTGCAGTGTATCAATGGTGTGAGTTCAAATCCTGTCGAGGGAAGAACAAAAATTTGACAGCTCTAAAATCTATATATATATATATATATATATATATATACGTCTGAAAATTAAACCAAACAGTGTTAGAATTAGATTTTAGAGCTGTCAAATTTTTGTTCTTCCCTCGACGGGATTTGAACCCACACCATTGATACACTGCAGCACCATTCGCTTAGCCTTACGTCCAGCGCCCTAGACCACTCGACCACATCCACTCCCTATGTATATATATATATATATATATATATATACTTCAAAATGTTTGTGGTTATAAGAAAGAAAGTGGTTTTGCATATTTAATGCCACTACAGGATTCCTCGTCATTCACTGTACATATAATGTACATGTCATCGCAGGTCTGTACGTAAAATCATTTTAGTAATGTCACAAATATGCATTATCAAAATTGTGAACAATTTGTAAAAAAGCCTCTAATCTCAAGTAAAATTTAAAAAAAAACATTCAAAATTTAAATATTTAAGCCTCTGAAATATATTTATCATTGAAATAAATACAACACCTGATACTGTGCATCTTCTAATAAATATTAACAATAATTTTGTCAATACATCTATCATATACCGGTATGTCATAGTAAGTTATAGATCCATATGTAAAATAACAAGTATTGACATCCTGCTGTTACCTTCTATATCTTGTATATACAGTCAGTCCTGCATTAATTCCCACCTCTATTAAGCAACAACTTGTATTGTGTGATCTTAATTTCTAATTTTCCTTCACAGTGCATTTTATATTAATGAAACCTGTATTAAGCCACCACATGTCTTATATGACCCTATACTATTTAAATGTTCCCTATGGAAGATCATTCATATAAGACACTGAGGTTTGACTATATATATTGATTCTGCAAATATTTTTTTTTATGATTTATATACATGTACATTTTTGTAAATCGAAATAAAGTGAAATGTCAAATTGTAACATACAATGTATTCAGTTCATTTCATATTGAAAAAAACAGAAGTTAAACAGATTATATGATAAATTTCCATAGGTCTGCGATGATTAACCCAAAATTCATTAAATCATAAAAAAAAAAAAAAATTCTTTTCTATGTCTAAAATCAATCAAAATTCTCTAAGAATTAATCAGACAGCTTCTAACATTCTGAATAATAAATCCTGTATCATACATTTTTGTATTTCTTCTGAGTCAAGCTGACAGATGTTAATTATAATGAAAAAGTTGAAAAATTATTTCTCCCATTATTACCGCGTTTTAACCCCGCTGAACCAGTGGTGGAAAAATCTGTAATCCTCTAGAGGATTAAAATGTCTCGTGCCTTTCCCCGCATGTTGTCAAATTGGTAATTGAATCAGATTTTGAAATAAAGTTCGTGTTAAATAATGGGAGAAACAAATCTCCTTCAGTTGCCCATGTGGGTTACGATATTTCTTCACTCGAGAGATAAATTAAAAATTTTAACCACTCGCCCGACGGCTTGTGGTTAAAATTTTAAATTTAACTCTCTTGAGTGGAGAAATATCGTAACCCACAGGCAACTGAAGGAGAATCTATATATATTTTTTGTGAATTATGATACATAGATGATGTGTTCTGGGTCAAACTCTAGCTCTTCAAAAGCTGTAGAAATGGGACAAAAATTGTTTATTTTGTCTCCAAGTGCATTTTCTGATGTTACCCTTTATTCACCTTGGAAATTAGCCTGATAGTGTTAACTCATATTTATCTTCAAACTGTGAAATTGGCTGATGACTACATGTATTTTCTTTTTATTCAAGCTATTAACTAATTTTTGTGTGTATTTTGTGATAAGTTTATATTTATGTAAACTTCTATTGATCACTTACAGACTGCTTAAGATACAAGGTGTCTATAGGTACATGTACCATATATTAAATTGTGTGTGGCTTGTCAGTACCATTACCAATCATATAAATACTATGTACTTGGTAAATATTCATTGGAAAACAAGTTCTATTGTTTTCATGGACATCTATAGTATCAAAACATTAAAGTGACTAAGTGGTATGGCATTGACGTGGTTTCATGTCCCAATATCCCTTGAGTATTAAGGTTTCCATCCACCAAAGCTCAATCTAATGCTCGGTGTTCCACCCACCGGTCTGACAATTTAAACTGTCCAGGTTTTCCTTCCCCTATAAGGGATCGCCATGATCACATGCTAGATGGGTCTAAAACTACAATGTACCTACATGTATGTAATCAGTGCCTAACACAACTAACATTGCGAGTTCGAGTCTCACTCATAGTGAGGTGTACTCGATACAACATTATGCTATAAAGTTTGTCAGCTATTTGCGGCAGGTAAGTCGTTTTCTCTGGGTACTCTGGTTTCCTTCACCAATAAAAGTGACTGCTATGATTTAATTAAAATATTATTGAAAGTGGAGTTAAACACTACAACCCTAACCCGTTCCCCATGTACAATCCACCTTATTAACATGGACCACAAATCTTGAATTTTTTTCACTATATGTAAACATATTTTACTTGAATGAGTAATTCTACAGAAATAATTAGTAAATATTTTACTTGCCCATGAAACACCACAGCAGCAGAAGCCAACATTTCATAAACAATAGTATGACTTCACACAAACCTACACTTTGTATATTCTTAGAACTCGAGATCAGCCCCCACATGCTAGCTTACCTGTTGTTTATACAATATCTTCTATCAATTATTTTGAATCTCAGGATCGTGATGCCAAATTATCTTGTATTAATAGAAATAGAAACTGTTTTTAACTTGCTTTCTGTTATCAGAAATCTATGATTTAATGAATGACGTTTGTTGACCCTTTTCCAATCTTAGAATCAGAAAAAGAAGCTAAAAAAGTGTATCATCATTTGATTTAGACATGTAATAAAACACTCGTATATACTTATTTGTGCAACGATATTTAAGTTTAGACGGTGTAATAGGTGTTAAATAAATTGGTAGCGGTTTATTAGCAACGGAAGGTATATGAACCTCCCCTTAGCGTAGTATATATTTCTGAAGTCATGGAATAGCTAACAATATATTTGTGGCAAATGGTGAATATTACTTTGCTTAGAGTTAAAATTTGCAATATTCTTGAAATACGTAGTCAAAAATTTTCAGCCCCCACCTGAGATGATCAGATCCCAAAGGCATGAAAATGAACAGATATATATGGCATTTTATAAGATGACCTAAATTACATCTACATTGTTCAGTCAAACTTGTATATAAAGGCCACTCAAAGGATCCTGAAAATGTGGCCTTTATATATAGGTTAAAATTATATGCAATATTCATTGATAGGAAAAATGAGACTGCCCTTTATAGACAGTGATTTGTTATATAAAGGTTCCCTTTAAGGCAGGTTTAACTGTACATATAATCCTGCATTTTGTTAATATTATGAGATATTTAATAAGTGCCCTACAAAATGATGAAGCTGTAACGAAAAAAAAAAGAAAACAAGTCAAAGAACGTGACCACTCGGACCAAAGAAAATAATACCTCTGTGATTTGACAGACTGACAATGAAATTTATAACTGTCCAACCATTATGTATTCCATTCTTTGTCAAACATACTGCCAGATATGCACAATCAAATTGCGAAATTAGACAAGAATCTTTTTTCTTTCAATTTTCTTGAAGAATAATAATGAAATAAACATTTAAAAAAATTTACCTGTAAGAAATGAGTATGAAATAACAATCTAAATATAATTTCCTACCTCATGTGGTACAGTTTATTTACCTTGCAGAAAAATACAATAATAATTAGATCAAACAAATTTACCTGTAATTTGTGTTACTTTGATGTCATCTTACCTGATGGAATACACATCACTCCAGTCAGTTGGGAATTACAAATTTATGATAGTTGGGGGAGTATTTCAAATGTATTTAACTGTCAACAAGGCAAGGACAAGTAAAATTTTAATATGGTCTTAAACACCATAAAAATGTAGGTCTCCACAAAGAATGCTGTCCATTTTATAGTGATGGAGAGATTACTACTCATGATATTCATAACACTTGAATTTAAATTGATGAATTAAAAATTATAGACAGCCTTGGGACAGACTTTAAATACATGTATATCTGTATTAAAGGGCTGCTTAAATGTTTAAATATTGTAGTATTTATTCTTCAAATTCGTATCATAATTTATTTGCAGCTTGTGGCTTATACATAATAATAATGTGAATTTGTGGCTTAAAATATACATGTACATGTACCCTGGTACACTACATGTAGAAAGTCAGTGATAACCTCCTACACCCTCCCAGATATCCATGCAGGATAAAATTATGATGAGTCTCAACCAAAAAGTAATGTGCCACACTAGTGCATTCTTTGAAATCTTTTTTGTTGAAAATGGTGAGTCCCAGAAACAAGTGACAAGTACACAACTCTCCTATACTAGTTCCAGGTATCTCTGTCCAAAGTTCAAAAGTTTTATTTAAAGTCGGTACAATAACAATAAAGCATAAGACCCCTATATATTATTGACCCTATTGACCCTATCATTATATACAACAATATTTTCCTTGAACAAATGAAAATATTATTTTAAATTGAAAAGTCCATCAATCTTATTTGTTTTGGACTTCAGCCCAAAAATAATACATACAGGTATTTCTGTTTGCCTTATATCTACCCTACTTTTTAGTGCCTATGTATACCATATAGTTTTTATTGCCATTTATGGACAAACACCTTTAAAAACTAGATCCTTGTACTGTATAACCTAGGTAAACATTTTAAAAATAAATAAAAAGTTTTGCCTACCTAGGCTATAGCTATATATACATACCCAGGGGCGGCGCTACCCCCCCACCCTAAAATTGGAAAAAAATAGGATTTTTTGGCCTAAAATCGTGATTTTTCACACAAAATACCCCAAACATTTTTGAAAGTGTGCTCCCCCCCCCCTAACTTGAAATCCTGGATCCGCCCCTGCATACCCTATTGTTTTTATCAAGAATATTAGCAGACACAATTATTTTTTTCCTTTGGCCTTAAATGCATGTTCATTTAACACTTGAAATTTAAATCTGAACCTTTGTCAACCTAAACTTGGCAAGGTATTGATGTATTTAATCACAGTAGTGAGAAAACGTGTCCTTTTAATGTGTCGCTTGCCAGGAAATAAACATAAGGCTTTCAGTCATGTCACAGATAATAATGACTTATCATAGCTTACTCAATTTATATTGCATCACTCATTGGTATAAACATTTATAATGTGAAATATTGTTTTTGTTCCGTTTCAATGTTGACAAAAAACAACAACAGTGACCTTGCATTTGTTTGTGTAATTTACATGTATATTTGTATATTACAAATTCAAATTCAAATTCAAATTCAATATATATTGTCATTTAAATCATAAAACAGATTTGTGACAAAATAAAGACATAAAGGATCTAACACCGGTAAGAGGGCAAGACGGAAAAATCTCAGACACCCAAGTGAAAGATTTCTGGTCTCCAACGAGGCTCTGCCAAGTTGGAGACCAATAGATATCTTTCCCGCGGGTGTCTGAGATTATTCCGTCTTGTCCTCTTACCGGTGTTTGATTCTTTTTCTCACTAATATTTTATTGAAAGTACAGTATTTTCCTTCATGAGACACCCCATACATGAAATATGACGTGACACATATTTTGACGTCATTGAAGAATGACGTCAAAGGTACGGAAAAGGACATCTAGAAATACGAAAAAATGAAAATAAAAGACACAAATATATTTAATACGGTTGGATTCTGTATTTAAAAAAAAACCCAATGGTTAAATCCGTAATATATCTGTTAATCAGCTATCAGACAGGTATATAATGCGACATTCCCGGCTTTGAATGGCATTTTGCGAAACGTAACATTTTTACGGGAAAAGTAGCGTGAAATTCTTATCTCAAATAGGAACTGTGCTGTCTCATTAGTGAGAAAAAAATATCTTACAAGTAAGAAAAAAACAAGAATAACACATGCACAATGTATTACGAGTTCCCTGTCCTCAAGAGACTGTTTAATGAAGGAACCGATTTTTCCTAATTGTACCGTTGATGATGGATAAAGAATATATTTAATTGCAAAAGAAACAGACGATTCTACACTGACATCTAAACAAGCACATCAGTAGGACATCAGTAGGCAGGGAGGGGGTCAAGGGTTTGTACCAACCGTCTTTCCATTTTTTGGTTGAACCATTAGTGGCATTACAGTTAATGTCTGGATGTTGACCCCTGCCATAGGAACATGATGCCTCACAAGTTTATCAAATTACTATAAGTACATAATACTATTTACCAGGGACTTGGGAACTTATTTTCTGCATATACTGGTATAACCATATATACAATATACAATGTATGTACATGAATATTGCCAAAAATATATGTTATTTG
Source organism: Bathymodiolus septemdierum (assembly GCA_963383655.1). Taxonomy (NCBI): domain Eukaryota; kingdom Metazoa; phylum Mollusca; class Bivalvia; order Mytilida; family Modiolidae; genus Bathymodiolus; species Bathymodiolus septemdierum. The sequence goes on along the minus strand of OY726517.1, from coordinate 59,878,857 downwards.
TACAAGCGACTTCAAATAATTTTTATTTTTACTGACAATGTAAAATGTATATCATTCATACTGTGTTTATATATATATATATATATCCCCCTATGTTAAAATAAAAGCCAAGCTTTAATTTAAAGAGCAGAAACAAGTCAATATTTTAATCATTTTCAAGGCTGTCCTCTAACTGTTTCTTACTATTAACTCTACATGAATCAAGTATCAGGAGAATGTTTTTTGTTAAGCAAAAATGTATTCTGAATTAAAAACCAGGAACTCTATGGACCCTGCATAATATTGCTTAGGCCAAAAAAAAAAATATGTGTGTTTACGGTCACCCGACCTACCCTAATTTTTGCTAGCGACCCTATGCATTTTTACACAGAATTCGGATAACCATTTTTGTTGTTTAACCAGCAGCAATGTTTTATTTATTCAACTGCTAGCTTTTTGTCGAAATTGAGAGCAAAGAAGGTAGAAAAACTGCATAATTCGTCATTTTACCGGAATTTTCGAAAATTAGATACCGGAATCGGATTCCGGAACCGGGAACGACTATTTCCGGTTTTGTCGATAATAAAAAAAAAAAAAAATTTAATCCCGACCGACCGACCCTAGATTTTTTTGACATGTGTCAGTAAACACACATATATTTTTGTTTGGCCTTACCTGATTAACAACAGCTCTAGACTTCAAAGTGGGTCAGACAAATAAGTTCTTAATTATTTAATTTAGATTTTTATTTAAACAATACTAATTTACTATGACCATCAAACAATTAAAGTGAGATTTCCAAACACAATTTGAAACGGAAATCATATAAACAAACATAAATTCAATAAGATTAGTTTGGTTTGGTTTTATGGTGTTTAACACATTTCAAAAATATTTCAGCTATATCGTGATGGTCAGTTTTATTAGTGGAGGAAATCAGAATACCCGGAGGCACTAATTGCACAGGTAGTGGTAAATCCAACTACCATATGATCATGACCACCACGGCCCCCACCACTCAATGAACATAATGTTTTGCTTCTTTGCTAAAAAAAATAGATCTACTGTTCTTATAAATGGTTCTTACCTTGTATATCTGTACTGTAGTTAATATACTATACTAATAGTCTATACTCTATATATTTAAAAAAATGTGAAAAACAAAGCTGACACTTTTGATAAAGGTAAAATGTCAAGATACTGGTACCTTGTATTCAATTAATTAGAACCAGTCCAGTTAATTAATTCAAAATCTTTATGTAATATCATCATTAATTGTACAAATGAATTACTGTAAGTGTTATTTCAGGAACTGGAAGGATGCAATTCATAACATTCAACAAAGGTGGAGTACATATTATTGTTATTTCTCCATTGTTCTATTCTGATTTATTGTCTTATTCTGACTATTACCTGTAACAATTAGAGGAGGGTTAATATTAATTACAGTCATTATTACCAGTACACATTTATACTGGATTTCCTGTGCCATTTAATGAATGTATTTACCAATTGCTCAATGAATATTGACCAACTGGTATTTAAACTCCTAGAAGTCACATTGGTGTTGGTCAGAAAAAGTTTAAAGTTCCTATTGTTGAGAAATCAAGTTCCTATTGCTTGGCAATCAATGAACAATAGGAATTGTGTTTAAACTTCTTTCCTGATGAAAACTTCCTCTCTGATGAAACTTCCTTGATTTTATTTTAAGTTGAAAAATTTCTTCATTGGAATTCATTTCTTTCGTATAATTAGCATTATGCATATGAAAAATAATTATTCTTTTCTAATTTGATGAATAAATGCAATTACATTTATTCGCTGTTTGTTTTGTAAATTATAATTTGGTCAAATATAAAATAATGATAATAATCCTGAAAATGAAGATAAAGAAAATCAGGTTTAATTTTGTATTTCTTTTTTATAGACATTTCATCTTGTATACTACATTGTATATATTTTGGGACTCAAAATAAAACAAGGACAACGTAAAACGTGGCGTATCCCCTTGCCTAAAAATTTGACCCGGTGACCTTGACCTTTGAGCTTGAAAATCAATAGGGTTCCAGATTATCTTAAGGACTATGCATGAACCAAGTTTGGTCAAAATCCATTGAAGGATGTTGATTCTAGTGTTCACATGGATGTTACGGAAGGACGGTAGCATTACTATATCCCTTCGCAACTTCATTGGCGAGGGGATAAGAAAGTTACCCATTACCCTCCTATGTTATAAATATTTTTTCAAAATAGGAGTTTAATAGGTAACTTTTTTATTTTGAGTTCAAAAAAATCTGTAAATATTTGCTGAGTTTGTATATAGTATACAAGACGAAATATCTATAAAGAAAAAAATTATATAATTAAATCCAATTTTTAATAAATTTTTTCCCCTATTTCAGTCGCCAAATGGACTATATGTAAATGTCTGCATTATGGATACTGCATCTTCCCAAGTCGAAGTGTTTTCGATCTGTTTGTTCTCTTCACAAACAGATGGTGAACACAATCAGAAAAAACACACTTGACTAGTGAAGATGTGATACAGTGGATTCGTGTGTGGACTATCAATTTCACCTTCATGCATCTTATCAGGGAATTATAAATTGTTTTATAATTCCCTGATCTTATATATAATGTCAGGGATATAAACCTGGCAAAAATATGGAATTTGGTCATTGTTGGTACATGAAATCAGTATTTTGCAATATTTTGCAAATTTGAATATTATATACATACATGTACTATATCCTTATTGTTATTGTGAAAATGAGCAATTCACAAAACATTATTTTCCACATCTGCATGAATTCCAAATATAAAAGAAAAAAAAAAGGAAAAATATAAATGTTAGAAAAATGTTTACCAGCTATCTAAATTAAAAACAATGGGGGTTCTTTCTCAAATTAGGAAAAGATTACAATATGATGTATATACCGTTATACAGTGCCTGTTATCAGGTATATGAAAGAAAGATATTCATTCTAATGAAGTAATTTTTCAATATGAAATAACATCAAAGAAGTTTCATCAGAGTTAAAATCCACCTGTGGTGTAAATCTATTGTCAAAACTCTCCATTATTTTTAAGAAATGGAGAGTTATTGTTCTCTTTGTACTTTTAAGGTCCCACGAGGGGCAACAATTTAATACTTTGTACTTTAGATACTATACACAGACTTTTTTTTGTTACAAGATTAATAATTAATAAAATTAATAAAGTACAATGGGTGGATTTTAAGTTGGAGAATGTCCTCGTATCTCTCCATTCCTTAAAAATAATGGAGCCGAGGCCCATTGTTACTGAGTTACTTGGACATTCTCCTATACAGAAAGTTTTCATCAGGATAGAAGTTTAAACACAGTTCCTATAATAGGAACTTGATTTCTTAACAATAGGAACTTTAAACTTTTTCTGACCAACACCAATGTGACTTCTAGGAATTTAAATATATACCAGTTGGTCAATATTCATTGAGCAATTGGTAAATACATTCGTTAAATGGTACAGGAAATCCAATATAACTTTCTTATTTTTTATCCAATTTTAATGCATTTTTTTGCATTTAGTGCTCATTTTTATGCATGACCTTGTGTAGCATGTTGAATTGAAATTTAAAATCTAATTTGTGGTATAAACATTAAAAGTACATTGCAACAAGTATATACATGTAGTTACATAGAAATACAATCACAAACAAAACCATGATCAGTTTTCTTTTTCTTAGGATCAAGGCTCACGTTGGAGGTCGATTCGGGTGAAGAAGTCGCCTTGTGGAGGTTCACTTCGCTTTTAAATTGGCCAAAAGCCAAGTTCAAGTCGCCTTGTAATTTTAAAGAGTTGCCCTATGTCGCCCGCATATTTTTACCACGTGTCATTTATGAAATTATCGATATCGAGATATCGTATCGTATCTATTAAGTATTTTAAAAGTGATTTTCTTGAAAAGTAATCCATTTCAGTTTAAAGGAACTGTCATTTTGACCACAAATTTATTATTGAACCTTGTATGAAATATAAATGTCAACTTAATGTCTATTCTGAGCCTGAAAGAAGTCATGTGACACTACATGTACTATTTTTTAGACAATGTCAAAAACATGGTAAAAGTATCAGAGATCGATACAAAGGTCGGGTTGCCATAATGAAAAATTCTTGTTTTCTAACTTGACTGAGGTATTCTTGATATATATGCATGTAGCTCTTGTGTCTAAATTTAGTTTGAATATATTAATTAATTGCTAACAAGAACATTTTTATACTGATAACATCTTCTAGTGACATATCTCTTAAAATTCATGATGGAAATTATGGTTTTCAAACTCGATTGTGATATTTTCCATATATATAGCTTGTGTATAAATTTGATTTCAATCAGCTTAGGAACTATATATTCTTCTAATGTGACATTTTCACACTTTTGTACATCTTCAAGGTACATAACTCTAAAAATTCTTGACGAAAAAATCAAAATCAACAATTTCCTGAACTGTCAAATCCATCCCCCTTATAAGGCCACTCCCTTTGCAATAAATTAGTGTAGTTTTCTACTATTTCTGTGCATTTTAACTGTCCTCGAAACGAAAATTTGAATTTACTGGTCCGAATCAAATTCTTCATTTTTCTTATATATATGTAGTTCTAAATAAAAATTTACTGGTTTGAACAAAGTTTTACAGGTCTTGGGCCGGAGGATTGGTGTTCTTCGTGAGGACTGTTTTAAAAATTGTTTAATAAGAGGGGGACTAATGTATCGTTTTTATTATAGTCTAGCTAGTTCTTCAATATCTTTTATGATCCAATTATAACCAGAAAATGTTGTTACATTGTATTACTTTGTTTACAACACAAATTGTATTATCTGAGTGTTACAACAAACTTGTATATATATTATAATAAATTATATTTTAGGTAAGGACAATTTAGTGTGAATTTACATAATTTTTCAATAAACACGTAAAAGACATTTAAAATAAATTATATTTGAAGAATTGTCCCCGATATTATTTTATTTATGCGGAACTGCACCTTGATGAACATCACCAACATGTGAAAAGACATTAACATACCACAAAACCACTTAAGTACATTTGTATTCAGTTAGGTGGAGAGAAAAACTATCAATTTTCTGAAAGAGATGATGAAGCAAGGATGAAGCTAAAACAAATTGAGGGACTCTGCATATGAGTTGGATTCGTGTGTTGAGAACATTGAAAGAAGCAAATTTTACATTGTACATCGATGTCACTCATAACTGTTTAAGCATTGGTTATCTCCATACAATATGACCTTGCACTGGATTTAAGCAGAGTAATTTATGATTTCTTTGATTATTTAATGTGCTTCACATTCAGTCAGTAGACTCAACAGTCAATTAAGCCCAATTCAAGGCTTACACAGTATTTCTGATGAAGGAGGGCTCCCCCATTTTTAACAATGATTTATATATATTCCTACACATATAGAGTTACTGAGGTTATTGGCGTCAATCGTTACTTTCAGCAAATTTCAGCTACACTATGACTACAAGTACGGTCAGTGTTAACCAACTGCGACAGGTGAAACTTTCGAACTTTGGCACATGTCTTGAAACCTTAGGTGGTTTTGGGGGCACAAATTATGAAATTAAACCTATTTCAGTTGTGTTTGGGTTGTGGACAGAAGTCAAATCTGCCAGCCAGGCAACTTGCTATATAAGTACATGTATAAAATGTATATAGATTACATTCAAAAGTAGAAATACACACATGTGACGACTACTACGATCTATCGATATATGACTTATATCTATCATAAAGGTCACTAAAACCTGTACATCTACATGTACCTGAAGTGATAGACATGATACATAGCACAGCATGACTTATTACATGGTGTAACTGTAATATGCTTCAGGTCAATAGTGCATCTTTGTTTATAAATAATAAACAAATGGGCTATAATATGTGTATTTGTTTGTGCTTTATTTACAGTTTTGTTTACATTGCAGTAATTCACAAGATCAGAAATAAACATGTAAATGATGAAGATGAAAATTCCACCCTGCACTTCAGGATATAATAGTATATAGCTATGGTGTTTAACACCACTTTCAACAACATTTCAGTTATAATATGGATTTTTAATGTTAACTTTTCAATATTGTTACATGTATATACAAAATGTATCCTGGTGGTCAGTTTTATTTGTGAGGAAATAATTAAGAGCACACAATGTACCGACAGAAAACGTCCAACCTGCATTAAATACAGTCAAACTTGTGTTATGTGACCATCCAACTCCAACGGAACAGTCAAATAGGGTCACATAAGACACAAGGGGCCAACAAATACAGGTTTAATCAATATGGGTTAGTTTGGTTTATCTATGGTGCTTAACACCACTTTCTACAATATTTCAGTTACATGTATATCGTGGTGGTCAGTTTAATAGGTGGAGGAAACCAGAGTACATGGAGAAATCCACCGACCTGTCGCAAGTCACTGACAAATTTTATCACATAATGTTGTAACTACAACACCCCACCATGAATGGGGTTCAAACTCACAACTTTAGTGGTGATAGACACTGATTGCACAGGTAGTTGTAAATCCAACTACCATACGATCACGACCACGACAGTCCCTACAAACAAATACAAATTATTTGTACAACACATCAAACTTAAGATTGTAATATCTTCAAGCTATTTCTTAGTGGGAAAATAATTTTCTGTGGTACATAAAAAAGAAAACAAACCACAAAGTTTTTATCAGCCACCTGTAGCTAATTTCTACACTGTAGTGTACCCTACATGTAAATACAATGTATCTAGGTCAGGATAATAAATAAATAAACTTTACCATGTAAAACATGTGGAACATTATTTTTACTTTAAGATTATTACAAAGAAATATTCAATTGTCCTTTATATCTTTTTAATATTTTTATATCATCCACTAAAAAGAATTCATTTTGCACAAATGCTGCTAAAATGTAACTCCCTCTTAAGGCTTCCTTACACATATTTTCAAATGATCCCCTAATTTTCTTCTTTGTTTACATGTAGAATTCATGCACAAATGTATGACAATTGTGACCCATACCATGTTTTACATTCCCTTTATAGATTTGGAATTATATGGCTGGTCAAGTAACCCCATGCCTAGCCTCTCCTCTATATCTGAAGTAAAATGAATTTAAAAAATAAAAAAACATACTTACATTTTGTTCAAAAAAGATCACAGCTGAACTGAGGTTAAACAGGAAACAAACTCCTAATTTAGCAAGCTCTGACTCACAACACAAAACTGCTACAGGCACTGAGGCAAGGTGGGGGAGGTTACCATAGTAACAGAATTAACCTGCATAGTTTCTTTTTCACAAAATCACCTTCATTTAGTTAAGATTGATAGGATGTATGCTGTTGTGCATGTAATTTTATTTATTAATGATCATAATGTTGTTTTTCTATGATGCTATTTTTAAATTGTAAATTACAGCTAATTATAACTTGTTAGAGTACTGATGAAATGATAATAGACATTGGAACAACAACATGTTAATTTCACAGTGTTATTGATTCTTGTTTACTAAAAATAAATAAAAGTGTTATTTTCAAAAATGGTTCATTGCCTGGAATTTGAAAGCTGATAAATAAAATTTGAAAACTGTTGCATGTTACGTATGCAATGTATATGTACAGTCAAATCTGTATTAAGAGGTCACCTTTGGGACAAGGACAAAATTGTTTTTTAAGACAGGTGTCCTCTTAAAAGAGGCTTACAAGAAAAGGATAACATTTCAATACAGGTAACTGCTTAATAAAGGTGACCACATGTGCAGGTTTGACTAAATACATGTATCATGCACATTTTCCTATTAAGACATACATACATGTAAAATGTTAATAAACATTGTATTTATTATCAAGATTCATGTCTTTATTTTAAATAAATAAATACACATCTGTTTTCAACTTCCATTTCAGTTCACTTACTATTATTCAATCTTTATTACAACTACATGTAGAGGTTTATAAATTGTGTTCAACTTATCAATCAATACATATGTACCAGTAATCATTTATGTGCACTTTGTGAGTTCCACACCCCTAGACTGGGTCATATGAACCGCCCGCCCCTTGAAATCAAAAAGGACTATTATTATAAAAGTGGAGATTGTGGTTGTATAATATAATGACTTAATTTAAAATCAGGATTTCGGTTGAACTATTGACTATAGCTATTGAAGTCTGGAATTTCACCCCTTGTCGCACGACCATGTCGAACCGAACCACAAGTTTATTGAATCTATTCAATTCCAGCTATGGTTGTTTTAAGAAATAAATCATGGAAGCCATAATCTGTTTTGAGTTTTGACATGGGTTGGTGGATATTAGTATTTTATCCCGAGCTAGAGGCGAGGGATAAAATTTACTAATATCTGCCAACCCATGTAGAAACTCAAAACACATTTTGGCTTCCATGATTCTCTGGCTCGAGATAAAATACTAATATCCGCCAACCCATGTTAAAACTCAAAACACATTCTGGCTTCCATGATTTATTTCGATTCTGATATGTTTAAGAGTACAAATACGGTAGTATACTTTGATAGGAAGCCGGTAATTTATATTTACGTTTGCGGACAATGTTGCACACAATTTATGCCGGCAAATTCGAGCAGACAATAATTCATCAACAGGAACATTTACGACGGGAAAGTCAGTCACATGCACCGGCGAATGTGCTAATGAGATTATACCCAATCGATAAATTGCTCGATTAATTACCAAGCGAAAGAAAGACGACATGTTAGAATATTCTTTAATTACTGATCAGCAAAAATAAACTGTTGATGAGGATCGTCTTGAATTTCCGATTTACACAAGATAATGCAGCCGTGGGTTCATTCAAGGAACAATGCAAATATTATTATCATTATTTCCTTTTTAACCATGAAGTTGTTTCAGAGAAAAGGTTCTCACTCTTTTTATCATAGGGTCCTACATGTACATGTATGTTAGACTATATAAGTCATGTGGTAGTGGACATATTGGAATTCCGATCACCACAATTATTGTAGATTCTGTAGCTGTCCATCTAAGTAGCCTTTAAGAGAAAAGTTTCTTTTTAAATGGTTCAGTAGTGGTTCCAGAGAAATAGATTTTTTAGAATATTTTTGAAGTAGGATCCTGTTAAAATTATGTAGCCATATGCATCTTTGATTTAGGATTCACAAAAAAAAGTATCAACTTTGTAAAGTTCTGTAACTGTAATATTAATCCAATGTTCAATTAATCATTCACATAAGGTTAGATTCTGATAATATTTGCAGTTTCTTAGAAAAGTATTGATTTATTTTCTAGTAGTGTCCAAATGTTCAAACTTTGTCTTGATCGGCATAAACATATCAAATTTAACCGAGTATTTATCCAACAATACAGCTAGACAAAGTATCTCTACTCTGAAATATTGTTTAGTTCTACTATATGCTTATAAATAATTAGGGAGACTTATTTTATACTAGAGGCTCCCAGGAGCCTGTATACACAAATGTAGCTCTCGACCTCGTCATTGCAGACCCCTTCTCCAAAAAAATTTGGGCAGGGGTTCCCCCTTTAATGTAAGTTATCAAAATTGATGTAAAAAAAACACATGTCAATGATTCTCAAAATTTAGCTTTTGCTACTTCACATTTTGTAATAGAGTTGCTTCCCTTTGATTATTTGAGAAAGCAAAAGCAGTGAGTCCACAAAAATATGCATTTCAAGAGGAATAACTCTTCACACAGTTGTCGCACATTTTTCAACTGTGGGAATTTTTTTTTGTAGATCTTGACATGCTGAACATTTTTGCAGTTTAAACTTTCCCTCTATCTATAATAGTTTTTGAGATATAAGATGAAAGTATTAAAATTTAGAACATTTTGATGAAAAAAGGGCAGTAACTCCAAAATGGGTAATGGGATTTACTTAAAAATTGCGGGGTATGTAGATCTTGACATGCTACAATTTTTTGCAATTTAAACTTAACCTTTATCTCTTATAGTTTTTGAAATATAAGACGAAAAGTATTAAAATTTTACAAATTTGATGAAAAAAGGGCAATAACTCCACGATGGGTAATCAGATTTACTTCAACATTGATTGCAGGGTATGTAGATCTTGACATGGTGCACATTTTTGCAATTTAAACTTAACATCTATCTTTTAAAGTTTTTGAAATAAAGGACAAAAAGTATTAAAAGTTGAAAATGTTTATGAAAAAAAGGGCAATAACTCCAAGATGAGTAATCAGATTTACTTCAAAATTGCAAGGTATGTAGATCTTGACATGCTGAACATGTTTGCAGTTTCAACTTACCATCTGTCTCTTATAGTTTTTGAAATAAAGGACAAAAAGTATTAAAATTTTGAAAATTTGATGAAAAAAGGGAAATAACTCCAAAATGGGTAATGGGATTTACTTCAAAATTGCAGGGTGGGTAGTTCTTGACATGCTGCACATTTTTGCAATTTAAACTTAACCTTTATTTCTTATAGTTTTTGAAATATAAGATGAAAAGTATTAAAATTTTAAAAATTTGATGAAAAAAGGGCAATATTAACTCCAAGATTTACTTCAAAATTGCAGGGTAGGTAGATCTTGCTGTGTTGATCATTTTTATCCCTGTCAGATTTTTGATATTATTAACGGTTTTTGAGTTATTACCCAAAAACCTGCAATTTTACCATATGTTCTATTTTTAGTAACAGTGGCCATGTTGGTTGGTGCATGGCATCACCGGACACAATTTTGAAACTAGACAACCTAGTGATGATTCAGACAAAGTTTGGTTTCCACTGGTCTAGTACTTTCAGAGGAGAAGATTTTTGAAAAAGTTTACGACGTACGACGGCGACGACGGATGCCAAGTGATGGCAATAGCTCACATGACCCTTTGGGTCAGGTGAGCTAATAATGTCTACAGATATTTTCACACAGTCCTGATTTTCATATCCTAAATATCTACACCATTCTTATTAGGTCGATAGTATTTATAATCTCACAGATCTGAGGTCTATATTATTGATGGGAAACTAAGTTTATCACACTCCAAAATTACAAATTCTAATGAGGTGCTGACCAAAGGAATATATTGTAGTTACTTTCCATTTGACCAAGTAAAGTAAAAGAATAACATGTTACATACAAATGTACATGTACATGTACGATGATGGAGAGATGATGGCGAGGGGCACAAAGTGATAACAATACTACATGTAACTCACATGGCCTCTGGATCAAAGGACCAGGTCAGCTACATTTTCGTAAAAATGTGGAAAAAGACCATTTACACATTTTTGTATCGGTAACTTTGCAATGCAATATTATATACATAAACTTATAGACGAAAGCAATCACACAAATGAACATTCTCAGTGTCCCCACGTGATACTAACAAGATCATAAATAAATATTCTCAATCTCAATTACTCCATCAAAAAACCATTTGCTAGTTTTATTTATATTTTAGAATGTGCTTTGTCTCAGTGACAGTGATGCTGATCATGCAATATAATATTATACAGTAGTAGCATTATCAGACTCACAACCAATATATCTGGAAGATTGAGATACCAAACAACAACATACCACATACTGCTGTCTTTCTCTAAAAGATAAAATTAAATTTCTGAATCCAATGGCACAGTATTAAAGAATATCAATGGCAAGATTTAATTAGATTTTTGGTGTTTAATGCCACTTTCAGCAATATTTCAGCTATATCATGGCGACCAGTTTTAGTGTACCCTTTTTGTAATTTACAAAGACGGGCGTGAATCCATGCCGTATTGATGATAGGCTTGTACGAGTTGTTAGGTAATCCAACTACCTAACTCATTGAGCCACCCGGCCCTATATCAATGGCAAGGTATCAATATCAATGTTACCTTACTCTAAGGGCCAATATCAAATTTCTGAATCCAGTGGCACAGTTTTGTGGGACATTGTTAAAGTCATGTATTCTGAATCCAGTGGCACAGTTTTGTGGGACAGTGTTAAAGTCATGTATTCTGAATCCAGTGGCACAGTTTTGTGGGACAGTGTTAAAGTCATGTATTCTGAATCCAGTGGCACAGTTTTATGGGACAGTGTTAAAGTCATGTATTCTGAATCCAGCGGCACAGTTTTGTGGGACATTGTTAGTAATGTATTCTGAATCCAGTGGCACAGTTTTGCGGGACAGTGTTAAAGTCATGTATTCTGAATCCAGTGGCACAGTTTTGTGGGACAGTGTTAAAGTCATGTATTCTGAATCCAGTGGCACAGTTTTGTGGGACAGTGTTAAAGTCATGTATTCTGAATCCAGTGGCACAGTTTTGTGGGACAGTGTTAAAGTCATGTATTCCATCTACAGATGTAGACAGTGTGGTAAATTTGATCAAAATGAAAATAAAAACAACAAAATATCAAATATGAATAATTCATCTTATATAATTCACAGATAAAATGACAGGAAATCACAAAGACAACATGTAATGCTGTATACGTACATGTACATTGTATGTAGATATGTACTTATGATTTGATAGATCTATATCTTTTATGCAATACATTACAACATCACATTTAGTGCACATAACACGTTTCTGGAATAACCTTCATCTGGTACACTCAAAATCGAAAGATTAAAAAGACAAATAATTTAAAGTCTTGTAAGCAATAAAACCAAGGGCCTAAACAGAATAGCAAAAATCGGCTAAGGTCACCTACATGTATACCTGAGGGAGGATAACCTTGGTTTTGTTAATAATTACATTATTTAGCAACAGATCTGTAAATTCCAGTTATAAATATATCTAATAAACCATGTCAGTGTCAAAGTCAACATTTGTACAATATTTAAATTTATAAGAGGACTGGATGTACAATGTATGATTACATGAAAGAAATTCTATCCCAGTTTCAGGTCATTTCGGCAATTTGATTGCTTTCCTTTATTTCTGCTACTTTTATCCTTGACACTAATACGTGTTGACTCAATAAAGAAATTAAACTGTTACATGATTCTAAATCAGATTACAGAAATTCTTCTTAACATCTTACAAATAGTTTATGTCAGCTTAACTGACAAACAAATTTGATCAATTTCAACATGTTCACGTTTATGAATTGCATTTATATATATATATGTAATAAGAGAAATAGCAAAATGTTGGAACTTCCTGCAATTTAACAGAAAATCAGGACTTTTATGTAATTGTCTTACTTATTTGTACTACATGTAGCTAAAAGAGATGGAGAACACAAATGACATTGGATCCTCTATCAGACTTCGTGAAATTGTCAGTCCTGTCAGATATGACCAGCAAAATTTGGGCAAAGTTTGATAAGGACTGACACAAGATTGGTATTTTGCAATAGAAAATTAATGAGGACTGACATTATTTTAACTAGGACCACCAGTGAAGCCCATATGCAATTTTGCGAACTCTGCCCTATATGCAGTTTCCTATATATAATGATCCAAACATCACATACACATTAAAAATATACTTCTTATGCATTTGGTTGGTTGGTTTGGTTTATAGTGTTCAACGCCACTTTCAACAATATTTCAGTTATATCGTGGCAGTCAGTTTTATTGATGGAGGAAACAGGAGTACCCGAAGAAAACCACTGACCTGTCGCAAGTCACTTAGTTATGCATTTGTGTAACATTAACTCTTGACAAGGAAAAATGCAGACACTAGATTATTATAACTGAAATTAATTAATATTTACATGTATTTGATATACATGTAATATATGTATATGTTATTCAATCAATGTAAAACATTTTTAAGGACTGTATCTATAGGGCTAATAACCAGGGCCTCCAAGAGAAATTTTGCAAGGCAGAACAAGACAGATTTGGGGCCCCAGGGACAGGCTGAGACTTCTCTCCAATTGAGGATTTGAATTAATTATTCTTCTAAATTAACTAAAAAAATAATTGAAAATACAAAAAAAAAAAAAAAAATAAAACATCTATGGCTCAGATGATGGGGCCCTTCAAAGATTGACAGCCTTCTTCATGGCTCTCCAGACCCCAGACCGATGTACCGGTTGAGCCCCCCCTCTCCTAGGCCCTGCTAATAACTACATCCACATACAAATGTACCCACATAAAAAAGTTATAAAATCTGTCTATATAAAACATGTATATATATGAACAAATGTACATACAAATACATATAGATTGATGTGTACTTTGATCTACTATCAGGCTATTGTGTTGTACATATATATCCTGATGATCAGGCTAAGTGGTTGAGAAAACCCACAAATTGATGATAATTATACAATTGATAAACTTTCTCACACTTGGTAAAAATCAAAACATATATATGAACACCTCATGGCAATACATGAACCAACCATTGGTTAAAAAATAGTGGTTTTACTTTATATTAGATGTAGATGTTTGATTGGCTTAACCACTAAACCACATATACAATTATGAGATAACTGTGTTGTTTTTGAAGATTTGCCTGCATTAACTGTTGACTTGATGGTTGCAACTTGAGTTTCCTGGCGAGGTCACATCACATGATAGGACAGCCGGTAAATGGTTATTTGCGATCTTCAAATCACAATTTATGCTAGAAAATATTAATACAAATCAGGTTATAATTTAGAATGGAGACTATCAAATGACCATTGCTACCAAGTCTGGTTCATATTGGCCAGTGATTATCCTACTCATTTGTATCTAGGGTCCATGCATGTCCCTTATAATTGGGAAAATAGGCGTGTAAATGATGTGAATTGGGAAAAGATTGGAAGAGCAATAAATTGATTAGTTTGGATGTCTAGGAATAGAATAGTAGCGATCATACTGAGTCTGTACCAAGGTTAATGCCAACAGTAACAAATTCTTGTGATGAGGAAGAATGACCACAAAACAGTTCACAAAACTAAGATAAATACCCTTGGTGTACCACACTGTCATATAGCCCAGTCGTCGACTTTAGCAGTGGTCCGGTGGCCCATGGCCAGTGAAAATTGATTCAGACCAGTGACTTTTGCCAAATTTTTTCAATAGAATCTATACAAATATTCTAATATTGAAGTTTTCTGGCCTGTAAATTCGAAAGTCTAATTTCGAAGACTGATAGCCATGGGTATTTTTGTTCATTCTTTATTGAACTGAACACCCTGGCATAATACAATACAATAAGCTTTATTTAACAATTATAACACAAGCTCTAGTGAGCTTTTAAATCTAACATAAGAAAATGCATCACAAACAATAAAACAAAACATGCACACAATATTTCAAAAAATCTTCTTTTATATCATGGAACACTGAATTCTCTATATCAGGTACCATGACATCTGTAGTACAACTGAATCAGAGTGACAGTCAGATTCTCTATATCAGGTACCATGACATCTGTAGTACAACTGAATCAGAGTGACAGTCAGATTGCGAATCATTATCAGCATCGCCACTATTTGCACTATTTATATATATATATATGTTGTTGGATGTCATTTGAAGCTGTGTTCAATGTACATGTAATAAAGAATTTGAATTTTTTGCTTCTGAAGTGACACCGACAGTGGTAACAAGGAGTTCAACTTCTGGGGAATATATTAGTGTATCAGTACTAGTGTCAGTAACCGGTACTGGCGGTAGTGGGTCGGACTCACTTGAAGCACAAACCGTTTCATTAGCTTTATTAACGTCATCAACCTCACTGCTCTCCGGAAGTAAAAACTTTTTTATCCAAATGATTCAAGTTATCTGTACTTGCTTCCATCATTAACTGGTAAATTTGTTAACATATTACTTGGAATTATGCAACATTGTGACATTTTTATTTTCAATTTTAAAACTCAATTGGCAATCATTCACATATTCCGCTTCATCAACTGTTTTCCATTTTTAATTCCCAATGAATTGACAAAATATCAAGCACCGTAAATCACAGGGCATATTTACCTTTTCTATATTAAATTTGTTGTTGCAGTCTAAATTTTGTTGGTATTACGTCGTCATTTTTTCTTCTTAAGGATTTGCCACATATGTCCGTGAAAATTAAAACTAATATTTGATTTTAAGTCTTTGGTACTAAAGAAATAATCGCCAATATCGTAAGGAGCACCCAGTCGTACCGTGGCGTTAATATCGTAAGGAGCACCCAGTCGTATCGTGTCATCAATATCGTAAGGGGCACCCATTGTACCGTGTGGTCAATAAAATATCACGATGTATCGTCATTTGGTATATCATTACACTCCTACTATTAATGTATGATATTATGAAAAATTTCAACTGCAATTAGTATAACAGAGCTCCAGATAATTTTCAAGTCCAAAGGGTAATTACCCGCTACTTTTGAAAATGATGGGTATTTGCATATTTCCTTTTCACTGTTGTACTCTCTACTTCAGAAAAGATTGCTTACATGTACACTTTTAAAATTATGTTTGACACAAGTGTTATTCAATAAACGCAGGATGCAAGTGAAATGTATATCTCTGTTTAATTTGACACGATTGTTGTAAATGTTGTAAATATTTAGTTTTTTGCTCGTCGACTTCGGCAGTTTTCACAGCCGTTTTGATAATGTCATCAATGATTCCTTTAACTATACACAGATGAAACTGTCAGGAACTTAAGTATATAATTTTCCGTAGCGCACTTATGCATGTTCTTGCACATTTTCAACGAACAACATGTTCCCAAATTTACTTTCGTTTTAGTTCTTACTTATTACGTAAACCGCATTTATTTGTAATATTGACCGCGATTGGATGATTTATCGTAAACATCCAATCAGATCTCTTTTGACATCGATGCTTAGAAAGGCAAACATTCGGTACCCCTCGGATGTATGCACTCTCTCCTTCGAAAAGTATAAAGGGAAGTAATTACGGGGAATTCTCAAAGACAAAAATGTATTGTTATGTACACGACTGTACAAGTACGCTCCGAATTTGGAAAATTTGCTTACACAGCAATATGTATGTGTAAGGTGTACACTCTGATCTGATAATACATGCGTTTTTACTCGTTTTCATAGCGTAAAAAATGCAAATATGCAGCTTATCTGGAGCTCTGGTATAAAACATCGAATATTGGCAACTTTTAGCATAAACAAAAAATTAAATTCTGACAGCCTGTATGCCTTTAAAGGATGTATATCGACAAATAAAAAATTTACTTCAGCAATGGAAAACAATTTTGTAGGAAAACACCAGTGTAGCTTGTCTTACCCAGGAACTTGTGTACAATAGAAAAATCTTTTTCACATAAATGAACAGACTTCTTTATAAAAAGGGTGAGAATATTATTTCAATATACATGTACAATGTATTAGGTATCCCTACTGGTCGATGACCAATTATTGCCATTTTATTCTTGTTTTTGTCAGATTATTTCTATGTAGTCCAATACACCCCTTCAAGCGCTTCATAATTTTGAATGTTACCAATTGACTTACCTTGGACGGAAATATAAATAATTTTTATGCGCATGCTCGTATCAGGGAGCTTTTGTAAAGTTGTTGCTTTTTGTCACTGAATCGGGAGGGAAGAGTAACAATTATCGCCATCTTGCTAGATGTGGGAAAATAAATATATAAATCAACAGTGAAATTAAAAAGAAATGGCCTTACCACAAAAAATGAAGCTGTCACCAGAATTTTCAAATCAGTAGAACACCAATCTGCTATATATCTATTAATAAATAGCGACTGACATCTCCGCTTCATTTACGTGACCCCCCCGCGAGGTTTATATAAAGAGGTATGGTTTCTATTGGGGTTTTATCTGATTTCTTTTGAATTAGCCAAGATACAAATGTAGGATTTTGCTGTCTGCTTTGTCACCATTTATTATTGTCGTCTGCAAAAAATGGCCAGAAAATTTGCGTGCGCTCGCGAGTAACGTGCAAGTTGGCGATAATTGATCCTTGACCAGTATAGTTTATGTCCAAGAATACTGCAGTTTAAACTGTTCATGCTGTTTGTAAAATTCACATAAGTGCACATTCTTGAATGATTGAAAGAGGAAGGTACAGTACATGAACATAAGTATTCGCCACCCTCGATTTTTTACTATATATTTCATATAAAACCACATTTTTTCAAAAAAATATTTTAAAGCTATCTCTGGGCAGATTTTTATGAAATTTATTTCAAAGACACACAGAATTCTTTGAATGTTATTTGTTTATCTGATAGTAATTTTTGTCTGCATGGTTTATGTTTTCTGGTGATTTAAACACAAATGTTGATTTTTGCGATTTTATTTTGGTTAAATATATAGCAAATTTGACGTCAGAAAACAAAAAAATTGTCTTTAAATCATAAGAAAATAAAGGCAATCTGACGGAAAATCGTGCTAAAATAAACAAATAATCTTTAAATATTTCTGCTTCTTCTGGTGCAAAAATGATCAAAATCCATTTAGAAATGACTTCACAATAAAAAAAAATTAAAATGTGGTTTTATATGAAATATATAGCGTAAAATCAAGGGTGGCGGATACTTATTTCTCACCCCTTGGATAAAGTAGTCCGTTAGGTTAGGTGAAAAAGATTTTTCTATCTTACCCCGGCTCCAGGGTAAGACAAGCTACACACCGTTTTTCCCGCAAAATTGTTTTCCATTGTTGAATTAAATTGTCGATTTATAGTGTCTTGACAGTATTTTAAATGTATTTCACAATAAAATACAAATAAAATACAATTGATGAATTGTATTTTATTTATAAATATATTATAAATGCTACCACAACAGCGATAAATGCCTGTAATTTTTTTTATTTGACGTTGGTCAAAGGGAGGTAATTGTTTTTATTTACGTTAGTTACCTAACAAGGGAGAGTACTCTATATTTTCTCAACGTAAACAAATATTGAAAGAGATGAGAAAAAGAGGCAAATATCGTAAAAGGTGCAAGATTTTGTTATTGTAGAATCTATCACAAGTTTGTTAACTTTATTATTTTGAACCTCTTTAAAGTTGTAAAATGAATATCTTGTTTTATTTTATTACGTGGCATTTTGGTCCTGTGGCTGTGATACGGTTCGCAAATTAATGCACCAAACTACACAAGTAAACAAACATTGACACGGTAGAAAGGGGTGAGAAAAAGAGTCAAACACCATAAAAGGTGCAAGATAGTAAAATCTGTGACACCCTCGGGTAAGATTTAAATCGTATTGGACTCGGACAAGCCTCGTCCGATACGATTTAAATCTTACCCTCGGGTGTCACAGATTTTACTATCTTGCACCTCTCCTGGTGTTAGACCCTATATGTCCATTGACTACTTCAATATCAATAAAAACGAAAGACACTGTCCCATAATGGCAATATGCAAAACAGGTAGAAGATGAAAATCACTTTATTTTAAAATGCAAAAGATTTGAACAAATCAGACTCAAATTTTATGACAAAGTTTTGAAAACACTGAATTTCTAAAATTTTAATAAAAGCACTAAAATGATATAAAATCATCATTTCTTAACCAATTTTCATAAAATTTTCAGAAAATGTTTGTAATAATATAACACACCTAATTCCGGGGCATTGCGTTTTTCCATTGGGCATCTCTGTAACTTTGAAGGCCATTTCAGTAATTCTGGGGCATTTTGGTAATTCAACTTCAAGGTACCCTGTAACTGGGCTATAACCATATCCTGTTGATGAGTTTGTGCCAATAAAAGAATTTGAATTTGAATTTGTAAAAACAAACTGCTTAGTTAACATATTTGGTGATTTTTGCATTGAAGTCTTCCCCTTCAGATTACACAAGACAATTTTTCTTTTACCAATGACAGTATGGAGTATTTTATTGATTCTAGTGGCTGTGCAGCCTGTGGTCATGTGCCATGATGTGGTCAGTTGCTACCCGAAAAAAAAGGGGGGCACTGAATAACAGGTAGTCCAATGACAAATTATGCATGAAAACTGCTTCGATTCACTTCAAATTAACAGACATACAATGACTCTGTCGTGCAAATAATGTTGTTTAAAGTAAATTAAATTGAAACTTACCAATTTTTCCTTGAAACAGCAAGACAGGAATGAAAACAATGCGATGTCAGTGAATATACTCCAAAATAAAGTTTAGAGACTATGATTCAAATATATCTCAAATATGCAAAAGATCTGATAAAAAATTTGTGTATATAATTTTAAAGTATTGTTTAACTACATGAGAAGGCTTACTCTTTAATACACTTTAATATAAGAAAAAGAAGTCAGAGATTATTTTCAAAATGGCTGCCTCCATAACGCACTAATCTAAAATTTCATATCTCTTATTGAAAACTTAACCAAGCAAGATGTCAGAAGAAAAGAAAGAGGTTTTGTACATGAAAAACTTTGAATTTGATTATTTTCTCTCATGATCTTATATTTATTTATTCTCAAACTTGTTTATGGTTGAAAACAACCTGAAACATGTTTAAATCATGAACCATAAACATGTTTAATATAGATAAAAAACGCAATGGTTGAAGAACAATATTTAAGAGAAATTTTCTAGTTCATTGATTATTTATTAACAAAGTAAAATTAATTCTTCATTAACAAATAAAACAATTCAACTCTTAAACACACAAACAACACAAGAAACAGCAAATAAAATAATTTAATTCTTTATAAACAAATACAACAATGCAGAATGTCAATAAACAACTTAGAAATGGGTCTATAATATACATATGTTCCTATTACAAACATATACTAGTAATTAACAAGGTTCAAACATATTCAACCGTGCTTCGATCCCATACCTGTTAACCCTCCCCCTTTTCGTGGGAGTCTCCCGCATGGACTGGGTCTCATGCGCGGGAGACATTAATCTCCTGCACGATGTCCCCCCCAACAAAAAAATCAAGTACAATAAAATCTCCAGTTGTAGCATAGCAACTCTATCACATGTATGCAACTACAAGGTACAATTTTGTACATTTAAAGGCGACGCACAAAATCTCCCCCTTAGAAGAGTTGGTAGGGGGGAGATCTCCCCCCTAGCAGTTCCCAGAGGTTAACAGGTATGCGATCCTGGTTAAGATGTTCTTTAACCATTTAACCACATGGTTAAAACCACACCGTAAAAAAACACTCGACCATAAAAAAGTTTAAAACCAGGTTAATGGTTAAGAATTAAAAAACAGGCCTTATATCATGATTCATACATGTGTTATTTAAGGAATATTTGAAATTGTTGAACAGATTATACGATAAAATTCTTAAGAAACCAGCATCACTAATACAAATACAAAAACAATTATATCATGTGTTATTTAAGGAATATTTGAAATTGTTGAACAGGTTATATGATATAACCTGGTTTGGGTCAGTATACGCTTAATAAACCACGAAGCGGTTTATGAAAAGCGTAAACTTATCCAAACCAGGTTATGCAAGTATAACCTGTTCAACAATTTCAAATATTCCTTATAATTTAATTTTTACAACAAAATTTAATGTTTCCCCGATTTTAAATTAATTACGATTATTTCATGTGACTATTTGAATTTGTTGTTGACGGATGAACACGTTGGTGACGTCACAATACCAACCCAGGTTATCGAGTATAACCAAAATTTTCTCCAGGCGGATTAGCCAATCAGATTGAAATATTCAAATCAAATTAAATTATAAATGAATGTACCGATGTCCCATTACATTCGTCGTAATCAATGTCCGTTCGTTCTATTTTTAAATACATTTATATACAACTTTATACAGTAGACCTATATACTTTTATTTCTAAAAACTAGAAAACTATTATAATTAGATATACCAGTATATAATCAAACATATGGACTTGTTGTGTGCATAATAACACAAGAGTTACTGTTCTTGAAATAATTTTTATTTGGTGTTCCATACTGGTCGAGGACCAATTATCGCCAACTTGCATGTTACTCGCGAACGCACCCGAATTTTCAGACCATTTTTTGCAGACGACAATAATAAATGGTGACAGAGCAGACAGCAAAATCCTACCTTTGTATCTTGGTTAATTCAAAAGAAATCAGATAAAACCCCATTAGAAACCATACATTGTACCTCTTTACATAAACCTCACGGCATTGAGGCGACACATAGCGGAGATGCCAGTTGCTATTATTAACAGAAAAATATATCAGATTGGTGTTCTAAAGATCGCAAAATACTGGTGACACCTTCATTTTTTGTGGTAAGGCCATTTCTTTTAACTTCACTTCAATATCTTTTCCCACATCTAACAAGATGGCGATAATTGGTACTCTTCCCTCCCGATTCAGTGACAAAAATCAACAACTTTACAAAGGGTCCCTGATATAAGCATGTGCATAAAAATTATTTATATTTCCATCCAAAGTAAGTCTGTTGGTAACGTTCAAAATTATGAGGTGCTTGAAGCGGTGTATTGGACAACATAGAAATAATCTGACAAAAACAAGAATAAAATGGTGATAATTGGTCCTCGACCAGTAGTCGTAAACCATAAAAGATTGACAGAAAAGATATGTACCATACATAATAAATTACAGTGATAGGTCTTTTATTGAAAAACATTCAGTTCCCTATGTTTGAACCATCATACATCATGTATATTAGTTCGAGATTCCTCTGCCGTCTGACGGCTTTTTGTTTGACTTGCTGGAGCCGTGGGACGTCAGAGCGTTCTCCATTTATAAGGAAAACAGCAGATTTGCCACTCCAACTCCGGGTCGGCACATTTCCACGTTTCGTGGCTATCAGATTTTATTTTCTATCCGAAACCCTTTTATAAATCGCTTCACCAATCATTTGGTGTTACACTCGATTACTGCACGATTTTCCCTTACACTCTCTCATTTCGCCATTTCACTTTCACTTTTGAACCTACAAACGTGATCTCACGATACTAACTGATTGATGACAGCAACGCATTGCATGATGGGAGCTACTTAATGCAGCGTGCCAATTTATTTGCAAACGTAAACAACATATCACATGGAAGACGATATAAAGCATATTCTGCAGGACAAACAGTTCCATCTATAGCTCAAATCAGAGCAGAAGGAAATAATACAAAATGTGTTGGAAAGAAAAGATTCAATGGCAGTGTTACCCATGGGCTTCGGAAAGAGCATGTGTTGCGTTCTACCCCCTCTCATTTTAGACAAGATAAGATCATATATGCAAATCAACTCCCATGATACATTGCGGTAATCGTAGTTTTCTTGAAGTCACATGACAAATGTTTGAAAGTGAAAGTGAAATGGCGAAATGAGAGGGTGTAAGGGAAAATCGTGCAGTAATCGAGTGTAACACCACTTTCTGAGGGTAAGATGGTTATGAATGAATAGAAAAATGATTGGTGAAGCGATTTATATAAGGGTTTCGGATAGAAATAAAATCTGATAGCCACGAAACGTGGAAATGTGCCGACCTGGAGTTGGAGCGGCAAATCCGCTGTTTTCCTTATGGAGAGCGCTCTGTCCCATGGCTCCAGCAAGTCGAACAAAAAGCCGTCGGACGGCAGAGGAATCTCAGACTACATGTATATGTAAAATCTTTAGAAACCTAAAGCACTGTTCCAAAACACTAAAGGAAACTGCCTACACATCGCTTGTCAGATCAGTTCCAGATTACAGTTCCACAGTTTGGGATCCTGACTTGCAAAAGGATATTGAACGTCTCAAATCAATCCAACGTCTAGCAGCCCGTTTCATTTACAACAACTACGGAAGAACAACAAGTGTAATGGAAATGATGAAAAAGTTAGACTGGAAACCATTGTCAGAATGCCGACGAGAACAGCATCTAATACTTATGTACAAGATTGTTAATGACCTGATAGCAATTCCTGCTTAAACACATATCACACTGAATAGAGGAGTCACAAGATCATCAACTACTAACAAGTTGAAACTATACAGCTTCAATTCAGACATTTATAAACACTCATTTATTCCACGGACAATCATACATGTAGATTGGAACAACCTAAGTGAAAGGTATACTAGGACAACATCATTAGAAACATTCAAGGGAGAATTCCATGGGCAAGGAGTCCCTCCCTGTGACTAGTACAACGAAAGCGCAACTCACTTCCTGGGCACTATATTCAGTAGTGAAGTACCAGCCCAATATTCTACAGATACAGATACATGCATATTTAATTACCGGTAATATAAAGAAGATTAACTTGTTAATTAATGAGAAGCATTTTTTTTTCTATTTTAAGGAAGAGTATAAGTTGGAGAAGGATTCAGAACTAAGATTTGAAGTGGAGGGTAGAGCAACAGTTTCATTAGAGGTATGTTGTTAATTGATTTCAGTCTTCACGCTTGCCCGATGGCCGGGACAAGTAAAACTGGATTCGGATAAGTAAAAATTATTAAAGAATTTGTTTGAATAAATAGAAAATTTTTCTAAATTTGGCTTTCAAGCAAATAGGTGGAAAAAAATTAAGGCAAAGACTGTGATTTAAAATGTAGTAAACATGTCGATGAATAAAACTTCACAATCTGACAATGTGTTGTTGTCAAAGCTTGTTTTCATTGCATGGTTTCAAATTAAAGCGATACTAATAATCTTGACACATATAATAAAGCTTGAAGATACCATAGCCATAGGGGTAATCAGTAGGGGTGTAACGATACAGAATTTTGTTCACGATATGTATTGCGATATTTTAAACAAATGACGATACGTATCACGATGCATATTGTGACATTTTGTATATCTTTGTGTGCGTCACCATTTTTCTTTCTTAAGGATTTGCCACATGCGTCCGTGAAAATTAAAACTAATATTTGAAAAAAGCCACCACAATATAAATGTAGCTAAACAAATTTTGATTTAGGAATAAAAATAGTTATTTTATTTCATTGATTTTAAGTTTTTGGTACTAAAGAAATAATCTGTTGAAACAATATCGCCACTATCGTAAGGAGCACCCAGTCGTATCGTGTCATCAATATTGTAAGGGGCACCCATTGTACCGTGTACCATGGTCAATAAAATACCGCGATGTATCGTCATTCGGTATATCGTTTCACTCCTAGTAATCAGAAACATATAACTTCAGATGAAGTTAAGGACATACTTGAATGTCTACAGCTTGGGAAAGCAGTAGGTAGCGATCTGATAAGTCACTGTATGTTAAAAAATACGGCTTCTACCATTTGTAAACCCCTCCAGTTAATATTTAATTATTCCCTACAAACTAGAAAATTTTCAAAAATTTGGAAGTCGGCTATAGTTATTGCACTCTTTAAGAAAGGTATAAAATCTGACCCATCAAATTAACGACCTATTAGTCTACTTAGTTGTGTTGGGAAAGTTTTTGAACGTGTTGTTTTCAAATATATATTTAATTTCTTATTGGACAACTCTCTTATTTATAAATATCAGTCCGGATTTATGCACGGACACTCAACCGTGCACCAACTTATTGAAATTTACCACAATATTTGTTTATCATTAGAAAATCGTGAAGTTATGTGTACTGTATTTTGTGATATATCAAAAGCCTTTGATAAAGTTTGGCACCGTGGCCTACTTAAAAAAATTAAAAGCTTATGGAATTTCCGGGAATTTGTTGCATTGGTTTGAAAATTACTTAAGTGACAGAAATCAAAAAGTTGTTCTACAAAATTGTCTTTCAGAAGTAGGGAACATTAAAGATCAGTGTTAGGCCCTTTGCTATTCATATTATATATCAATGATATTACTGAAGATATTCAAAGTCTTTCGCGATTGTTTGCTGATGATACATCACTATCGTATTCATCTTCTAATATAAATGAAATTGAACAAAGATTAAATTCAGATATAATGAAAATTTACAATTGGTCAACAAAATGGTTAGTGGATTTTAATCCCAATAAAACTAAATGTATGCTATTCTCAACAAATCAGGGAAATATTAAACCTCAAATACTTTTTAATAATGAGGATGTTGAATTTGTAGTAAATCATAAACATTTGGGTGTTACGTTTTCATCGAATTGTAAATGGCATTGTCACATTCAAAATATATTAAAAAGCACATCTGGTCAACTGTCTATGCTACGTAAATTCAAAATTAAACTTAACAGGGAAAATCTCGAAAAAATTTATTTTACTTATATAAGGCCATTATTAGAGTATGCGTGTGAACTGTTGGATGGTTGTACTATTTTGAATTTAATTAAAATTGAACAAATACAACACAAAGCTGCTAGAATTGTTACTGGGTTGCCAAAATTTGCAAGCATAGAATCCCTATATTTTGAAACTGGGTGGGAACCCCTCTATTCTCGTAGACATAGTAGAAAATTAAACTTGTTCTACAAAATACGTAATAATGATAGTCCTTTATATTTATGATTGTTTACTACCTTTTATACGAGAGGAAAATGAATTAAATTTGCGCAACCAAACCGAATTTAGAAATCCGTTCACTAGATTACAATTATTTGCAAACTCCTTTTTCCCTTCTACTATTAAATCATGGAATAAATTAAGTCCACAATTAAGAAATGCACCTACTCTAGATAGATTTAAACAAGCAAATAAAAATCATACAATAAAACCCCCCAAATTTTACATTGCCGGATGTAGAATATTAAATATAATTCACACTAGACTGAGACATAGATCCAGTAGCTTGAATGCTGATCTTTTTCGTGTGCATTTGGCTAATGATCCAGGCTGTATATGTGGGTGTGCATTTGAAGATGCAATTCATTATATATTAGAATGTTGTCTTTACAATGAAGCAAGAGAAGAATTGAAATTAAGACTAGTTTTTCTTAATGAACTTAAAATTGAAGTCCTACTTTTTGGCGATGACACCTTAACTGAGATGCAGATTCTGCAAATTTTCAAATCTGTACAACTTTACATCAAACGAACAAAACGTTTTACCCATTTATGATCACAACACTCCCATCCCCTCCCAAATATACATTTGTTTATTTAATCAATCAATCAATCAATTTCATCTCAGATACAAGTATTGTAAAACATGCTTGTATTATATTATATAATTTTATGCTTTTTGTTTTGTATTTTGTTTTTGTTTTTTTTTGTTGTGTCTCCTTTTTTTTCATTTTTCAAAGAATTTATTTATAATGTTGTATATTGTATTTTACTATTGCTGACACATGTACTATTGTAATTATTTATTATGTGGAGAGGACCCTTGTAAATTGTTATAATTTGTGTCCAATCCAATTGTTATAATATTTAGCAATAAAATATGTTTAATCTAATCTAATCAGAAACAGCAACTCCAAGAAGGACAAATAATACAATAAGAAAAAGAAAATAAGGACAAACAATGATTTACAAAACACTACACACAAACCTAAAGATTGAGTAACACGAACCCAACTAAGAAATGGGGAAGATATCAGGTGCTCCAGAAGGGTAAGCAGTTCCTGCTCCACTAATGGCACCTGTTGTGTTACTCTTGGTACAGTGATAAGTCATGAATAAGGAAAGGACTGGATTGTGATTGACACCTGTCTAAATCAAAAACATTGTTTAGACACTCTAATTGAATTTAGATGTTTGTTAACTATGCACTACATGGCTCAATTTTGTCTACTAAAATGGTCACCTGGGCAACCAACTTTCGGTTTTAGTTACCACAATTTAAATCTGGTGGCCAGCGGCGTAATTTGGATTGTTGACTGGAAATTCCGGAAAACTTACTGTTATTGATTGATGCTGGGATCTATTGTCTGATTGGTCAGTATACAAATGTATTTCAATGTCTTGCAAATAATTGAATGGTCAAAATTCATTTTCATTTGTTTAGTAAATTAACACTTTGTTACCCTTAGCTTTTAAATCATTCTTTTTTTGGAAATGTTTTTGATTTTTTTTTTTTTTTTTTTTTTTTAGCTTAAGTATACAGATTAATATTGATTTGCAGCATACAGGTTATAGACTTTGAGTTTTTGGAACCTGTTGCAAACTTTTCATAAATCTTGTTACAGAATACATGTATTTGTAATTCCAGCTTCTAGATGGCATGGCAGAAGTGTTTGGTACTGAACTAACCAAAGGAAAGAAATATTTATTTGAATCATGTGCAAAAGTAGCTGTATATACCTGGCAAGGTTGTCTTATAAAAATATCCTTTTATTTAAAATGATGTGACTCCTTAAGATCACTGTGTTATATTTTAAGTTGCTCATTTTAAGAAAGAGTTTAATATTATTGCTGAAAAAAATCTTTTTAAGTTAACTGTATTATGTTTAACATCTCCTGGAAGATAACTGTTTGATGGTTTTATACTTGGAATTTCATTTTTCCTACACTAATAAAGCTGACCATCATAATTGTTGAGAAGAGTGGGGTGGGGAGTAATGGTATTCAATGCCACTTTCAACAATATTTCAGTCATATCGTGGCAATCAGTTTTATTGGTGGAGGAAACCAGAGTACCCAGAGAAAACCACCGACCTGTCGCAAGTCACTGACACATTTTTATCACACAATGTTGTATCGAGTACATGTTGCCATGAGCAAGATTGGAACACACAACGATAGGCACTGATTGCATAGGTAGTTGTAAATCCAACTACCATACGATCACGACAACAACAGCCTCTTGTTGGAAATGGTGTTAAACACCAATAACCATAACCCTATAACGTCTCATCTATTGTATGTTACTTGGGACTGATAATAAATGGTCATACAAAAGACTCCACATGGTACAGGATGTTTTATCATTACACTATGCCCATAATAATCTGATCAAAAGGGAAAAACCATTCAGTGACCTTATTTATGACCTTAACAGCTGTTTAATTGGAAGGTAGAACTGAAGTGGCATACATTGCTGATGGTACACCAATGACAGTTTATGTCAATGTCCATGCTGCTCTTGAACAAATGAGACAGAAAGCAGAGGAAGAAAGAACTAGAGGACCCAGAGTATGTAAAACTAAATATTGTCATGGTTAATGTGATTTTTTTTAGACAGACTGTTCAGACTGAGAAAATTGCAGTTTTTGATTAGAAAAAACTGTAGATATTTTAAGAAAGCCTCTTTAAGAACTGTAAAATCTCAAATACAAGTTAAATGCAATGATAGAGATGCAATGATAAGAAAAACGACTAAAAGCTAATAACAAAGTGTGAACCATAATTGATTGTTTCTGTTTTGTACTTTCATTTAAAGTGGCATTATCTGCCAAAATCGTAAATTTTTGTTACCCATAAAAACTATCAGATATGATTGATGCCTTAATAAAACGTGTTTCTGTAACTTATAAATGTTATGAAATGTACGTGCATCGGGGGGAAAAAGGTGCAACTGCTCGTGTTTTGAGATCGATCAAGAAATGGACGCCATCTTATTAATTATCGGCATTGTTTACGGAGTTTGCCGAATCGTCATTAAGTCAGTACAACAATGCACTTATTTCTTATTTTCTGTGAATCTGCTTTTAGTCGGCTTTAATTACGGACAAGGAACCATGCAAGTTTGCAGTTAAGACAAAATACAAATTATTAGTTTTTACCTGTCACTAGTAAGGTCAGTTGCATACGGAGAAAGCGAGGTCAAATTATTTGCTTGCAAGGCAATAAGAAAATCGATGGTAATTTAATGTGAAATATTTACCTTTATTTCATCATTTTAAAGCTATAAAATTTACCAATTTCCAAAACATATAATTGTTTTGGTCAAAATCGTAGCTAATGCCGCTTTAAAGAGAAGGATTAATATAAAAAGCAAAATATATGTTTCTGAATCCTATTGTTGTACATTATTTGCTTAATTATTTGTAATCCAATCTTTGTATTCTCAGGCCTTTCAATACTTTTCAGTACTTCAGTATTTACAGCCGGTACTTCATATTAAAATTTGAATGATTTTCATGATATTTCGTACAACACTTTATGAAAATAGTACCAAGTACCATGCTTAGTTGGATTTTTTAGTGCTAGTTCACTGAAGCAACAGTCTGCAGATAGACAAGTCGCTCCATACAGACACATTATTCTGATTCTGAGCCAACCAGTCTTTGCTGTTACTCCTAAATGCTGCATGCTTAGCCTAGAAGCAATTGTAACAAATATCAATTTTATAATCTATGGTTTCACCCGACCGGTGCTCAAACCCAGGACCTACCGCACTCAAGTACCACAGTATGTGTAGAAAGAACCATACTTATTGTATAATTACTCTTGTATTCTGAATATCGAAAATAATTCACAACGCAGTAATTCCATAGATGCCAACCATTACGATTTTTCCGTAATTTTTACGAATTTCGGGCTAAAATTACGGTGTTATGGTCAACAGTCTACTTGTTACTGATTTCCGATTATTGCGGATCCGGAACCGTTCCCCATTTAAATATCATTGTGATCATTTAGACGTTTCATTGTCTGTTAAAATCACGTAAAGATAAGCGCTCGAGGGATTCCGATTATTAAATACTTTTGGGTTTCTCGGGACTATCTATAGTAGAAAGCGATCTATCCATTTCTTGTTTGATCCCGAGTAGTTAAAGAACACAGCACGTTTTTGTCAATTTCACGGTGTCTGAGGGAACAAGTGAAGCTTCTGCAGCGAAGAAAAGGAAACTGGGACAACAAATATTGTATTGAATTCCCTTGCCTTATGAAATTGACATGGGAACATTATGGCCTATTGCAAATATTGCAAACAAGACTTTTCCATTCAGCACGGTGGTCCGGATGATTGTCTGCACCACTATGTAGTACGATTATGGTAAAATTTTATGAAAAATTATGATTACTGAAAAAAATCACAAATTACTGACATCTCAAATTGTTCTTACTGATTGCACCAAAAAGGGGTTGGCATCTATGTAATTCACGAATGTGTGTTAGCACATGAGTGAATGATCATCAATGTTTGTTTACAAGTGATTTAATTTTAAATGCAAGAGTAACAAATGTTTTACCCTTTTGTTTAATTAGGAACTTGTTGTTCATTGTCGGATGCTCAATGTTGTTTTTGTATTGTAGTGACTTCAAATGAAATACTGGTTTTTCTTTTAGTTGGAAATCTCAGTATATCGCAGGCATCTATGTAATACAGTACTTATATTGATGATAAACCAATCATTGTATAATTTGTTTAAAATTCTTTTACAGGTGATGGTTGTTGGTCCAACTGATGTGGGCAAGAGTACATTATGTCGTCTACTCTTGAATTATGCTTCCAGATTAGACAGAGCCTGTGTTTATGTTGATTTAGATGTTGGTCAGGTAAGTGTACATTATGTCGTCTACTCTTGAATTATGCTTCCAGATTAGACAGAGCCTGTGTTTATGTTGATTTAGATGTTGGTCAGGTAAGTGTACATTATGTCGTCTACTCTTGAATTATGCTTCCAGATTAGACAGAGCCTGTGTTTATGTTGATTTAGATGTTGGTCAGGTAAGTGTACATTATGTCGTCTACTCTTGAATTATGCTGCCAGATTAGACAGAGCCTGTGTTTATGTTGATTTAGATGTTGGTCAGGTAAGTGTACATTATGTCGTCTACTCTTGAATTATGCTGCCAGATTAGACAGAGCCTGTGTTTATGTTGATTTAGATGTTGGTCAGGTAAGTGTACATTATGTCGTCTACTCTTGAATTATGCTTCCAGATTAGACAGAGCCTGTGTTTATGTTGATTTAGATGTTGGTCAGGTAAGTGTACATTATGTCGTCTACTCTTGAATTATGCTGCCAGATTAGACAGAGCCTGTGTTTATGTTGATTTAGATGTTGGTCAGGTAAGTGTACATTATGTCGTCTACTCTTGAATTATGCTGCCAGATTAGACAGAGCCTGTGTTTATGTTGATTTAGATGTTGGTCAGGTAAGTGTACATTATGTCGTCTACTCTTGAATTATGCTGCCAGATTAGACAGAGCCTGTGTTTATGTTGATTTAGATGTTGGTCAGGTAAGTGTACATTATGTCGTCTACTCTTGAATTATGCTTCCAGATTAGACAGAGCCTGTGTTTATGTTGATTTAGATGTTGGTCAGGTAAGAGTACATTATGTCGTCTACTCTTGAATTATGCTTCCAGATTAGACAGAGCCTGTGTTTATGTTGATTTAGATGTTGGTCAGGTAAGTGTACATTATGTCGTCTACTCTTGAATTATGCTTCCAGATTAGACAGAGCCTGTGTTTATGTTGATTTAGATGTTGGTCAGGTAAGTGTACATTATGTCGTCTACTCTTGAATTATGCTGCCAGATTAGACAGAGCCTGTGTTTATGTTGATTTAGATGTTGGTCAGGTAAGAGTACATTATGTCGTCTACTCTTGAATTATGCTTCCAGATTAGACAGAGCCTGTGTTTATGTTGATTTAGATGTTGGTCAGGTAAGTGTACATTATGTCGTCTACTCTTGAATTATGCTGCCAGATTAGACAGAGCCTGTGTTTATGTTGATTTAGATGTTGGTCAGGTAAGAGTACATTATGTCGTCTACTCTTGAATTATGCTTCCAGATTAGACAGAGCCTGTGTTTATGTTGATTTAGATGTTGGTCAGGTAAGTGTACATTATGTCGTCTACTCTTGAATTATGCTGCCAGATTAGACAGAGCCTGTGTTTATGTTGATTTAGATGTTGGTCAGGTAAGTGTACATTATGTCGTCTACTCTTGAATTATGCTTCCAGATTAGACAGAGCCTGTGTTTATGTTGATTTAGATGTTGGTCAGGTAAGTGTACATTATGTCGTCTACTCTTGAATTATGCTTCCAGATTAGACAGAGCCTGTGTTTATGTTGATTTAGATGTTGGTCAGGTAAGTGTACATTATGTCGTCTACTCTTGAATTATGCTGCCAGATTAGACAGAGCCTGTGTTTATGTTGATTTAGATGTTGGTCAGGTAAGTGTACATTATGTCGTCTACTCTTGAATTATGCTTCCAGATTAGACAGAGCCTGTGTTTATGTTGATTTAGATGTTGGTCAGGTAAGTGTACATTATGTCGTCTACTCTTGAATTATGCTTCCAGATTAGACAGAGCCTGTGTTTATGTTGATTTAGATGTTGGTCAGGTAAGTGTACATTATGTCGTCTACTCTTGAATTATGCTGCCAGATTAGACAGAGCCTGTGTTTATGTTGATTTAGATGTTGGTCAGGTAAGTGTACATTATGTCGTCTACTCTTGAATTATGCTGCCAGATTAGACAGAGCCTGTGTTTATGTTGATTTAGATGTTGGTCAGGTAAGTGTACATTATGTCGTCTACTCTTGAATTATGCTTCCAGATTAGACAGAGCCTGTGTTTATGTTGATTTAGATGTTGGTCAGGTAAGTGTACATTATGTCGTCTACTCTTGAATTATGCTGCCAGATTAGACAGAGCCTGTGTTTATGTTGATTTAGATGTTGGTCAGGTAAGTGTACATTATGTCGTCTACTCTTGAATTATGCTGCCAGATTAGACAGAGCCTGTGTTTATGTTGATTTAGATGTTGGTCAGGTAAGTGTACATTATGTCGTCTACTCTTGAATTATGCTGCCAGATTAGACAGAGCCTGTGTTTATGTTGATTTAGATGTTGGTCAGGTAAGTGTACATTATGTCGTCTACTCTTGAATTATGCTGCCAGATTAGACAGAGCCTGTGTTTATGTTGATTTAGATGTTGGTCAGGTAAGAGTACATTATGTCGTCTACTCTTGAATTATGCTTCCAGATTAGACAGAGCCTGTGTTTATGTTGATTTAGATGTTGGTCAGGTAAGTGTACATTATGTCGTCTACTCTTGAATTATGCTTCCAGATTAGACAGAGCCTGTGTTTATGTTGATTTAGATGTTGGTCAGGTAAGTGTACATTATGTCGTCTACTCTTGAATTATGCTGCCAGATTAGACAGAGCCTGTGTTTATGTTGATTTAGATGTTGGTCAGGTAAGAGTACATTATGTCGTCTACTCTTGAATTATGCTTCCAGATTAGACAGAGCCTGTGTTTATGTTGATTTAGATGTTGGTCAGGTAAGTGTACATTATGTCGTCTACTCTTGAATTATGCTGCCAGATTAGACAGAGCCTGTGTTTATGTTGATTTAGATGTTGGTCAGGTAAGTGTACATTATGTCGTCTACTCTTGAATTATGCTGCCAGATTAGACAGAGCCTGTGTTTATGTTGATTTAGATGTTGGTCAGGTAAGTGTACATTATGTCGTCTACTCTTGAATTATGCTTCCAGATTAGACAGAGCCTGTGTTTATGTTGATTTAGATGTTGGTCAGGTAAGAGTACATTATGTCGTCTACTCTTGAATTATGCTTCCAGATTAGACAGAGCCTGTGTTTATGTTGATTTAGATGTTGGTCAGGTAAGTGTACATTATGTCGTCTACTCTTGAATTATGCTGCCAGATTAGACAGAGCCTGTGTTTATGTTGATTTAGATGTTGGTCAGGTAAGTGTACATTATGTCGTCTACTCTTGAATTATGCTTCCAGATTAGACAGAGCCTGTGTTTATGTTGATTTAGATGTTGGTCAGGTAAGTGTACATTATGTCGTCTACTCTTGAATTATGCTTCCAGATTAGACAGAGCCTGTGTTTATGTTGATTTAGATGTTGGTCAGGTAAGTGTACATTATGTCGTCTACTCTTGAATTATGCTGCCAGATTAGACAGAGCCTGTGTTTATGTTGATTTAGATGTTGGTCAGGTAAGTGTACATTATGTCGTCTACTCTTGAATTATGCTTCCAGATTAGACAGAGCCTGTGTTTATGTTGATTTAGATATTGGTCAGGTAAGTGTACATTATGTCGTCTACTCTTGAATTATGCTTCCAGATTAGACAGAGCCTGTGTTTATGTTGATTTAGATGTTGGTCAGGTAAGTGTACATTATGTCGTCTACTCTTGAATTATGCTTCCAGATTAGACAGAGCCTGTGTTTATGTTGATTTAGATGTTGGTCAGGTAAGTGTACATTATGTCGTCTACTCTTGAATTATGCTGCCAGATTAGACAGAGCCTGTGTTTATGTTGATTTAGATGTTGGTCAGGTAAGTGTACATTATGTCGTCTACTCTTGAATTATGCTTCCAGATTAGACAGAGCCTGTGTTTATGTTGATTTAGATGTTGGTCAGGTAAGAGTACATTATGTCGTCTACTCTTGAATTATGCTGCCAGATTAGACAGAGCCTGTGTTTATGTTGATTTAGATGTTGGTCAGGTAAGTGTACATTATGTCGTCTACTCTTGAATTATGCTGCCAGATTAGACAGAGCCTGTGTTTATGTTGATTTAGATGTTGGTCAGGTAAGAGTACATTATGTCGTCTACTCTTGAATTATGCTGCCAGATTAGACAGAGCCTGTGTTTATGTTGATTTAGATGTTGGTCAGGTAAGTGTACATTATGTCGTCTACTCTTGAATTATGCTGCCAGATTAGACAGAGCCTGTGTTTATGTTGATTTAGATGTTGGTCAGGTAAGTGTACATTATGTCGTCTACTCTTGAATTATGCTTCCAGATTAGACAGAGCCTGTGTTTATGTTGATTTAGATGTTGGTCAGGTAAGAGTACATTATGTCGTCTACTCTTGAATTATGCTGCCAGATTAGACAGAGCCTGTGTTTATGTTGATTTAGATGTTGGTCAGGTAAGTGTACATTATGTCGTCTACTCTTGAATTATGCTGCCAGATTAGACAGAGCCTGTGTTTATGTTGATTTAGATGTTGGTCAGGTAAGTGTACATTATGTCGTCTACTCTTGAATTATGCTGCCAGATTAGACAGAGCCTATGTTTATGTTGATTTAGATGTTGGTCAGGTAAGTGTACATTATGTTGTCTACTTTTGAATTATGCAGCAAGGTTTTATCTTTGCCAGCCAAAGGTCATGATCCACCTCAACTCCTCTTCACTCAAGCTGGATTTTCTTGGTCACACAGAAACAGGTTTAATTGGATGCAACCAGTGATAGCTGAATACCTGTAACAAAAACATGTTTTTTGTAGGAAAAATGTAAACACAAAATAAAATTACAACTAACACGACCAAGGTTGAAGAGGAAGGGTCATAACTCTTGGCCAGTGAAGAGGGCAAGACTAATGCTTGAACTGATATATTGTTATCATATAAAAATCTAATTAAGTGCTCACAGAACGTTTCTGGAATAATCTTCATCATGTACACTCATAGTCAAAACATTAGAAATTCTATTGAAATTATGAGTTTTTGACATGTATAAATTATGATTAATGAATGTTTTTTGTCATGTACACTTTATGGAGATTTTAATCTACTTTCTATAATGTGTGTATTTCAGGGAGAAGTGTCTATACCTGGAACAATTGGTTAGTATATTTAAATAAATAAATAAACTTTATTATCTATAATTTGTACATTTTCCCATTGATCTTTACATGGAATAATATCGGGATTAACGTGATGCTATAATGACGTCATCTCACTAAATTCTCGATAAGCATACTATCATTGATATGTTTTGCTTGAAATGGACTTCCCATAGAATCTCACATCTCTGGCTTCAACTTCGATGGGAGATTGCCCTGAGAAATCCATTCTTGGAAAATAAATTAACGATAATATATTATTTACCGATAATAATTAATGCCTGATATATACACAAACTTATGTTAAATCTGACCGGCACAATGTGAATGAAATATTGTTGAAGATGACATTACACCACCAAAAATAATTGTAAATTCATTAATAACATTTAAAAAGTAGTTGTAAATTCATTAATTACATTTAAAAAGTAGTTGTAAATTCATTAATTACATTTAAAAAGTAGTTGTAAATTCATTAATTACATTTAAAAAGTAGTTGTAAATTCATTAATTACATTTTAAAAAGTAATTGGAAATTCATTAATTACATTTAAATAGTACAGTGGAACCTATCTAATTTGACACACCAAGGGCCTGGAAAATGTGTCATGTTTACAGGATGTCGGAATACTCAGATTTTATTTTAGTTAACAAAAATACTTTGGGACCATAAATTGTTGTCGGATATCACAATATGTCGGAAAACTCAGGTGTCTGATTGCACAAGTTCCACTATAATTGTAAATTCATTAATTACATTTAAAAAATAATTGTAGTTTAATCAAGTACCGTACATTTAGTAAAAAAATATAATCAGTTACATTTGAAAATAATTGCTACCAGGTCTACTGTCTATAACATGATTGGTCATCTATTCTTGGTCAATACATTCATAGACCTTGTTTAAATGCTTCATCTACCTTGAATTTGTAAAATGGTTTTAAGATTATTTGCCAGAGGCACATTTCTGGATTTTAATTTCTTCAGTAGTAAATGTACTGCCGGTTAGAAAATTAAATTGCATATCAAACATAGAAAAGTAGTGGAAAAAACGAGAAGTGTTACAGTTTACAGCCGAACCCAGCTAAAGCTATTATCTAAAAATTCAAATATAGCGTTCTGTGAAATACTTTTTATTCACGGATTTCCTGTGTCAACAGATCCATGAATTTAAGTTTAAACTTTTCTTTCTATTTTAGTGGAACAGTTCAAAAAAAATAACAATTTCTATCTTTTGAAATTTTTATTTTAGAAATTTGAAATTCACGAATGTCTTTTATAACAATCCACAAAAATTTAGATACATAAATCTTTCACAATCAATCTTGGTAAAATTAGATGTTTGTTGTAGCATTTTTACCTTTTTTTCTGGTGATACACTAACATCTGGCAACATTCTGTTTTGGATCAGGTCAGGTAGCCTTTCATTCATCTTTGACTGTCCAATCATACGTTAGACAGTTCAATATATTGACCAATGACACAACAGCTCTTGACGTGTACTAGGTTTGTTTACCTAAAGATTTACTGGTTGTTGTTAAATTTCACTGTATCACCAGGAAATAAAAATTAAAAAAGATACAACAAACATATAATTTTGATTAGATTATTTCGTATTCTAACATGACATCCTTCTTTCGCTTTGTAAACAAACGAGCAATTTATCGATTGGGTATATTCTCATTAGCTCATGCGCCGATGCATGTGACTGACTTTCCTATCGTAAATGTACATGTTGATGAATTATCGTTTACTCGAATTTGGACAGCATGAATTGTGTGCGACATTGTCTGCAAGCGTAAATATGAATTACCGTCTTCCAATCAAAGTATACTACCGTATTTGTACTCTTAGACATATCAGAATCGAAATAATTCATGGAAGCCAGAATGTGTTTTGAGTTTTAACATGGGTTGGCGGATTACTAATATCCAACAACCCATATTAAAACTCAAAACACATTCTGGCTTCCATGATTTATTTCTTAAGTAGATCAGGGTACTTTTTCTTTGACAACTAATCTATCATTTATAAGTGGATCATAGCTATATTTCAACTTTGTTACCCTTAAAAAAAGATCAGGTATATATATATATATTTATATCATATTATAATTATATAATTACAGGAGCAGCTGTGATAGAGAGACCAGCAGATATAGAGGAGGGATACAGCCTCAATGCACCTCTTGTCTTTCATTATGGACATACAAGCCCATCGTCTAATTATCCACTGTTTAAAATGTTGGTATCTAGAATGGCTGACTGTGTAAATCTAAAAACTGAAAAATCAAAAAAGTGTAAGTGATATAGTTGTCAAGAGATGAAACAAAGGGGGGGATTGTGGTATCCATCATGATTCATGGTATTTGCCTATTTTTCACAGATATCATGATTTCCTTCCTCAGTCATAGGTGACCTTAGCCGATTTTGGCTATCCTGTTTAGGCCCATTGGTTTTATTGTTCCCAAAACTTTAAATTATTTGGCTTTTCAATATTTCAATTTTGAGCGTACCTGATGAAGGTTATTCCAGAAACATTATTTTCTATCATATTGTGTTAACTGACATGTTTTATACTCCAAGAATTCAATATGGCTGCTCATATGCACTGTAACCATTAGTTGCAGCATGCGAATTTTGGATTTTTCTGTAAACATTAGCCAGTGAAAAAACATGTTAAATAATACTTTGAATTAGAATTAGAATAGCCAATCAGTGACCTATGCAAGTTTCTACCCAGGTACTGAGAGGTCAGGTCTTTAATAATAGCAGTGATACCATTCTACTTAACCTGACCTCTGTAGAAGGTCAGTGGTCTTATGAAGGTGATTGCAGTGTGCAAGCCTATGTTTTAACAAAATATTGCCTAGATTTAGTTTTTTTGCTTGAAGATGATGAGAATTAATTTCAAAATATTTCGTTCATTTCAGGTAATATAAGTGGTTGTATAATCAACACAGGTGGTTGGATCAAAGGAGCAGGATATGACTCACTTAAACATATAGCAGGGTGTTTTGAAGGTATGACTCACTTAAGCATATAGCAGGGTGTTTTGAAGATATGACTCACTTAAACATATAGCAGGGTGTTTTGAAGTTATGACTCACTTAAACATATAGCAGGGTGTTTTGAAGGTATGACTCACTTAAGCATATAGCAGGGTGTTTTGAAGATATGACTCACTTAAACATATAGCAGGGTGTTTTGAAGATATGACTCACTTAAACATATAGCAGGGTGTTTTGAAGTTATGACTCACTTAAACATATAGCAGGGTGTTTTGAAGGTATGACTCACTTAAGCATATAGCAGGGTGTTTTGAAGATATGACTCACTTAAACATATAGCAGTGTGTTTTGAAGTTATGACTCACTTAAACATATAGCAGGGTGTTTTGAAGGTATGACTCACTTAAGCATATAGCAGGGTGTTTTGAAGATATGACTCACTTAAACATATAGCAGGGTGTTTTGAAGTTCTGACTCACTTAAACATATAGCAGGGTGTTTTGAAGTTATGACTCACTTAAACATATAGCAGGGTGTTTTGAAAGTATGACTCACTTAAACATATAGCAGGGCGTTTTGAAGGTATGACTCACTTAAGCATATAGCAGGGTGTTTTGAAGGTATGACTCACTTAAACATATAGCAGGGTGTTTTGAAAGTATGACTCACTTAAACATATAGCAGGGCGTTTTGAAGGTATGACTCACTTAAGCATATAGCAGGGTGTTTTGAAGTTATGACTCACTTAAACATATAGCAGTGTGTTTTGAAAGTATGACTCACTTAAACATATAGCAGGGTGTTTTGAAGGTATGACTCACTTAAGCATATAGCAGGGTGTTTTGAAGTTATGACTCACTTAAACATATAGCAGTGTGTTTTGAAAGTATGACTCACTTAAACATATAGCAGGGTGTTTTGAAGGTATGACTCACTTAAACATATAGCAGGGTGTTTTGAAAGTATGACTCACTTA
The DNA here is from genome assembly GCA_963383655.1 of Bathymodiolus septemdierum. Taxonomy (NCBI): domain Eukaryota; kingdom Metazoa; phylum Mollusca; class Bivalvia; order Mytilida; family Modiolidae; genus Bathymodiolus; species Bathymodiolus septemdierum. Next base: position 59,838,606 of record OY726517.1, on the reverse strand, counting down.
AACATATAGCAGGGTGTTTTGAAGGTATGACTCACTTAAGCATATAGCAGGGTGTTTTGAAGTTATGACTCACTTAAACATATAGCAGGGTGTTTTGAAGGTATGACTCACTTAAACATATAGCAGGGTGTTTTGAAGGTATGACTCACTTAAGCATATAGCAGGGTGTTTTGAAAGTATGACTCACTTAAACATATAGCAGGGTGTTTTGAAGGTATGACTCACTTAAACATATAGCAGTGTGTTTTGAAGGTATGACTCACTTAAACATATAGCAGGGTGTTTTGAAGGTATGACTCACTTAAACATATAGCAGGGTGTTTTGAAGGTATGACTCACTTAAGCATATAGCAGGGTGTTTTGAAAGTATGACTCACTTAAACATATAGCAGGGTGTTTTGAAGGTATGACTCACTTAAACATATAGCAGTGTGTTTTGAAGGTATGACTCACTTAAACATATAGCAGGGTGTTTTGAAGTTATGACTTACCTAAACATATAGCAGGGTGTTTTGAAGTTATGACTTACCTAAACATATAGCAGGGTGTTTTGAAGTTATGACTTACCTAAACATATAGCAGTGTGTTTTGAAGGTATGACTCACTTAAACATATAGCAGGGTGTTTTGAAGTTATGACTTACCTAAACATATAGCAGGGTGTTTTGAAGTTATGACTTACCTAAACATATAGCAGGGTGTTTTGAAGTTATGTCTTACCTAAACATATAGCAGGGTGTTTTGAAGTTATGACTTACCTAAACATATAGCAGTGTGTTTTGAAGGTATGACTCACTTAAACATATAGCAGGGTGTTTTGAAGTTATGACTTACCTAAACATATAGCAGGGTGTTTTGAAGTTATGACTTACCTAAACATATAGCAGGGTGTTTTGAAGTTATGACTTACCTAAACATATAGCAGGGTGTTTTGAAGTTATGACTCACTTAAACATATAGCAGTGTGTTTTGAAGTTATGACTTACCTAAACATATAGCAGGGTGTTTTGAAGTTATGACTCACTTAAACATATAGCAGGGTGTTTTGAAGTTATGACTTACCTAAACATATAGCAGGGTGTTTTGAAGTTATGACTTACCTAAACATATAGCAGGGTGTTTTGAAGTTATGACTTACTTAGACATATAGCAGGGTGTTTTGAAGTTATGACTTACCTAAACATATAGCAGTGTGTTTTGAAGGTATGACTCACTTAAACATATAGCAGGGTGTTTTGAAGTTATGACTTACCTAAACATATAGCAGGGTGTTTTGAAGTTATGACTTACCTAAACATATAGCAGGGTGTTTTGAAGTTATGACTTACCTAAACATATAGCAGGGTGTTTTGAAGTTATGACTCACTTAAACATATAGCAGTGTGTTTTGAAGTTATGACTTACCTAAACATATAGCAGGGTGTTTTGAAGTTATGACTCACTTAAACATATAGCAGGGTGTTTTGAAGTTATGACTTACCTAAACATATAGCAGGGTGTTTTGAAGTTATGACTTACCTAAACATATAGCAGGGTGTTTTGAAGTTATGACTTACCTAAACATATAGCAGTGTGTTTTGAAGTTATGACTCACTTAAACATATAGCAGGGTGTTTTGAAGTTATGACTTACCTAAACATATAGCAGGGTGTTTTGAAGTTATGACTCACTTAAACATATAGCAGGGTGTTTTGAAGTTATGACTTACCTAAACATATAGCAGGGTGTTTTGAAGTTATGACTTACCTAAACATATAGCAGGGTGTTTTGAAGTTATGACTTACCTAAACATATAGCAGGGTGTTTTGAAGTTATGACTCACTTAAACATATAGCAGGGTGTTTTGAAGTTATGACTTACCTAAACATATAGCAGGGTGTTTTGAAGTTATGACTTACTTAGACATATAGCAGTGTGTTTTGAAGTTATGACTTACCTAAACATATAGCAGGGTGTTTTGAAGTTATGACTTACTTAAACATATAGCAGGGTGTTTTGAAGTTATGACTTACCTAAACATATAGCAGGGTGTTTTGAAGTTATGACTTACTTAAACATATAGCAGGGTGTTTTGAAGTTATGACTTACTTAGACATATAGCAGGGTGTTTTGAAGTTATGACTTACCTAAACATATAGCAGGGTGTTTTGAAGTTATGACTTACTTAGACATATAGCAGGGTGTTTTGAAGTTATGACTTACCTAAACATATAGCAGGGTGTTTTGAAGTTATGACTTACCTAAACATATAGCAGTGTGTTTTGAAGTTATGACTTACCTAAACATATAGCAGTGTGTTTTGAAGTTATGACTTACCTAAACATATAGCAGTGTGTTTTGAAGTTATGACTTACCTAAACATATAGCAGTGTGTTTTGAAGTTATGACTTACCTAAACATATAGCAGGGTGTTTTGAAGTTATGACTTACTTAGACATATAGCAGGGTGTTTTGAAGTTATGACTTACTTAGACATATAGCAGGGTGTTTTGAAGTTATGACTTACTTAGACATATAGCAGGGTGTTTTGAAGTTATGACTTACTTAGACATATAGCAGGGTGTTTTGAAGTTATGACTTACTTAGACATATAGCAGGGTGTTTTGAAGTTATGACTTACTTAGACATATAGCAGGGTGTTTTGAAGTTATGACTTACTTAGACATATAGCAGGGTGTTTTGAAGTTATGACTTACTTAGACATATAGCAGGGTGTTTTGAAGTTATGACTTACTTAGACATATAGCAGGGTGTTTTGAAGTTATGACTTACTTAGACATATTACAATGTGTCAATGCTCTCACTACATGTACTTCCAAATAGAGACAGAAGTGACTTCTCTTTCAAAGAGCTAACAAGTGGATAGACTTAGAAGCAAACAATTGTGTTTAATTGAAACATTGTTTGCAACTCCTCTTCAGTTACCCTGCCCTAATTTAGTAATTTGTTTTTAAAGCAGTCAGGTTTTTCTGATTTTTGAACATAATTTCTTAAAGTGCATTTATTTATTGTCAAATTTTTATTTCTGTCTTACTTATCTCTTGTGTGCATATGAATTTGTGTTTGTAGAAACCCCACTCTTGTTTTCTTTTCTTTTTTTTTAACCTAGAACCACAAAAATGTGATATAAAGTTAGATTTGTGTAGCTTTCTTCAGCAAAAGATAGATGGACTGTTGTTTAAGTGAGCTAGCACTATAAAAATCAAACTAAGCTTGTTGGTCTAGTACAAAGCGAACCTCATCATCATTTCATTGAAAATTAACTTGTTCTCGCCATTATATGGCTGAAAAGTTGCTGAGTTGACTTTAAACATGTTCAATTCAAATTTCATCAAGTTATAGATGTTACAAGACATTTTACCAAGGGAAACTTTATTTAGACTGCATATATTTTGAAAAAAGGAAATTTGATTCATTCAGTATTTATTGTAATAGTACATGGTTATTTTATTTTTCAGTTGATGTTATTGTGGTATTAGGACAGGAGAGGCTGTACAGTGAGCTAAAGAGAGACATGCCAGAATTTGTTAATGTTGTTTTATTACCAAAATCTGGAGGGGTACGTTATCCTTTACTACCCTATGATGTACATGTACACCAAATATTTCTCATGTCTAGTTTTTCAGAATTACAATTAGGTGCCAGGAAATAGCTATAATGCATGATTTTAAAACATTTACTCCAGTTAAATAACTTACTCCATACCACGGCCGTAACAGATCTTTGCTATTCAAGTTGTCCTGACTCGCTTCTTGAGTCCATTCATTTCTCAATATTTTTTCAGTTCTTCATAATCATCACTGTAATATATTTGAATATTTCATTCTAGACAAAAACTGTGACAGGTAATTAAAAGAATGAAAATTGGCTATCAAGAAATGAGATTTTTTTTCATGAGAAATTAGACATTTAATTTTTTTTTTTAAATGACAAAAGATATATTTTATTAATGAAGGCTGTTGTTATGGCAACGATCTGATGGTAATTTGATTTACATCTAAACATGCCATCAATGCCTATTGTCTTGTAAAGTTGTGGCTTTTATTCCTGCCTGTGCAGAGGTGTACTCAATACAGTTTTATGTGATGAATTTTGTTAGTGATTTACAGCAAGTCGGGGGGGAAGGGGGGGGGGGGGGGGGGGGGGATTTTCTCCTGGTATGCCAGTATCCTCTAACAATAAGATTGAGAACCACAATATAACTAAAATATTGTCATAGGTAGCATTATATACTCAACCATTTATAAATAACAAGTATTATCTAACATTATGTACGTTTTCCTTTGAAATTAACGAAAGTCACCTGTCTGATACAAGATGTTGTATCACCACACTGTGGTGATAAAAGAATGGAGTTGACCGCAGAATACCGCAGAAATTAGATAGCCGCAGAAATTACCGGTTATATGGTATAACGTGACGTCATGCATGAAATGTAGTCCCCCTCAGAGTATTGTACAAATTTTAATTTAACCCTTGTTATTTCTTTAAAATTCGTTTTTATTGAAATGTTAGATAAACTTATTACATACACAGTGTGTTGCCTGGTACAAGACTTTATATCAGATCTTGCCTGTTGCGTGAACTAACCGCATCACAATTCGTTGATATCATGACTCGTAGTGATACTGGTTCACACAACAGGCTCGACCTGATACAAAGTCTTGTACCAACACACTATGTAATGTGTATATATATTTTCTTGTGTACTTATTTTAAGGAATCTTTCAAATGTGATATAATGTAGGTGTTAAATTTGCCAGTCAGTGTACTTTTACTTTACTATTTCAGTAATATATCTACATTTATGTTTTTATATCTACATGATAATTTCCTTTTTGTGAACCCCCACGGTGGTGTAATGGTTAGAATATCATGGTATGTCATGGGATAAATGTCTGGCTATTTCAAAATAATTACTATGAAGCTAGTATTTGTTTATTCTCTGCTAAGTACACAGCATTAAAGACAAAGAGAAAAGTTTGGTTGAAGCTGGATCTGGAGTAATGTCTTGATTGACACAAAATGTGTATGAAGCTAACTGATGTTTCAGTGAACACTATAAAAATCCAACTAAGAGTGTTTGCGTTAAATTTCGCAATCACTCACTCCTACCATTTGTGACTACAGTGGGAACAGGACAAAAGCCCCCTGACAAAAAGCCCCCCTTAATGAAATAATCATAGAATCTTATTACATTTTTTTATATTGATGTTGATATTTAAGATATCTTAAAGATCAAGATTCACTCCAATTAAAAAAGGAGGAGTGAGGCAATTCATACAAAAAAATAAAATATTTTAAGAACATATTTTTTCATTGTTATGGTCATTTATAAAGTGTAAATAAAAAAAACTCTGTTTAATTGTTTAAATTGAAATTAATCAGGTAAAGTTAATCAGGAATTGTTTTTATTGATAAACAATTGTTATTACATTTATAACCTTTGAAGTTATTAAAAGTAATGAGTGAGTTATTTTCTCATCCTGTTTGATATACTATAATGATTTTTTTTTAAAGAAAAAACAATTTTATTATTTTATTTTTACTTTCTTTGATGAGGGTTATTATAATTCTTAAACAAATATTTCAGTTGTTTATGATATCTTCAAGTTCCAATAATAGCTTATTATAAAAAATGGTATTCAAAAATAATTTTAAACCATAAATAGCTAGAAGTACAATAAGTCCAAAATGTGTGCAAAGATACAAATATATAAATAACTTGTACAATTCATTATTGGGGGGCTTTTTGTCAGGGGGCTTTTGTCCGGAGGCTTATGTACAGGGGGCTTTTGTCCTAGACCCGACTACAGTATACAAAAATCCATAAATTGTCTGTAATTTGAACTTCAAATAAAGAGTATCCACTATGAATTTGTTGTAGTTTAATCATGTAATTATTATTAAGATTAAGGTTCTCCTCCACCAGGAATAGGTGACATTAGCTGATTTTGGCTCTCCTGTTCAGGTTCTTTGGTTTTCTTGCTCCCAAAGACCTTTAAATTATTTGGCTTTCAGCGTACCTGAAGAAGATTATTCCAGAAACGTGTTATGCACACTAAATTTTATATCTACGTTTTATTGTACCCCTGAGGTTATTAAAGTAAATTTTACTATCATGGTGTTCAATGATTTTTACAGGTTGTTGAAAGAAATCAGCATCAAAGGGGTGATGCCAGAGATCAGAGGGTCAGAGAATATTTCTATGGACCCAAAAGAGATGGAGATGATTCATTTTTCCCACATCCAACAGAAGTCAGTTATAGTGACATTAAATTATATAAAATTGGAGGTAATTAGCTGTTTTGTGTCTAAGCAACACCTGTCCTATAACCAAGGTTATTTTTATGTCCCCACCACTAAGTTGCCGGGACATAAAGTGTTACCCATGTCCGTCATTCCGTAATTTTGAAATAAGACAGTTGTCACCACTTGTTTCCGCTATGCTTTGAGATATTGACTTGATATTTGGTATGTGGGTGTATAATGATAGGTTACAGATCAAGTTTGAAATTCGTTCCGGTTGAATGATTTTTGGCCAACTTACAGCCGTTGGGCTTTGAAATTTGGCCAAATATTTAGTTGTCACCACTTTTTTTTATCCCCTCGCCAACGAAGTTGCGAAGAGATATAGTAATGCTACCGTCCGTCCGTCCATCCATCCTTCTGTAACATCCTTGTGAACACTCTAGAATCAACATCCTTCAATGGATTTTGACCAAACTTGGTACATACTTTAAGTCCTTAAGAGAATCTGAAACCTATTGATTTTCAAGGTCATAGGTCAAAGGTCAAGGTCACCGGGTCAAATTTTTAGGCGAGGGGATACACCACGTTTTGCATTGCGCTTGTTCACTATGATTTGAGATATTGACTTGATTTTTGGTATGTGAGTGTATAGTGATGAGTTACCGATCAAGTTTTAATTTCGTTCCGATTGAATGATTTTGGGCTAAACTATGCACCTTGGACTTTTAACTTTGGCCAGATATTTAGTTGTCACCACTTTATTTCACTATGCTTTGAGATATTGACATGGAGATTTCAATGTTAATCGCAATACCACTCCATCTCTTTATGAAAAAGCAGTTCAGCATTTCAAAACAAATGACCGACCTACAACAGTGTGTGACCAACCTCACCACAATCTATGGATCAACATTGGACCTTGTTTTCACTGGAGGACATTTGCCATCAATAATTTACAATGGTTGTTATTACTCAGACTACATGGCACTTTTAATTCAGAAAAAAATTCAATGACTTAAAAGGTAATGTTTTATAGGTATAGGATTTCTTATTCATATGCAAGTGTTGTAGATTCCTGATCATATCAAGATTTGTTCAGGCAATATTGTTTCCTTGATAGACCAGCGGCAGAATTATGAAAAATGAAATTTAATGTACCCATCGAACACACACCTATATTATACATCAATGTAAAGAGGAAAATGGGAACTTTCAAATTAATGATGCCATATGTCTCAGAAATGGTCAGATTTTGGCATAAATAGGGTCAAAGGTCAACAATTATCTAATTCCAAATATTGTATTAAGGTGAAAATTGATAACTATTGTCAAATTAAAGACACATGGACAAGCTAAAAGTTTATGATTTAATTATACATTTATGTAGGCTGTAGAAAATATCAAACAAATTATTGAGTAATGTAATTTGACGTCGAAATCGATGTTTTTTTTTAACAGAAGTGACACTTTATGCACTTTTGTGCTCTTTTCGTTTCCATACAAAAATGACCTTGACCTCCACTTATTGAAATTTACATCAGAATGAAGAGTTTCCATACCTTTTTATATTCTGATCCATCACTGGTAAGTTATGGAGAGGATAGAATTAAATTTACTAGTTTTCATCCAGCTGAGTAATTTAGTCTGACTGAGTTGTTTGTCTTACACTAATGACGTCTCTGATGTTTATGACTTTCAAACTTCTGTGAGTTTTTACTTTTCCGAAAAAAATCATTCTTACGTATTTTGACGTTTTTCTTACATTTTGATTGCATCGATGACCTTATAATTAGAGACAGAAATACTCTTTTATATTAATTTTGGCAGCTGTATAAAGGTCAGAAAAATGCCTCAATTGAATTACTACAATTTGCAATACTTTGTTTTCCAAAAAACAAATATACTAGATTTCAAACAGGATTAAAGGGAAACTTCGCAAAAAAAATATTTTTTTATATGTTTTTCCTGATGTATAAATATGGATGTTTATATGTATATTAGCGTTTTATTATGTTGGATAAGGGAATGAACTTTTCAGGTCTTTTGATTTGACAAATAACGCATTCTTGCCAATCTAAATGCCAATCTAAATGCCTCTCTTTGTGCTAGTTGGAGCAAGTTTCAATGGACTACTAAACTGTGACATTTTCCGGAAATTTTACACTACAGATCCGGAATTGTTCACAACTAATGTATGAACACAATGTAAACAATGTTAGAATTTTTTTTTTTTATAACCTTTCTGGTTAATCTATACAACAACAATTAAATTAACAACAAATCATATTAACAGCAAAGACTGAATACAAGAAAATGTATGAAAGCGAAGTAAAATATAAAATTTCCATGAAACACTGTAAATCGAATTTTGATCTCAATGTAATAGAATTGATCGGACTGAGGAATAAATCACAGTAAATTTATTTTGTCACAGGTTTATAGCATGCCTTATTTAAATAATCAATTTCCCGAAAAGCTATCATAATTGGCTTTTAATGGGATTTGTTTTGTGTAAACAATGTTTTAGAGTGTAATTAGATGGAAAATGAAATATTTTAATCGTGTTGTTTTCGCTTGGTATCAAACGAAATCAGTGAAATTTTGTGTTAACCACGCCTCTTGAATTCAAAAAGATCTAAAAATTAATAATACACATCTGAACAAAAACAGATTGTTAATTTTGTTCATTTGTCTTATTTATATAATCTGATATGAAAATGTGACTGGAAAACTACGAATCATTTAAAATATTAAGGCTTTTTTGTATACGTGTAAATTTTCAAAAACCATAAAAACACTAAAAAACCAATTTTTTACAGAAATCAGACCATACGATTTTCTTACGGCATGTAAAATATTTTAGTTTAATGTATAGTCTTTCATTTTAAAGCGTTTCAAGGTGTGTGTTCTGTGGGTGCATTAATCTCCTTAAATTTCGCCACTGGACTATGAATAAATCTTGTGAATTTAAGGGGCTTGAGGATACAGATCTTAAACAATAGTTTGTTATTCTTAGCCTATTACTGAGGGAATTAAAAAAGGGTGAAACATTTGCGAGCCTCCTTAATATTCACGGCGGGGACATTCGTGTCGTTCCGACACATCTAGTTTTAAAATAATTGTTTGTAGTTTGTAGAATTCACCAAAATATAGCTAAAATACTGATTGATTGATTTTTGTTTAAGGTCAAGTGAGAAGTACAGTAGTACCTCTTTTGTAAGGCCATCCTTTCTGCAATGAAAAATTGGCCTGACAAGAGAGGTGGCCTCTCTTGAGGGTGCCGGTTAATTAGCATTATACTATCAATCTTTTTGTGCTATGTTGTGATCTTTCAAATTGACAATTATCAGTGTTTAGCATTTCTGTTTTTTTAGCTCACCTTGCCAAAGGCAAGTTGAGCTTTTGCCATCACTCGGCGTCCGTCATCTGTCGTCCGTTAACTTTTCACATTTTAATCTTGTCCTCTGAAACCCGTCAGCCAAATGAAGTGAAACTTGGTAGTAAGCATCTATGGAAGATCCTCTCTAAAGATCGCTCATTTTGTCCTGATCCATTAACAAACATGGCCGCTATAGGCAATTCTTGTTTCTGATTGGCCGATTTTTAAAAATCTTCTCCTCTGAAACCGCTTGGCCAAATAAACGGAAACTTGGTAGGAAGCATCTATATCATGTCCTCTATAAAGATGGCTCATTTCGTCCCGATCTGTTAACAAACATGGCCACCACAGGCAATTCTTGTTTCTGATTGGTTGATTTCTAAAAAATCTTCTCCTCTGAAACAGCTTGGCCAAATGAATCGAAACTTAGTAGGAAGCATCCTTAGAATGTCCTCTATAAAGATTGCTCATTTAGTTCCGATCCGTTAACAAACATGGCTGCCACAGACAATTCTTGTTTCTGATTGGTTGATTTCTAAAAAATCTTCTCCTCTGAAAAACCGCTTGGCCAAATGAACCGAAACTTGGTAGGAAGCATCCTTGGAAGGTCCTTTATAAAGATTGCTCATTTAGTTCCGATCCGTTAACAAACATGGCAATTCTTGTTTCTGATTGGTTTATTTCTTAAAAATCTTCTTCTCTGAAACCACTCTGCCAAATGAATCGAAACTTGGTAGGAAGCATCCTTGAAGGTCATCTATAAACATTGCTCATTTAGTTCCGATCCGTTTATAAACATGGCCGCCACAGGCCATTCTTGTTTCTGATTGGTCGACTTCTAAATATCTTCTGCTCTGTAACTGCTTAGCCAAATGACCAAAACTTGATGGGAAGCAGCTATGGGAGGTTCTGTATTAAGTTTCCTCAAAGCAGAATGAAAGGTGAGCGACACAGGCTCAGCCCACTGAGCCTCTAGTATGGAAATATGGTTTTTTTTTCAGTTTTTTTTTCTTTTGCAATTGAAGAAAATAAAAAAAAATGTATTCATGTTTAATGAAACTTTTTAATATTTCAGCCCCAGCATTACCAGATTCCATGTTACCCTTGGGAATGAAAACACAGGATAACAAAACCAAACTAGTACCTCTTCAACCAGGTAGTAACATATAAGAGTCAGAGTAAAGCTTTTATTATTGTTTCAAGTTTCTTTTTCATTTTTTTCTTCAGAAAATCATATTTTTTACATGGATATTGAAGAAATCCATGCATGTTTAAAGCAGTTTTGTACTGGAATATTTTCAATAGAACTTTTGATTCACTTTTATCAGTGTACTTGACCAATACTTATGGCAGTTTTTGTCCTTACTTGGCCAAAAATCCTGTCAATCTTTGCCCTCACTTGGCCAAAGGCCTCCTCAGCGATTACCCTCAATGGGCAGGGGTTAAAAAATCCGCTGGTCCAAGGTCTGGGACCGGCAATTTGTGGGTTCGGACCTAACATTTTCTAATCCTGTAAAGACCAACGGACCAGTTGAAACTGTCCAATAACGGACTTGAATTAAATGGGGAGTTAAGAGTCCGAGTGACAGATGTTACTGCATAATTTTAATCCAACATTGATTGTCTCTTTTAATATTGTTAATATTGGATTACGTAATCTGAAATAATTCAAGATCGTTATAGTGCTTTACGAAGTGTGTTTTGGTCTGTATGAACCTCCGGTAATTAATGGAGAACACCCATCACAGAATAGCTTAAGATCAGTTTTGCGCTTTACGGAAGCGGTAATTCTTTCGATAATACTTAAGCGTATTAGTGAAGCAGTTTAAACATAAAAATGACCCGAGTCATTGACCAGTTTGTTTTTTAATGTTAACGGAGCGGCTCGTGATACTGACAACAATAAATTACATAATCAAAAAACACCACAACCAACAAAAGGTCAAAGATACGATAGGCTAACGGAAGAGAACATTTCAAACATCGTGGAAGGAATAAATTCCTTGGGCTGAGGCAAGTGGTAGGCTGATAACTCTGGTGATCTAATCTCGTTGAAATTAAACTTCCGAAGACATTTTCTGCTGTATCTCCAGAGATAAGACTTCCGAAGACATTTTTTGCTCTGTATCTTTGGAAGTCTAACCTCAACGAGATTACCGGCGATTATGCTAATGAGAATTATGAAGTAAATATGTGAGGTAAATACTGTAAAATGTCCAGAATTTGCAACAACAACAAAAAAAAACCTCAAAAACCAGTGCTTTATTAAAAGGTACAACCAATATGCGAAAATTAACTGTTTGATAGCCCAAGACAAAACGAAAAGCAGCATCTGATCAGGTATTAAGTTGCCAACCTAAAATAGTCATTTTATATGATTATGTCAATCAGTTACTACTACCGGGAGGGGGTAAGTTAATTTTGTGCTCAATAAATTCTATTTCCTCCATTCCGATATTCAGAACCAGTAGAAAAATTTTGAACCAGTGAACTTTTTGAAACATTTTTAACCCCTGATGGGCCAAACATACTCGGGTGAGCCTCAAGTATAAAATATTAATTTTTTTCTTCTGAACACAAACTAGCAGACTCCTTATGTTGTATATACCATGTATAAATATTTTTTATTTCGTTTTGATACAATCTTGATGGTGCAATATGCATCAATACTTTTAATAATTTTAATTTATATTTGCAGGAACCAACATTTTACACCATGTGTTCAGTGTTAGTACAGCAAAATCAATAGAAGACAATGTTTTAGAATTTAATGTTTATGGCCACGTTGTTATGTAAGTTTGGTACATTCAGATATTTTTAGCCAAATTAATCCAAATTAATACAAAAAAGGAAAGGAAAACAAGTAGATTATCTCCCTTGACTAAATTTTATTTACATTAAGAGCACAATATACTATTTTTTTTGGACATCATGTGAAGTCAGATAGCCTCATCCTGTTAAATGTGTATTATCAGTAGACTGGCAAATATAAAAATTAATGACCCCATCATCACTCAATTAAAATAGGTGGAAAATGAAGTCAGTGTTGCATTTCATATCTTACAAGAGTTTAAAGTGAGCCATCCCCCAAATGGCATTAATTTTGAATCTTATGAATAAAACACAAATAAATCAAACCTAATGTCTTAATATCTGTAAATATTTTTTTATTTGGGTTTCCTTCTAGGGGCTGTCGTGGTCGTGATCATATGGTAGTTCGATTTATAACTATCTATGCAATCAGTGCCCATCACCACTAACGTTATGAGATTGAATTCCTCCCAGATGAGGTGTACTCAATACAACATTATATAATAAAGTTTGTCAGTGACTTGCAACAAGTCAGTGGTTTTCTCCTGGTATACCGGTGTCCTCCACCAATAAAACTTACCGTCATGATATAAACTGAAATATTGTTGAAAGTGGCATTAAATACCATAACCCTAACCCCTTCTTACCACATTGGTGGTGTAATGATTAGCGTGCTTGCCTCAAGTGCTGTAGATTGGTCAGGTCAAACCAAAAATTGTTATTATACCCCTGCTCCACCGGAGAGGGGTATACTGTTTTACCTCTGTCCGTCCGACCAAGATATTTTTCGTCGCATTTTTCTCAGCAACTATTGATGGCAGAAATCTGATATTTGGTCACAAGCTTCATATAGGTATGCCATATTGTGGGAAGCGTTTTTGGACCCGTCAGATTCCTACTTCCTGTTTGCCGACTTAGTTGGTTTTTATACACATTGAACATATATGGGGGGTATCATAAGTGAGCATTAGCTCACAGTTCATCTTGTTTGTTACTTCTTTGCCAAGCACACAGCAATAAGGAGATAGCGCAAGGACTTGTTGGCTCAGAATTGGGATAATGTGTCTTGAGTGTATAGACATGTCTACTCATAGACTGGTTTCAGTGAGCCAGCACTATTAAAATTCAATTAAGTATGTTGATCTAGCACAAAGAAACAACTACAATACTATTAAAATGTTCTCTATTTTGTATTTGAACAGATCAGGGATTGACCCAGAAAAACAAACAGCTACAGTACTGTCTCCCTCTCCAGAGAAACTACCATCTTCTTTACTACTGCTAATGGACATGCAATTCATGGATATAGATATCTGATATACAGGACAAATGTGATACCATCTGATGATATATATGAGTTAATCTGATATCATATGTTGGACCTAGTCGATATTGATATATGATATTAACTTATGCAATAAAAAGAACAGATCTGATACCAACTGATGGTAGATATTGGTTAATCTGATATCATATGTTGGACCTAGTCGATATTGATATCTGAATGGACAAATGTGATATCAACGTATTGGACAAAATGGACGAATTTGATATCAACTCACTGGACAAAATGGAAGAATTTGATATCAACTCACTGGACAAAATTGACGAAGTTGATAGCAACCTATTGGACAATATAGATGAATTTGATATCAACTTATGATTCCTAACCATTAAAGATATCTGTTATCATATGTGGAACCTAGTGGAAATATCTTTTATCTTTTGTGGAACAGTGGATAGAGATATCTAATAGAAACAGATGAATAATAAAATCAATAATATTTCTAATGTGGAAGAGTCTGATATGTGATTTATTGCCTTATTTCAATGTCACCATTAGAATTCTTATGATGTTAGTGGTTGATTAAAACTTTACTGCTGATCTCGGCTTATTACTTTCAAAATTCTTTTTATCAAGCTCATTACCATATGCAGTTTTTATTTTTTTAAACCTCAGCCTACTATAACAAATTTGGGCTAAAATTATAATTACAGTCAAACCTGCCTTAAAGGGCACCTCTATATAACAAATCACTATCTATAAAGGGCACCTCTATATAACAAATCACTGTCTATAAAGGGCACCTCTGTATAACAAATCACTGTCTATAAAGGGCACCTCTATATAGCAAATCACTGTCTATAAAGAACACCTCTGTATAACAAATCACTGTCTATAAAGGGCACCTCTATATAGCAAATCACTGTCTATTTAGGACAGCTTCATTTTTCCCTTTAATGAATAGTGCATATGATTTTAACCTGTATATAAAGTGCAACTGCTCATAAAGGCCACATTTTCAGGTTCCCTTGAGTGGTCTTTATATACAGGTTTGACTGTATAGGGGTCACCTTAATTATTGACCTATTTTCATAATACTGTTATGTCCACCTGTCTTTTGTTTATTGTTTTTCTTACGGTCACCATGTTTTAGTTGTATAGTTGTACTATGTTTTGGAGGTACCAACATTGTTATTTCCTTTCTGTAGACACAAGATTTTAACTTAATTTCAATTTGACCAATGCTTCTGAAATTTTAGCACATGATCCTTGGTACAGTTCTGAATGATATTGGGGATTCTTGACATACCCATTTCCAAGCAATAGATCCAAAGCCTGAAAGGTGTAAAAAAAAAAGGTTCCCTTCTGTTATATCAAGGTGTCGCTAGCATTTAGCTTTTATTGTATAGTCTTTGATGATCAGCTTCTTCCAGATAAAATTTTACTGTTTTTTATTAGAAGATGTAGGCAAATCTGAAACCAGTCGAACTCCATCTTTTCCTGACAATTTTTTAAAATTATTAGGAAAATTGAAACTGCCACCTTTTTCACAAGAATATGCCCCCTTTTTTTTGAAAGATCATGTATCTATTCTTCATAATTTGACTGTTCATGTGCAATATTCTTATTGGAAAAATTTAAATTGAAAAATTGAAACTGCCACCTTTTTTACAAGAATATTACGTTTTTTGTTTTTTTTTAAAGATCATCGATCTATGATAGAGCAATATAACAGTTTCTTCATAATTTAAGTGTTCATGTACAATATTTTAAAAGTCTTCTGGGGGCCGTCATGGCCGTGATTGTATAGTATTTGAATTTACAACTACATATGAAATCAGTGCCTATCGCCACTGATGTTGTGAGTTCGAATCTCGATCAGGGTAAAGTGTACAACATTATATGATCAAATTTGTCATTGACTTGCGACAGGTCAATGGTTTTCTCCGGGTCCTCCGGTTTCCTCCACCAATAAACTAACCGCCACGATATAACTGAAATATTGTTGAAAGTGGCGTTAAACACCATCAAACAAACAACAAACATAAAAAGTCTTCTGAGTGTTAAGGTCTCGCTACACAGTAAAAATATCATTGCATTAATTCAAAATTGAAGGACAAAATTTCTCAATTAAATGAAAAATCATTGACAATATTCATTGAAGTTTGTAAAGAATAATATAATAATATTGTGTTCACTATATATATATAAAATAAATAAAAAAAAATATTCCTCTATCATCCTGTAAATTGTATTATATTTGAAACTTTATGTATATTAAAATTTATATTTGTGATAGTATGTGATGTTTTTGAGTGGAAGTGAACTGTGCACGTTTGT
Organism: Bathymodiolus septemdierum; assembly: GCA_963383655.1. Taxonomy (NCBI): domain Eukaryota; kingdom Metazoa; phylum Mollusca; class Bivalvia; order Mytilida; family Modiolidae; genus Bathymodiolus; species Bathymodiolus septemdierum. Next base: position 59,822,540 of record OY726517.1, on the reverse strand, counting down.
CATCATTTGTTTATATCTGTATTGCCACTGGAGATCCAGTTATCAAGAAGAAGAAGGTTGGGAACCCATTAACCATTTTAACCCTGCCACATTTGCTTGCCTGTCCCTAGTCAGGACCTGGATTTCCAACATCATACATGTATGTCTAGGTCTTTTTTATCTTCAATGTGTTGAGATCAGAGATGATTGTTCATTTTGTTGATGTTGGTGGAATTGTTGACCATCACTGTTTAAACTTTCTTTTCATAAAGTATTATTCTGAAGGCAGAACAAACTATTATTACAGATTTGGAGTGTCCAGTTTGGTGATCCACCAGAAAAAAACCGATCTGGGATAAAACAAATCATTTCATTACATCAGTTATCAGTTATTTCCTAAATAATGGTAGTGGTTGATATTCACCATATATTGTGACATTTTGCAACAACACATTTTGAACTGTAAATTAATTTCTCACAATTTCACCATAAGGTATTCCTGAAGGGTAAGCAGTTCCTGTTCCACTAGTGGATGATGAATTGCTTACCTTTCCGGAGCACCTGAGCTCACCTACAGTTTTAAGCGGGGATCATGTTGCTCATTCTTTAGTTTTCAGTGTAGTGTTTTGTATGTCATTGTTTCTCCCTTTTCTTTTTTGCCATTGTAGTGTCTGGCCTTCGATTTACTGCTTCAGATAACCTCTTTGTTATCCTCAAACTTTTCTTGATCTCTATGTTTTGTATGAAGCCATTATGAGGAGCAAATACCATGAGTTAAACTGAACTTTGTAGTTAAGGATTGGACTAAGCACAGGGACTTGTCACTATCTAGGTAAATATACTATCAATGTATAAACATATACAAGGGCGGACATCTTTTTTACCCCCGCTCGCTTCAAGTCGTGTTTGTTTTTTAAATTCCTTCTAATATATTCAAAACCCTGTTTGGTTCAACTCCCAAGACCTTATTCTTTTCAAAAAATATCATGACCTCCCCTCAACTACCTCTTGTGAAGGCGCAGCGGTCGTTTTTGTCAGGAATTCGCCTGAGTAGAGAACAACATGGACCCAAAGTGAAAGTAACAGCGCCACCTATAAAAAAACGGAAGTTCAGAACTCTCGGGGTTTTACCATTCGATATTTGGTTTTCTCGCTAGTTATCGTGTTTCTAAGTATAAGATACCGCGGGAAATAACAGACGAAATAATAAATTAAAGAAAATGGACAGCAATCAAGAAAAAGCCTTGAAAATGGCATTTATCAGTCATTGTATGTACAAGTCAAAAATGTTCAGTTTTCACTTGAAATCGTCCCGCTCGTTTAATGATGTTTGAATCTTAACGGTATTTTCCTTACCTCAAAGCTAAAACCCCGAGAGTTCCGAACTTCCGTTTTTTTTTTAGGTGGCGCTGTTACTTTCACTTTGGGTCCATGTTGTTCTCTACTCGGGCGAATTCCTGACAAAAACGACCGCTGCGCCTTCACAAGAGGTAGTCGAGGGGAGGTCATGATATTTTTTGAAAAGAATAAGGTCTTGGGAGTTGAACCAAACAGGGTTTTGAATATATTAGAAGGAATTTAAAAAACAAACACGACTTGAAGCGAGTGGGGGTAAAAAAAGATGTCCGCCCTTGTATATGTTTATACATTGATAGTATATTTACCTGGATAGTGACAAGGCCCTGTGGACTAAGCATTCCTTATTCAGAATATATAGTAATTTACAAAAATTAAGCTAATTTATGAATTGTAAAATGCATATACATATATACTATCGTTAATTTGTTTAGGCTTTCTAACTAAAATTGAAAATTAACTTGCTCTCGCCATGATATAGCTGAAAAATTGCTGAGTTGGCGTTAAACAACAATCACTCACTCACTCATCACATTGTGAGGTTACACAGAATATTCTTTTTCTATGTACAACTAAAGTTTATTTGTATAGGCTACTCCTGACCTGAACGGAAAACGAAGAAAAAAAAAGGAAAACAATTTTCACAATGTCACAATCAGATGTTCACACCAAACCTGATTAAAATCTTCTAATTTGTATTCCGTAGTCAATTGTTTTGCCCAAATATCTCATGTTGGGATCATTAAACACAGTTGTTGCATCAGTAACCCCTGCTCAAGATCTGTTTCAATATACCATTCTTGAAGTTTCTGATTGAGATTAACAGTTTAAAGAATTGCCAACTTTGGCACTTCACAGTGGGTGGAGACAAAAATGTTGAATGTTATCAATCAATTAATTATTATTCTCTGGAGAAAGTGAATCATTGGTAAGCAATGGCTGATCAAGCTCTTATACTCTCCACTTGTCACCAGCAGGTCAGTTCATATAAAGGGTCATTTCGGGTTAGTTCACTAATGGATGTGTATTTAGTAGTTTCCATAACAACATAGCATTACACAAACTGTCTTATTAGCCGGATTAAACATATTAGAAACTAAAAAAAAAGGTGTTTTAAAAATCAAATGTCAGTAATTTGGAGTTGAACATATTTTTATAATCTGCATTGGAACAATTATCTGTATTTTAAAGGCTTACTTTACATTTGAGAGGAGATGATCATGATGGCATTGTTACACATGGCCGGTCTAGAGAATTCCGAATGCATATGAAAAATTCAGCGCAAACCGGAAATGGTTGTAGCCGTTTCAGTGACTGAAAAATAGAAAATGCCACTTTCGCTGAATGTTCTTGTCCAATTCGTCTGCGGGGGGCCAGGTATTTATATTTAAATGTGGCAGTCGAAAAGAGAAATATCTCGGGAGTGTAACGATATAATTGGGTCAGCGAAAGGATCACAAATAAGCGAAAAATATTGAGGCGAAGTGGGGAAGGAGTAAAGGACAAATGTTTACCTTGAAGTAAGGAAGAGGAGGGGGCATATATTTTTTGAATGAAACAAGTGCCTGTGGTTATTATACTGACATAGCTAATGATCTCTTACCGTTACAAACAAATATGAAAGATTTGTCACCAAGAGCAGGGACACAAATTAACGGTCGTCCAGTCGCCCATGGCAAGTAAAATTTCAGTTGGGCGATCAAAAATTACTTTGAAATTTATTCATCACTTCAAGTTTCCACTGCCAATGGAGTTTTTAAAACGGCTTTAAATTCTGTTTTCAGTTTTATTAAAATGTCAGACAGGGACTTGAAATTTGTTTATTTATTTATACATATTGTAAGAAGCATTTTAGTAGGACAGAGCAGCTTCAATACGTGGACCATTAAAACTGAAATATATTACTGAATACAGAAATAAGTTAACTTCCACACTCCCCAAGTATCAAAGATTGTAAATGTTTAGTTAAATTTGTTTGGAGATGCTTATATGTTAAAGATGCCAACCTATTCATGTTCTTAGCTTAAATTAATTATGGAGGAAACCAGAAGTGACATTGAGTTCAAATTCGGAACCGAATCGGACCATTAAATATTTATAGCTATACACTATATGTTGTTTTAAGAATGTTAGCATTCAGGGAACACCCTTTTTGGATGAATTCTAGTGGCTGGAGAGGAAAAAACCCAATAAGGATGACACATGTTATTTAAAAAGAGAGCATTTAAGTGTTGATTTAATGATGTTACAAGATGTCATTAATTTATAAGTCTAACATTTTTATCTCACCTGGCATCAGTTGGCGTCCGTCGTCTATTAACTTTTCACCTTTGAATCTTCTCTGAAACTGTTTGTCCAAAATGAACAGAAACTTGGTAGGAAGCATCTATGGAAGGTCCTCTATAAAGATTGCTAATTTCCTCCCGATCAGTTAACAAACATGGCAGCCATAGGTAATTCTTGTTGCTGGTTGGTAAATTTCTAAAAATCCTCTCCTCTGAAACCACTTAGCCAAATGAACCGAAACTTGTTAGGAAGTATCTATGGAAGGCCCTCTATAAAGATTGCTAATTTTGTAGTAGTATATGGGCACAGCTTAGTTATTATTTGAGGTGGTGGAGTTACCGGAAGCGGCCCTGATCGGAAGTGACCGGAATTTCCTCGGGTGCGCACATGCACAACCGGAAGTTGGGTTCCCGCCCTTTTTTGTGTTTTCCTTTTTTCCATTTTTTTTCTTTTTTCCATTCTTTTTTTCATTTTTTTTATCATTTTTTTTTTTTAAAGTAATATGAAAGGCGAATATCGTGGAATTTTTGGATTCAATATTTTTACTTAATATGCCACTTAATTTAACTAAAATCAACTGCATAGCATTAAAAATCCGCTCAAAAGCAGAATTTATGAGCAAATCGCAAAATATTTGACAGCAGATAATTCTGTTGTGCACAACAGTAATGCAAATGATATGCGCGTGACACAAGATTTGAACTCTTTCGGGAAGATTGAGTAACGGGTGTGTTCGATTTGTGTTTAAATTATCTCCCTTTTGGAAACCTGGCTGTCAAAAGTAGACATTTATTTTTATTTTGATATGTTTTATTGATATATTTTGTAATGATAAGGCTATTTATAATATATTTATCGTATTTAAACATTGACAAACTTCTGCAAATAAAATTTGTTAAGAATTTGGAGAATCAAAATAATAACCATACCATTGTCAAGGTGACGAATGTTTTATATAATGCTTAATGTTTACATTTTCAATTCGTATAAGGAACCATTGGCTATTAACCGTATGACCTAATTAGTATAACTTTGATGTTTGAAATATAAAAAAGTATAACTTTTGATCCTGTGTCTGTCTGTCTGTGAGCTTTTTGATTGGCAACCACCAAGCGAGACATATCCAAACACGCTCCTGTTACAGAAAGTGATTGAATTAGTTGACGATGAATACAAAATGAGATTTAGACATATCCAGGTTTGTTCCACTGGGATTCGAGCTTATGGCAATAGGAATTAGGGTTAATAAGTTTTCAATACTTTAGTCAACAAAAGGCATGATTTAACAGAACATAAAAATCAACAATTGTAAAGGCTTCAAATAAATACTGCACACAAAATAGATGCAAAAACGGCTGTAAAATACCAATATAAAAAATAACCTAGGTAGCACTGAGGTTCGAATGTAAAAAATCAACCCAGAAAAACATGATGTGGTGAGCAGCTAACAAAAAGTTTATATTTTAAAGCATTCTGGGGTTAAAGCTAATCTAAATTTAAAGCCGAAAATTAACAAAATTTAGTCTCCCATTTTAAGCTATCCCAAAAACAAATAGATTGGGTACTACTCCTATAAAAGCAGGATCAAAAGTTATACTTTTTTTTATATATTTTAAACACTTTATTCAAATAAAATCACACATATACATAATGAAATACTACATAAGTAGTAGCCATATCACAGATAAATTAACATAATAATATAATTATAATTTTCATTTTCAATAAAAGGTTACATTCGATATATTGTCTTTCACATTACAAAACTAATCATTGTTACACCAATATTCATTGAATTTCATTATTGGTAACCTTTCAAAATCTGCCAAAATTCTCAATTTTAATTGAGATAAACAATTTATATATAATATATTTGAATTTACATTTTTCTTTTCAAATTTTTTCACATTTCTATTTAGCCAAACAGTTTTACAATATAGAGATATAATCATTAAAATTACACTTTTTATTTTATTATTACTGATATCAATATCTTGAAGTACAATATTTTTTTTAATTTAAGCAAATAATGCCATTAGACAAAGCAAATATCCAATTTTTAATTAATAATAACAGTTGTGAATTAAAAGTACATTCAAAGAATAAATGTCTTAAAGTTTCTACTTCATGACAATATACACATTTATACGTTTTAGAAATATTATATTTAAACATTAAAATATTAACTGGTAGAATTATGTCTCCCCCCCACTTTGGTGGGGAGACATATTGTTTTTGTCCTGTTCGTCTGTCCGTCTGTCCGTCACACAGTTTGTCAGCGCAACTCCTCTGAAACTACTGAGCAGAATTTCATGAAACTTGGTAGGTAGTAAGGACACCATATGTAGTTGTGCATATTACCAGGAAATTTTGATCGCCTGAGTTTTGTGAGAGTTATGCCCCTTTGAACTTAAAAATTTCCCGAAATTTACTACTGAAGCAGCTTGTCAGCGCAACTCCTCTGAAACTACTGCACAGAATTTCATGAAACTTGGTAGGTAGTAAGGACACCATATGCAGTTGTGCATATTACCAGGAAATTTTGGTCCCCTAAATTTTGTTGGAGTTATGCCCCTTTGAACTTAAACATTTCTCGAAATATACTTCTGAAGCAGCTTGTCAGCGCAACTCCTCTGAAACTACAGAACAGAATTTCATGAAACGTGGTAGGTAGTAAGGACACCATATGTAGTTGTGCATATTACCAGGAAATTTGGATCCCCTAAATTTTGTGGGAGTTATTTGCAAATACTCTAGTGTAATATCCCTTATTGAAACTTGTATATATTTATATATACGTCTGAAAATTAAACCAGTGTTAGAATTAGATTTTAGAGCTGTCAAATTTTTGTTCTTCCCTCGACGGGATTTGAACCCACACCATTGATACACTGCAGCACCATTCGCTTAGCATTACGTCCAGCGCCCTAGACCACTCGACCACATCCACTCCCTAAAAAGGGAGCTTCAATAATCGTAGTGTTACCTTTTCTCGTTAGGCAAATCTAGGGATAGACGTAAGACATGTGTATAAGCGTGTGTAGATGGTACATATATACTTAATATTATCATTTGACAGCAATCTAACTCAGCAATTTTTAATATATTGTATAGGATAATGAAGAATTCATTATACAGTCACAGGAAATATAGTATATTATACAAACGTCTAGAAGCAAGTGACAACCATACAATATATCTGTCCCACTGGATCTCAAAGTTACTAAGAATACTAGGTTAATACTAAATATTATATACGTCTGAAAATTAAACCAAAGTGTTAGAATTAGATTTTAGAGCTGTCAAATTTTTGTTCTTCCCTCGACGGGATTTGAACCCACACCATTGATACACTGCAGTACCATTCGCTTAGCCTTACGTCCAGCTTAGCCTTATATATATGTACAAGAGTCTATCATAATGTCACTATTTCCCTGGAAAAGTTTTTCATCATCAATCCATTGATTTTAGAAGAACAAAACTCCTTTAAAATCATTGGAACATAGGCTGAGCAATTTTCTGGAATGGAGAACTTTGCCATGACAATATGGAATAGTACCTGTAACCCTTGCTTTAGCACTTTTGATCAAATTTTTTTTGTGTTTCATGGATTAAAACATTTTTTTTTTATTCATTGAAGCTTAATTTTATTTGTTACCTAAATATATTTTTTACCTTTGACTACAATTTGTGGGACGGGGGGAAACATATGTTTTTGCCGGCAAAAACAAACGTTAATTTCATGTATAATTTTATACATAACATCTCTAGAAAACTTGTCTATAAATTTAATAAAACATTTTTAAATACAACAGAATAATCAATATTAACGTTTCGTTCTACTATTTTAATTACATGTTCATCACTATCTAATAATAAGTTGTACAAAGTTTTCGTATTATATTGTCCTAATACGATATCATTACATTTATCTTTAGAAATATTCAGTACCTTTAAACATTTATTAAAAAAAGGTGATACAAGGTCACTATGCGGAACTGATAGTGACGCTAAGCTAAAATCTAGATCCCGTAATTGATAACCTATCCATTGTATTGGAAAGTTTACAAATTTTGTATTTCTATTGACAATAATATCTTGCATATGTTTTAAACATAAAGCATATAATTTATATTCAATATTAACAATATTTAAACCACCTGAATTTTTAGTTAAATACATAGTTTTACGGTCCAATGGCTCCGATTTAGAGTTCCACACAAAATTAAAAATGAGACGTTGAAATTTACAAATATAATGTTTTGACACTACCAATATACCAAAACATTAACAGCAATAGATTTTTCTAGTAAAGACAAATATCTGGATTTCCATAAATTTAATACTTTTTCAAATTTTACATAAATAGGATGCCAAATATCATCTTGAGTTACATTATTACAAATTTTAAAACCAATAATTTTTATACATTCTACAAAATCAATACCAAAATTATAATTATCTTGTCTATCTTTCCATGCTCCTAACCATAAACCTTTTGTTTTATTTTTGTTCAATTTAGACCCTGACGCTAGTTTACCAAATAAATTAATTAAATACAAAAATTTCTTAATACTCTTGTCAGTGGTTAAAATACCAGTGCTGTCATCAGCAAAAACAGCAATTTTACATTGTTCGGGCGAACCTGGTAACTTTAAACCTTAATTATTATATAGATAGCTGTGAATTACAGAATTTTCCGAGTTAAATAAAAACAATAATTTCACTCTCGCTATATTTCGCGCCATTTCGTTGTCGGAACTACTTTTCCAACAACGAAATGGCGCGAAATATAGCGAGAGTGAAATTATCGGAAAATTCTGTAATTCTACGCTACACACGTAATATAGTGCAATTAAGCTCATTTTATATTAAATTCGATTCGAAGCATTTTTTTATCTATATAATAAATACTATAACTAATTGACGAGTTTCCTTATCAAAAATATGTCACTCATGACCAAATAAAATTGTAGGCCATACTGTTAGTAGCCAATGGCTCCTTGAATAAGTTGAAAATGTAAATACTAAATATTATATAAAACATTCGTCGCCTTGAGAATGGTATGGTTATTATTTTAATTCTGCAAATTTCTTAACAAATTTTATTTGAAGAAGGTTGTCAATGTTTAAATACGATAAATATATTACAAATAGCCTTATCATTACAAAATATATCAATAAAACATATCAACATAAGAATAAATGTCTACTTTTGACAGTCAGGTTTCAAAAAGGGAGATAATTAAAACGCAAATCGAACACACCCGTTTATCTTTTCTTGATCGGCAATCATTGGACAAAAACTTTTCTTCATGAGGTATAATGATCGGCAATCATCGGAACAAAACAACCGAAAGTTAATTAGTCTCTACAATAATGGCGAGGACGAAAAACATGCACACGGATTTGCAGAGTTCTAGTTGTTGGGAACATATTTCGACTTGAAACATCCATGAATAGCTTAATAAAGGTACCACCGTATTACAAATGAATTTTCAGGGAAAATTTTCATTACCCAAAACTGGTGTAATATTACTTTGAATACGAGAAAATGAAATGTTTTATAACGTCATGTACTAGAAAAACGTTGCATTTCAAACGTTGCGGTTTGAAAAAGTACGGGGAAAAAAATACGGGAAAATGAAATGTTTAATAACGTCATATACTCGGAAAACAAGTAACGAAGTATTTCAAACGTTGTATTATAAACGTTGGAGTTTGTGAAAGAAGTTGTAGTATTTCGCGTGAACTTTCTATCTATAATGACGTTTCTTGATTCCTTCCTCTAATTTTCGTGTTTATTCAACATCTTAATCACTATTTTGTTGACTTGTAGCAGTTTTGTCATAGATGTTTACGTTTATGTGTGATATTTTCATAATGTGTTTCGTTATGTTTTGTCCCGATCCGTTTACAAAAATGGTCACCATAGGCAAGTCTTGCTTCAGGTAGTTTGATTTCTGATAATCTTCTCCTCTGAAACCACTTTGCTAAATAAAGTAAAATTTTACAGGAATCCTCTATGGAAGTTCCTCTATAAGATTTCCTCATTTCCTCTTTATTGAACAAAAACATGGTTGCCATGGGAAGTTCTTGTTTTTGATTAGCTGCAATTTAAAAATTTTAGGAGGTACAATGAATAATTACTTTGAAGGAATGATGTATGAAAGATCCTGTACAAAATTTGTATATTTCGTGCCAATCATACAACTAATATGGCCACCATAGGCAGTTCATGTTTCAGGTTGATCAATTTCTAAAAATAATTCTCCTCTGCAACCTCTGCGCCAAATAGACCGCAAATTGGTAGGAAGCATCTATGGAAGGTCCTCTATACAATTCCACATTTCATCTCAATTGGACAAGAAAACATGGTCGCCATGGGCAATTCTTGTTTCTCTAAAACCATTTGGCCAAATTAATTTAAATTTGATAGAAAGTACCTATGGAAGGTTCTATATTAAGTTTCCTCAAAACAAAATTACAGGTGAGCGACACAGGCTCAGCCAACTGAGCCTCTAGTTTTTAAATGATAATAAAATAGTTTATTACAATATTTACCTGATTCGGCAGTCATTAGGAATAATGAAATAATTTGCTGTTTGTCTACAACTAGCTAAAATTAATTCTGGAACCCCCAATTTTTAATAACAATACATTGATTCCAGACCTTACAGTCATAAACTTTCAAGTTGTAGTTTTTTTTTTGTGATCAACACAACACAATGGCCAAAAGAAAAAGGACAAACACAGATCTACAAAACATTACTCATACAACTAATTAAAGATCAAGCAACACGAACCTCACTAAAAACCAGGGGTGAACTCAGGTGCTCCGGAATGGTAGGCAGTTCTTGCTCCATATGTGGCACTCGTTGTGTTACTCTTGTTACAAACACGGTGATACGTCATGAATGAGGAAAGGATCCGATTGCTATTATGACAAACGGAACAGATCTGTGATACAGATGCTCCGTAACGGTCAACAAAATAAAATTGAATAAAAATAGCTTTCAACAACATTTCAGTCATATTGTGGCGGTCAGTTTTATTGGTTGAGGAAACCAGAGTACTGGGGAAAAACCACCGACCTGTCGCAAGTCACTGACAAACTTTATCAAATAATGTTGCATCGAGGACACCTTTGTCTGACAGGCTTTTCGAACTCGCAACTTCAGAGGTGATAGTGTAAGACATCATTTTTTCCGGTTGAATTTTTATCCGGTGGAAAGAATTTAATATTAAATTTTATGTTACGGTAAATATTTTATAATGAAATACTTTCCATTGCTATAAAAAAAAAAGTATCCTAGTGTACAATGAACAGGTACATAATATTATTTCCGACGCTGATTATTAAATCATGAGACGCATCTGTAATATTATTTCCGACGATTAATGATAAATCACCTGAACCATCAAATGAGATAATCCGGATAATATTGTATACTAAGGTATGTAATATTATGTCCGACGCTGATTATTCTTCTTCCAAATACAGGAATAGACATAAAGGTTTGAGTGTCCAGGAAAACAACGCTACGACATTTTGCAGATGACTCGCTACTATATCGATCCATCAAAACCATTGATGATAGAAAACAACTACAAGAAGACCTCGCAACACTGACTAAGTGGAAAGAAACATGGCAAATGACATTCCATCCAGCCAAATGCTACATCCTACGAGTCACAAGGAAGAACACACCAATTACAGAAAATTACGAAATGAAGGGACATATTCTATCAACTGTACACCAATACCCATACATAGGAGTAGAACTGTCAGAAGACCTGGGATGGGAGCCACATATTAACAAGGCAAACAAAGTCCTTGGTTTTCTGAGAAGAAACATCGGCAAATGCCCTCAGGATATCAAGGAAAAAGACTACCTGACACTTGTTCGCCCACACCTTGAATACTCATCAGCAGTATGGAACCCACACAGAAAGCAACATATCAACTCCATCGAAATGGTCCAGAGAAGAGCTGCCCGATTCGCCACATCTACATACAGTCGAGAACCAGGGATGGTCACTAGCATCTTGAACACCTTAGGCTGGCCTTCTCTTCAGTCAAGGCGAAAAACTAGCAGACTGACTCATGATAAAGCTGTCATTAACATTCCATCTTACATCAGAAGACCCTCCATATCTACACAGCAATATTACCCTGACAAATTCTCCCAGAGCAGTATTTCTACAGATGCATACAAGTTCAGCTTCCTACCATGAACCATAACCGACTGGAACAGCCTTCATCCATAAGTTTACCAGGCCACCACGCCAGAGAGCTTCAAGGAGATCATCCAGAAACTGCAGACGTAAACAGTGAACCATCTGTTTTTATCCGCATTTTACTTACACTTGTAAATACCGAGCACCCAGGTTGATGTTTGCACAGCAGTATCTGTGTTATGGAATTACCACTGCAGATCAACCGTATAGATGTAGATGTAGATGTGTGTAATTCAATATTATTAAATCACGAGACGCATCTATAATATTATTTCTGACGCTCATTGATAAATCACCCGATCCATCAAATGAGCTAATCCGGATAATATTTTATACTAAGGTATGTAATATTATTTCCGACGCTGATTAATAAATCACCTGACCCATCCGGAAAATATTTTATAAATAAAATTTACAGGTAAATATATATATATATATATATATATATATATATATATATATATATATACACGAGAAAATATATTATAGCCAGAACACAAACCCATTATAAAATCAATAGAGTCATGCAAGTTTAAATATGTCAAAAATTGTATTCATTGGTAACGGTCGATATTGAATAATGGAAGAAGATGAGTACAATGATATTATAAACATACTGCCTTTAGTTGAGGGTGTTATGGTAGATTACCACACGAGGGGAAAATATCACACTCTGGAAAAAGAATATCAACCGAGACGAAGTCGAGCGTGATATTCTTTTTCCAGAGTGATATTTTTTCCAGAGTGTGGTCATCTACCATAACACCCTCAACTAAAGGCAGTATATGTTTTTATTATACTGAATGCCAGTAGTAAAGAGGACTTTGAATATTCATTAGAGTCAGTTAAACCAATGGGACACACTATGTACATATCATTACCTAAATAAAGCAACAACTACTATCGTTTCAACAAGTAATATTTTCATAATGGTAGGCTATAATTGATTGATCATTTTTCAATATTATTATTTAAATATTAAAATTTTAAAATTTTATGAAAACTGAATTTTTTTAAACTTTTTGAAAATTATATCATTTTGAAATTTTTAAAAATTTTGAAATCTTTTAAAAAATTGAATTTTTTTTGAAATTATTGAACTTTAAAAAAACGAAATTTTCCGGTTCGGCAAAGTTCGGCTCGGGAGTGTGTTATTACGGCAGAGGGTGTTATTACGATCTGATCCCTACACCAAAAAAAGCTATTGAGGAATGTCAAATGCCTATTATCCAATGAAATTAATAGATATTTGCATGAAGTATGATAATGTTACATATATACACGGATATATTTTGATATTAAATTTCTTCCACCTCATCTGGAAAATATATAATAGCATTGGAAAACATTTAATATTGAAATATTGTCCAAGGATAATATTTTATACTAAAAATAATCTGCCGGAAAGAATATTATGGAGGATAAAATAAAATGTTACAAAAAAAAAAATATAGCCATTGATAACAAAGGTAATTGTAAATCCATGGTCAACTACCATACGATCACGACCACGACGACCCCAAATAATATGCTTGATGTGTCTGAAGTCAGTAACATACAATAAAGTATTGTGATAAAATAATATGACATAAAAATTACCAAAGGTTGCCTCTATAGGTATTAGGAATTTCCGTAACAACAAAGCAACACACACATTTTCCTATTGGCCGGATTAAACAGATTATGTATGGCTGTAAAACTTGGTGTAGGAACATTTGATTGGCTGTAAAACCTGGTGTAGGAACTAATCACACTGTTATAAAATCAGCCATGAATATTCATGACTACAGGATGATTTCTCTGTCAGTTGAACTACGTCTGATTAGTCGATAGTATCGGAATGTGACTTACCGTGGGCTACCAACGGTGGTGTAAGTGGGGTGACAGAACCAGCAAGTGATTTATGGCCAACAGCTGCCAAATGCTTTCTTTGAACCTGAAATTCAGCCAAGTAAAAGAAATAAGGAAGACACAAATGACTCTGGAAACATGAAGAAAATCAATCTAAATTTATAAGTTCACAAAAAGATAATTTGCAAAAATATTTGGTCTTGACTACTATTCTAAAATCTATCCAGATCTACATTCCAAATCCAAGCGGCTATTTCAAGTGCCAGAAATCTATTGTGGAACAAGATGTAATGACAGGTATCGGGTCCTTTCGCCCTGGGTCTGTATGCCCATGTCCGTTCGCCCTACATTAAAATATATATAACCATGAAAAGTGGACGGCATGATTTGGTTTCTCGAAATGTTTTAATTTAGTAGTCCATGTCTAGCTCCCAGTTTATACTGTTCGGTGTCCGAACTAACATGTGTTGCGATACATAATTATATTCCGTGGATCGTCACGTCCTCTGTCAAAGCTAGATATTGGTATGGTGACATTATCCTCGATATCAATTGGGCGCAAAATCTGATTGCTTCTGGATACCACCCTTTCTGTCTGTTTTGATCCTGTTCAAAGCTCACATGTGTATTTGTCTTGTTCATTTGTTTGAAATAGAGAATTGCATATAGTGTATTCGTGTTCACAATCCATAGATACGGGAATATCATTTGAATCGTTATTCTCTATCAGGTTAACATTGTACAATTAATGACTTTTAATGAGGTGGATACAAGGATTTATTAACCCAGGAACATTATATTTACCGAGGCCAGATGGCCGAGGTAAATATATTATTCTTGGGTTAATAAATCCTGGTATCCATCGAATTGAAAGTCATTAATTGTTTTATTATATGACACATTTCATATGTTGCTTTTACCCTTAAAATAAGCTTTTATCACGACGTTTTCTTTGGTTTCGTACGGTGCAAGACGTTAGAATGTTATATTCACCGCGCGTTACGTCGCGTGAGGTGATTATAACGTTTTATCAAAGAACGTTACTAGGGACGTCAGCCAATCAGAAAATACATTATCTGAAGTCATATAATAGTATAAACACACTGCCCTTGGATGAAGGTGTTAATCATTCTAACACCTTCATCCAAGGACAATTGTTAAAAAAATAAAGTCATAAATTAAGATAGTTTACTTACATTAACAACAACAAAACATCAAATAGCAACAAATTTAACAAGATAATAACATAATGTTTATAACAATTAATGTAAAATGTTAATTGTATATTTTGATAAATATTATCACATCCAGTTTTTGTTTTGTGTAAGTTTCAAATTCTCCAGGTTCATTTTTTTAAATGAGGGAGTCCCGGAAAAGCTTAATGTCCCGTGTTACAGCTCTTTGTGTAGATTTGATATCTTTTAATTTCATTAATTCAGAGATATTATCCTTCGTAATGTCAACAAACGCCATGACAAGCGTTTGACGGTTTGTTGTCGTCTGATGATAACGGATATGATGAGAAAATAAGAATCGGTAAACCTCGGCCGGAGCGGGTGTTAATTTTTCCGGATTGTTAAAACTTCGGGCTCAGCGGGTGTTAATTTTAGGCATTAACACCCGTTGCTAATATTATCACATGTTGCTAGAGATGGGCGGGGCTTGTGAAAGGTTAGTGAAAATTAACAAATGCCGCTTGTCCAATGATATGAATGGATAATGTAAGAAATTTGCATAAAGTATAACATTACTATTTGCATTATACGGTGTATTATCAGACGATTTGTCATTCACATGTGCTTGTAAGTCTTCTTCATTTAGTAGAACATGAATAATTTCATTCGAGGTAGGAGTTATTGATAGACCAAGCTTGGGTGCACATCCAAACATAATCTCGTATGGTGATCGCTTTATTCCGACATGATCTCGTCGGTTTTTCTGAAACTGTAAAAATTTATGCCAGTTGTCCAATTGATGGTGTTCTTGTCTGTCATTTAGCTTACGAGCATATCGTGAATATCACCATTAGATCTTTCTACACACCCGTGAGACTTGGGGTGGCTTGGCTTACCAGGAACAATTACTAGTTCAGGCCACAACTCCTTTAGCTCTGGTGATAATGCTCACCGTAAATTCACGACCATTGTCGCGCTGCAATATATGTGGAGCAGCAAACACTAAAAACACGCTTGTCAATAACTTGTTAGCAACTGCTGCTGCCTTTTGCGATGTTAGACTTTCAACAACACAGAACTTAGTCAAATGATCCTGATAATTCATTTTTTGCACTTATAATTCCCGTCTGGCATACTTTGCATATCAACAAGGTCAACCTGGTCGTTTGAATGAAATATAGTATTTATACCTGTGTAAATAATAATAATCTTCCCTCAGGTCTTTTTGTAATTTTCGTCATATTTAATCATGTCCAGGTCGTTGAATAATTTCTTCTAATTTGTCTTTTGGAATTAAACTTCTTTCGGATTTGTCGCTATAAAATCGTTGGTACAATGCCTCTGCAAATGTTCTTTCCTTTGAATTGATCTGCGCCACCATGTACAATTGTGTACATTCAAGACCCAAAAAATTGCACATAATTAACTGATACTCCCACATTTACTATAAGTGAGCAAGAACTCACACCTTTGTTCATTTCATATTATCTCGAATTTAGCCTTTAGCTAAATTTTGACGAATACGAGTTCCTTTTAAGAAGTATAACATCTTAAATAGCAGATAAAAAAGCACGAGTTCTTCAGGACAATTTGAGAAATAGGTGGGCAAATGTCCTGAGACCATTGCCTAGCTGAAACACTGTTACTATATAGTGATCAGTATAATATTGTTGGTTTTATTAATAATTAGATTATTTAGGAGCTGTAAATTTCAATAAAATGTATATCTAATAAACCATACCAGAACCGAAACACTGACTACTGTGCGATGATTCCTTCGGGGATTAATAGTCCACCAGCTATTAGATATCAACCCAGTGATAGTAATAAAGACGTAAATATCGAGTTAAGACTATGGTTCTCCTTTCTTAGGCATACAGCCATATAGGGCTTTTAGACGAATCGTGTAATTAGACGCACACGCTTGTTTGTTACTTCCATAAACATTTTGTATACGTTTACAAATAATGCCACAGTCAATGAAAGAATCTTTAGGTTCGCCTAATAGGCCGACAACATTGTGGGTGACATAAGCCGAATTTGGCCATCCTGTTAAGGCCCTATAGTGTTTTTGCCCTCAAATTATTTAGCTTTGCAATCATTTGATTTTGAGTTACAGAATGAATACCGAGCGATTATGTCTATACCCTCGCTAATTGTGAAAGCAACGTGGTTCGAAACGACAACTATGATATGCCTTTCTAATATGTAAATTGAACTAGTAGAATCACAGTCGTGAATCTTAATATAACAGGGAAACTTGAGCGATTGATTGATTGTTGATTGTTTAGCTAAAATCTGATAGTTCACACAGAATGAATGGATGGTAATCCCTATCGTCCACATGGCGAGGGAGTATGGTAGTTGGATTTACAACCACCTATGCAATCAGTGCCTATTATCACTAACGTTGAGTTCGAACTCCGCTGAGGCGAGGTGTACTCGATACACCATTATGTGATAAAGTTTGTCAGTGACTTGCGGCAGGTCGGTGGTTTTCTCCGGGTTCTCTGGTTTCCTCAACCAATAATACTTACCGACACGATATAACTGAAATATTGTTGAAAGTGGCGTTAAATACCATAACCCCTAATCCAACATGGCGATATACTGCCGTACTGGCCAACTTTGTGGGTTGACTGGTATGCACTGGAAACTGTTAATATCTCCGAGCTGTTATCTATAAGAAATGTATTATGAGCAAATTTCGTAGCTCCAGGGCCTTGTGAAGCAGAATGTACAAACCAAGCAATACACCATTTGAACAGTACCAAAGCAATTAGGTTATAAAATTCTATCTTTTTTAAAAATATTTTTCATTGGAGTTATTTCCCTTACGGGGACATCAAAGGGAAGTAACTACTACCTAGACGTGAAATCAAGATGTATAATTTTAGAATCAAGTCAGAAATATTCAAATTCAAATTCCCCCTTGTAATTATCTTTGTATCGGTGTACACATGGAAAATACAAAGATTATCATTAACCAAAGAAAGAAATCCCGACCTGAAGCCATAAGGTTTTCATGTGTATTTTCTTGAGCAACAATTATTGACAATGGTATGTTGACATTCACCATCTGTTTTTTTCAGGACGTGTTTATATTAAGATCGATTACATTTTTTCATGTAACTGACATTTTAGGTTTAGAGATATCATTGTCAAGCGTTTCTTTCAGCGACGCTTGTGTACACAAATGCATTAAACCAACCAAACGTAATTGTAAATATTGCATATTGTTATAATAAAATTATTCGTAATGAAGTAATAATATCGATTAAAATTATGTTTGTTCAGTTCATATAACATTCTAAAGCGTTGTCAGTACAATATTGCAATTTGCATGGATATTGTAGAACTTAGATCGCTCGAATTTGACAAACAAGCACGTTAACAGGAACGACAGAGGTTGTTAGTTGATTAATGTCCAGCGACAAATACTACATGCATATTCAGTACGAGACCAAGCTCACAACTATCTAAGACCACAAAGAAATGAGGGCGAGATGGGACAACCTGGGCAACAACGTTTGACTGCCACTGGAAAAGGGGGACCGTTGTGATTGTGATGCATAGTAGTTGGATTTACAACTACCTATGCAATCAGTGCCTATCACCACTAATGTTGTTGTTCGAATCCCATTCAGGCGAGGTGTACTCAATACGACATTATGTGATAAAGTTGTCGGCGACTTGCGCAGGTGGGTGGTTTTCTCCGGGTACTCCGGTTTCCTCCACCAATAAAACTGACCGCCACAATATAACTGAAATACTGTTGAAAATGTGTGTTAAGCACCATAACCCTAACCCCACTGGAAAATGCATGTAGGGATGAAAATTTAGCTTTTTGTAATGACCACAATGCACCCCACTCGTTATCGAATTGGTAAGTTCTCGATGGGTGCAGTCATATACCAATCCCCCTTTGACACTACTTTATATCGATTTACTACATGATCGGTTCAGTGTTCATTCTCCTTTTCCTGTGTTGTGTTTGGGTGAGGTGGATGGAGTGACGTCATGTTGTCTGATCACGTGTTTTATTTGGGTGAGGTGAATGAAGTGACGTTGTGTTGTCTGATCCTTTATTGTGTCATTTCATCTCATTTTTTTGTTCTAGTATTATACTTAGATTATGACTTAAATTTTGCACCTTCACCAGGTTATAACACATTTTGCTCACATAATAAGAAACGCTTGGGTCCATAAATCTAGCTTAACCCCGCCACATTTTTATTGAAGCGCTTGTGCAAAGTCCAGCAGAGTGTATAGTCATGCATATGTGTGTGCTGGGGTAGCAATTTTGCCTCTTTTTACGATTTTCTGATTGGATTTTAGAAGAAGAGTTTGAAGATACCAAAGGGGTAATCAGAATTTGTATATCGAAGAACAGACAACGCAATGGCCAAAAGAACAAACAACGATTTACAAAACATACACATAAAACTAAAGATCGAGTAACACGGACCCAACTAATAACCGGGGGTGAACTCGGGTGCTCCGGAAGGGTAAGCAGTTCCTGTTCCAGTAGTGACACCCTTCGTGTTAATTTAGTTACAAACCCGGTGATAAGTCATGAATGAGGAAAGGATCGGGAAGTGTTTACAAGTGGAACATATCCGTGGTCATTTGTGACACAGATATTCCATAACGGTTAACCAAGTCATGGTGGCGACCGTAAAACTTTCGAAGTAATAACTTCAACTTAACTAAGAGGAACCCTTGGTTCAGTAGCTTCCTTGTTAGTAACAACCCTCTATCAAGGATACCTTGATAGGAACCACAAGCTCTGGAATATGTATCAACTGAGAGAGATATACTCCATATGCAGGTGCTGCTGGAATGTTGCTACATGTGAATGGAAAGTTCACAATGGGAAAATTGAAATCATCTCTTTTGTCGTAAAGTTTCGTTCTTAACCGTTCGGTTGGTGTGGTATTCATTGCTTTTCATTTCATAATTGATAAAGAATGGTACCAAAATTAAATCAGGAAAAATTAAAGTTTTGTGGGGCAGTGAGTATATAAAAAAAAAGTAACGAGAAAAATTCAGAATACAATGTTGGACACATTTTTGATGCCCCACAAAAGTAACGTCCGTCATAAGACCAGAATAGATCTACCATCTAAACAGTGCAAACACAAATAAAACAGATTACTGTATTACTTTTCTTTAATAATTTATTCCCTTGGAATACAAGGGAAACGTTTTGCTGTGAAAAACAAAGCTTTACAACAAATACAAACATAAAATGCCTTACATTACAGTTACACAAACCCGACATTAATAATGTTTTTAGACTAGACATTCAATGGTCAGTTTGTTAAACCAGATAGAATACCGAGGCATTTTCCTTTGAGAATCTATGTGACCTCCATACATTAATATTCGTATCAATAACACTCCAAGGGTTATACTTTTTGCCCAATGAAGTTAGTCTTGTGCTGGAAGGGAAACACCCATAGCGCAGTATTTGCTAAAAGCAGGTTGAGCAGATTGTCGATTGTCAATTGACCGGTGGTAGCAAAAAAACTACATTATTTCCCCCTCTGATTTGTATTTGACTAGATCAATAGTCTCTTTCGTGTTGTCGACGCCTTCAGATTTGAACACACTTTTATCTACAATAAATGAGTGGAATTAACAAACAAAAATTTAAAAAGAAATGAGACAAACTTTAGTACTTAATGTGTTTGAGAAATTATTACTATTATAACTACAATATACATAGAACTAAGATCATCACTTCGAAAGTTTCTTAACCGCATCGGTGGCGTAATGGTTAGCGTGCTCGCCTCGAGTGTGGTAGATTGTGGGTTCGAACCCCGGTCGGGTCAAATCATTGACTTTACAATTGGTATTTGTTGCTTCTCCGCTAAGCACGCAGCTTTAAGGAGAAAGAGCAAAGGCTGATTGGCTCGGAATCAGGATATTAAGTCTGAGTGGAGCGACATGTCTACCCGCGGACTGTTGTTTCAGTGAGCTAGCACTATACAAATCCAACTCAGCGTGTTGGTTTAGAACAAAGCGGACCTCATCATCATCTCATTGAAAATTAACTTGTTCTCGCCATGATATAGCTGAAAATTTGCTGAATTGGCTTTAAACAACAATCACTCACTGCACTCGAATGGATCGTCGCCATGATTTGATGAACCGTTACGGAGTATCTGTGTCACAAATGACCACGGATATCTTCCTTTTGTCGTAATCGCGATCCAGTCCTTTCCTCATTAATGACTTATCACCGGATTTGTAACAAGTGTAATACGACGGGTGTCACATGTGGAACAAGAACTGCCTACCCTTCCGGAGCACCCGTGTTTTTTTAAAATTGTCTTTGTGTTATTTCGTGTTATACAAATTACTTGTCTTCATGTTTTTAGTTCCGTGTTGTGATGTGCGCTACGATTTCCGCGTAAAAACGATGTTCAGTTCGTCTTGACTCCCATTTGGTTTGTAGGAGGGGTTTATGTTTTATTTATGCTATTTGTTTTTATTTACGTATGCTGGTGTCCTACACGATTTCCATATCAAATGATGTTCGTATCGTTTAACAGGTGTCACATGTGGAGCAGAAACTGCTAACCCACCCGGAGCACATGAGTTCATCCCGGTTTTCAGTGAGGTTCCTGTTGCTCGATCTTTGGTTTTCTGTGTAATGTTTTGTAGATCGTTGTTTGTTCTATTTCTTTTGGTCATTGCGTTCTCTGTCCTTCGATTTACGGCGTCTCATTACCTCTTTGGTATCTTAGATTTACGGCGTCTGATTACCTCTTTGGTATCTTCAAACTTTTCGTTTTTCTTCTCCTCCCTCTGGGTAACCTAATGGATATCCTGTTTAGGCCCTTTGGGTGTTTTGTTTCTAAAAACTGTTTTTCATTTCAAATCATTTGAATTCGAGCGCGCCTAGTTACGGTTATTCCAGATTTATTGATTATTGCTCAACAACCATCGAGTAGTTTTTCATATATATTCAGGCCAAGAACAAGCTCAACAAAAAT
Source organism: Bathymodiolus septemdierum (assembly GCA_963383655.1). Taxonomy (NCBI): domain Eukaryota; kingdom Metazoa; phylum Mollusca; class Bivalvia; order Mytilida; family Modiolidae; genus Bathymodiolus; species Bathymodiolus septemdierum. The sequence continues at coordinate 59,800,648 of OY726517.1, read as the reverse complement.
ATACATAAATGAGGGAGTGAAGGGGCAACGACTTTTGACTGCCTCTGGAAAATCATGAAGAGTTGGATAGGGGCGAAATAACTAGCCTTTTGTAGTAGTTACAATGCGGCTACTTTTATTCACAATCAGATTTCAATAGATGTTTGAAAAATGACGCGTTTCCTGCAAGTTAAAACCCTTTTTGTAGATTTCGATAGGCATTATTGCCGCTATCAAAGACTGAAATTTTCTTCCATACCCAGCTCTCCATACTTTTTCAGTGGCAGTTTTATAATATAATTGAATTTGCTCTCGTCCTCAACATATGCATGCAATATTTCCGGATAGACGTTAAGCAACAAGCACCCATTCAATCAATTGTCTGTAATATTTGTAACTTTCTAATATTCTTATTTTTCTCTCTCGGATATTTCTCATCGTTTAGCATCAATCTCCTATGTTCACAAGTCATATCAGTAGAAATTGGATGGCAGTGTTAATTATCTAGGTATCTGTGTGATTGCTAAGTACTTATTAATACTTATGTGTCCCTTAGTTTGCGACAGCTCAAGGGATAAATAAGCATTATCCGAAAGAAGTTTTTGTTGGAATATTCATCTATTTTTGACAAGTTTGATTGCCGACATCTGATTTGGCAATATCCAACTTGTCACCTCTACCCTTTCATAGCTGATTTGGGTAAACATACATGTATATGGACAATCTCCGTTACCACCTTCCTCTCAATAGCTGAACTGAGTGAATATATATAGGCAATCTCAAACTTACCAATTCCTCTTTGAGAGATTAGATTTATATCCAATTCGTATTTTTTTCGATTTTGAAACGACTTTAGTGGGATTCAATCTTTAGTTTTCGTGAAGTGTTTTGTAATTCATTGTCATTTTGTCCTTATTCTTTCGTCCATTGTATTGTATGTCCTTAGATTAACGGCTTCTGATAATGCCTTTGGTATCTTCAAGTTTTTCTTATCTTTGTACTTTAATTGTTATGTTAAATTTACCTTTTTCGCTACGGCAGGATATTTTGCGGATGATTTTGAGGTATCCATGTTTAAAATCTGGAAACCGGAAGGCATAGATTACAGGGTTACAAGCACTATTGGTAAATCCGGAGCAATATGCCTGAAATTAAAACTAATACTTTATAGTGTTTTCAGAAAATTTGAAATAATAGCAAATTCCCTGTTATTTACTTGACTAATGGAATTCTGTGATAAAATGTACAACGTTATCAGTGGACATTCCTCTTGAAATCTGATTAAACTCAGATATTTTTTTCTCCGTTAACATCTGTCTGAAATCGATCTAACCTTTTAACCTCTCGGTCAGATTATCTTTAATATACTTTTTCTTTTGATCATTGCATTGTCTGTCCTTCGATTTACAGCTTCTGATTACCCCTTTGGTATCGTCAAGCTCTTCTTTTATCTTTCACCCTGAAACTTAAACTAAAGGAGTTTATTGTGTCACATTTACAACAATTTTTGTTATCAGTCTACAACCGATATTGGCATTGCTGAATGAATCATCGTATTTATTTTTAGAATAATATAAATATTGATCTGTGTATTTTTCACATCTGGTGTTACATAATAATGATTTCAATGTGAGAAAAATAGTCTAAATAAAACTAATTTGCACTCCTTATCATAGTCTATTATGTGTTCCTACCTTAACACCAGATCTTAGACAAGAGTAATACGACGGGTACCACTAGTGAAACAGGAAATACTCACCCTTCCGGAGCATCTGAGTTCACCCCAGGATTTTGTGTGGTTCGTGTTGCTCAATCTTTTGTTTTCTGTGTAGTGTTTTGCCGATCATTGTTTGTTCTTTTTCATTTGACCATTGTATTATCTGTTCTTTTTCATTTGGTCATTGTATTATCTGTTCTTTTTCATTTGGTCATTGTATTATCTGTTCTTTTTCATTTGGTCATTGTATTATCTGTTCTTTTTCATTTGGTCATTGTATTATCTGTTCTTTTTCATTTGGTCATTGTATTATCTGTTCTTTTTCATTTGGTCATTGTATTATCTATTCTTTTTCATTTGGTCATTGTATTATCTATTCTTTTTCATTTGGTCATTGTATTATCTGTTCTTTTTCATTTGGTCATTGTATTATCTGTTCTTTTTCATTTGGTCATTGTATTATCTGTTCTTTTTCATTTGGTCATTGTATTATCTGTTCTTTTTCATTTGGTCATTGTATTATCTATTCTTTTTCATTTGGTCATTGTATTATCTGTTCTTTTTCATTTGGTCATTGTATTATCTGTTCTTGTTCATTTGGTCATTGTATTATCTATTCTTTTTCATTTGACCATTGTATTATCTGTTCTTTTTCATTTGGTCATTGTATTATCTATTCTTTTTCATTTGGTCATTGTATTATCTGTTCTTTTTCATTTGGTCATTGTATTATCTGTTCTTTTTCATTTGGTCATTGTATTATCTGTTCTTTTTCATTTGACCATTGTATTATCTGTTCTTTTTCATTTGGTCATTGTATTATCTATTCTTTTTCATTTGGTCATTGTATTATCTGTTCTTTTTCATTTGGTCATTGTATTATCTATTCTTTTTCATTTGGTCATTGTATTATCTATTCTTTTTCATTTGGTCATTGTATTATCTGTTCTTTTTCATTTGGTCATTGTATTATCTGTTCTTTTTCATTTGGTCATTGTATTATCTATTCTTTTTCATTTGGTCATTGTATTATCTATTCTTTTTCATTTGACCATTGTATTATCTGTTCTTTTTCATTTGACCATTGTATTATCTGTTCTTTTTCATTTGGTCATTGTATTATCTATTCTTTTTCATTTGGTCATTGTATTATCTATTCTTTTTCATTTGGTCATTGTATTATCTGTTCTTTTTCATTTGGTCATTGTATTATCTGTTCTTTTTCATTTGGTCATTGTATTATCTGTTCTTTTTCATTTGGTCATTGTATTATCTGTTCTTTTTCATTTGGTCATTGTATTATCTGTTCTTTTTCATTTGGTCATTGTATTATCTGTTCTTTTTCATTTGGTCATTGTATTATCTATTCTTTTTCATTTGGTCATTGTATTATCTATTCTTTTTCATTTGGTCATTGTATTATCTGTTCTTTTTCATTTGGTCATTGTATTATCTGTTCTTTTTCATTTGGTCATTGTATTATCTGTTCTTTTTCATTTGGTCATTGTATTATCTGTTCTTTTTCATTTGGTCATTGTATTATCTATTCTTTTTCATTTGGTCATTGTATTATCTGTTCTTTTTCATTTGGTCATTGTATTATCTGTTCTTGTTCATTTGGTCATTGTATTATCTATTCTTTTTCATTTGACCATTGTATTATCTGTTCTTTTTCATTTGGTCATTGTATTATCTATTCTTTTTCATTTGGTCATTGTATTATCTGTTCTTTTTCATTTGGTCATTGTATTATCTGTTCTTTTTCATTTGGTCATTGTATTATCTGTTCTTTTTCATTTGACCATTGTATTATCTGTTCTTTTTCATTTGGTCATTGTATTATCTATTCTTTTTCATTTGGTCATTGTATTATCTGTTCTTTTTCATTTGGTCATTGTATTATCTATTCTTTTTCATTTGGTCATTGTATTATCTATTCTTTTTCATTTGGTCATTGTATTATCTGTTCTTTTTCATTTGGTCATTGTATTATCTGTTCTTTTTCATTTGGTCATTGTATTATCTATTCTTTTTCATTTGGTCATTGTATTATCTATTCTTTTTCATTTGACCATTGTATTATCTGTTCTTTTTCATTTGACCATTGTATTATCTGTTCTTTTTCATTTGGTCATTGTATTATCTATTCTTTTTCATTTGGTCATTGTATTATCTATTCTTTTTCATTTGGTCATTGTATTATCTGTTCTTTTTCATTTGGTCATTGTATTATCTGTTCTTTTTCATTTGGTCATTGTATTATCTGTTCTTTTTCATTTGGTCATTGCATTATCTGTTCTTTTTCATTTGGTCATTGTATTATCTGTTCTTTTTCATTTGGTCATTGTATTATCTGTTCTTTTTCATTTGACCATTGTATTATCTATTCTTTTTCATTTGGTCATTGTATTATCTATTCTTTTTCATTTGGTCATTGTATTATCTGTTCTTTTTCATTTGGTCATTGTATTATCTGTTCTTTTTCATTTGACCATTGTATTATCTGTTCTTTTTCATTTGACCATTGTATTATCTATTCTTTTTCATTTGGTCATTGTATTATCTGTTCTTTTTCATTTGGTCATTGTATTATCTGTTCTTTTTCATTTGGTCATTGTATTATCTGTTCTTTTTCATTTGGTCATTGTATTATCTGTTCTTTTTCATTTGGTCATTGTATTATCTGTTCTTTTTCATTTGGTCATTGTATTATCTGTTCTTTTTCATTTGGTCATTGTATTATCTGTTCTTTTTCATTTGGTCATTGTATTATCTGTTCTTTTTCATTTGGTCATTGTATTATCTGTTCTTTTTCATTTGGTCATTGTATTATCTGTTCTTTTTCATTTGGTCATTGTATTATCTGTTCTTTTTCATTTGGTCATTGTATTATCTGTTCTTTTTCATTTGGTCATTGTATTATCTGTTCTTTTTCATTTGGTCATTGCATTATGTTCTTTTTCATTTGACCATTGTATTATCTGTTCTTTTTCATTTGGTCATTGTATTATCTGTTCTTTTTCATTTGACCATTGCATTATCTGTTCTTTTTCATTTGGTCATTGTATTATCTATTCTTTTTCATTTGGTCATTGTATTATCTGTTCTTTTTCATTTGGTCATTGTATTATCTATTCTTTTTCATTTGGTCATTGTATTATCTGTTCTTTTTCATTTGGTCATTGTATTATCTGTTCTTTTTCATTTGGTCATTGTATTATCTGTTCTTTTTCATTTGGTCATTGTAATATCTGTTCTTTTTCATTTGACCATTGTATTATCTGTTCTTTTTCATTTGGTCATTGTATTATCTGTTCTTTTTCATTTGGTCATTGTATTATCTATTCTTTTTCATTTGACCATTGTATTATCTGTTCTTTTTCATTTGACCATTGTATTATCTGTTCTTTTTCATTTGGTCATTGTATTATCTGTTCTTTTTCATTTGGTCATTGTATTATCTGTTCTTTTTCATTTGGTCATTGTATTATCTATTCTTTTTCATTTGGTCATTGTATTATCTGTTCTTTTTCATTTGGTCATTGTATTATCTATTCTTTTTCATTTGACCATTGTATTATCTGTTCTTTTTCATTTGACCATTGTATTATCTGTTCTTTTTCATTTGGTCATTGCATTATCTGTTCTTTTTCATTTGACCATTGTATTATCTGTTCTTTTTCATTTGACCATTGTATTATCTGTTCTTTTTCATTTGGTCATTGTATTATCTGTTCTTTTTCATTTGACCATTGTATTATCTGTTCTTTTTCATTTGGTCATTGTATTATCTGTTCTTTTTCATTTGATCATTGTATTATCTGTTCTTTTTCATTTGACCATTGTATTATCTGTTCTTTTTCATTTGACCATTGTATTATCTGTTCTTTTTCATTTGACCATTGTATTATCTGTTCTTTTTCATTTGACCATTGTATTATCTGTTCTTTTTCATTTGACCATTGTATTATCTGTTCTTTTTCATTTGACCATTGTATTATCTGTTCTTTTTCATTTGACCATTGTATTATCTGTTCTTTTTCATTTGACCATTGTATTATCTGTTCTTTTTCATTTGACCATTGTATTATCTGTTCTTTTTCATTTGACCATTGTATTATCTGTTCTTTTTCATTTGACCATTGTATTATCTGTTCTTTTTCATTTGACCATTGTCTTATCTGTTCTTTTTCATTTGACCATTGTATTATCTGTTCTTTTTCATTTGACCATTGTATTATCTGTTCTTTTACATTTGACCATTGTATTATCTGTTCTTTTTCATTTGACCATTGTATTATCTGTTCTTTTTCATTTGACCATTGTATTATCTGTTCTTTTTCATTTGACCATTGTATTATCTGTTCTTTTTCATTTGACCATTGTATTATCTGTTCTTTTTCATTTGACCATTGTATTATCTGTTCTTTTTCATTTGACCATTGTATTATCTGTCCTTTTTCATTTGACCATTGTATTATCTGTCCTTTTTCATTTGACCATTGTATTATCTGTTCTTTTTCATTTGACCATTGTATTATCTGTTCTTTTTCATTTGACCATTGTATTATCTGTTCTTTTTCATTTGACCATTGTATTATCTGTTCTTTTTCATTTGACCATTGTATTATCTGTTCTTTTTCATTTGACCATTGTATTATCTGTTCTTTTTCATTTGACCATTGTATTATCTGTTCTTTTTCATTTGACCATTGTATTATCTGTTCTTTTTCATTTGACCATTGTATTATCTGTTCTTTTTCATTTGACCATTGTATTATCTGTTCTTTTTCATTTGGTCATTGTATTATCTATTCTTTTTCATTTGACCATTGTATTATCTGTTCTTTTTCATTTGACCATTGTATTATCTATTCTTTTTCATTTGACCATTGTATTATCTGTTCTTTTTCATTTGACCATTGCATTATCTGTTCTTTTTCATTTGACCATTGTATTATCTGTTCTTTTTCATTTGACCATTGTATTATCAGTTCTTTTTCATTTGACCATTGTATTATCTGTTCTTTTTCATTTGACCATTGTATTATCTGTTCTTTTTCATTTGACCATTGTATTATCTGTTCTTTTTCATTTGACCATTGTATTATATGTTCGTTTTAGATTTACGGCTTACGATTACACCTTTGGTATCTTCAAACACATTTTTCTTAACATAAAGTCAGTGATGCCATCCTATGCTATGCCATGTAAATTACTATAAGTAATCAACACTACAACATGACAAAACGATACCGAGCAATTTACGTCATAAACTGCAACAAAAGAAACAGTTATCAATACTTTACTTACTAACGGGTTAAAAAAGGCTGGGATGGTATCTCTATCCGGTGTGAAAATGACAAAACTTGAGTAGACGACATATGGTAACCAGCAGACGACAAAACATGTTATCACAATAATTAAGGTATTAATGGCGGCTTTCTCTCCTGATGGTCGTCTCACGTCCGATGCTCTCCGAGTAGACTGATTGCGGAACACTGCAGTATCTTTCATTATATAATAGATCTTTAGATACATAATCAACATGATACAAAATGGAATTGCAAAGTTCACAACTAAATTGCTTGTAGACAAAGAGACGGATTTTATGGTAAAATCCGGATATTTGGGACCACACTGTGTTGTTTTTACTTTATATTCTGCTTCGCTTAGTCCAACGGTAGTCAGTAAAGCAAATGCAATTCCCCACAACCATGATGCGCCAATCATGATAAAGCATGTCCGTTTACTAACCGGAAGTGTATCACAATGAGACAAACGTTTAACCGTCAGGTATTTATGTATACTTATATACATTAAAATATGGATGGATGTCAATAAAAACATTGTGTTTAGAAAACTGTTCAAACTGCACAATACAGTCCCGAAATGCCATTGTTCGTTAATAAGAGTGTAAAGTGACACAGGCGCAATAAATATGCCTGTCATCAGATCGGAGATAGCTAGATAAAATAAAAATATGTTCGTTCCATTCTCTGCACTGTGCATATCACTAACCATACAAATAACCAACATCACTAAAATATTTCCTATGATTGAGAATGCAATTATGATGACTAACCACGTTCCATATATAGACGTTTGTAATGTACCATAATAGTCTACTATCACCGAAATGTTTGTACCGTTAGCGTCATAGTTAGACACGGTCGTGTTCATCTGGGTCATTATTTCCATATCGTTTGACCCAATTAGGGAAATCCACCATTATACATCACCTAAAAAAGTAGTAAATATCTTATGAATATTCAGTAGGACAGGAACAATGTCAACAATACCTAAAACTATACAGAAATGAGTGAGGGATTAGACAACCAGTGACAATAACTTGTGACTGCCACTGGAAATGTATGGAGTTATGTTTGTTTGTCTAATGTGGAGCACAAAACATCTGGAATATATAAGTAACACGGTGGGTGTCTTATAAGAGGCAGAAACTACTTACTCTTCTCTAACACCCGGATTCTTTCCCGGTTTATGGTGGGGTCCGTGTTGCTCATCTTTTTAGATTTTATTGTTTTTTTGTGTGTACATGTGTTTTGTTTTCGTTCTGTGTCTTGTGTACCCAATGTTGTCAGTGTCTCTGGATTGTCCTTCTTGACTGTCCCTTTGGTTTTCTCAATCTTTATTTAGTAGGGACGAGATATTTTGTAGCGACTATAATACGCCTAATCTTTTGCGAATCTTTAATGTTCAAGGAGGTTGTCACTCTCCCAGCACGTGTCCACTATGGCCCACGGTTCATGACTCTTTTGCTCTATCTGCATAGAAACGTGCAATAAAATATTCGTCACTGTAATTTGTTTACTATAAAATGAAGTGTCAAAATCAAATATCAAAATCGTAGAAAGAGGCAGAATATCCATAACACACAAATACATACACTACAAAGTCAAGAGATTCTGAACAGACCAGTTTTTGTGCTAGATATTCTGAAAATTACTAAAAATTCTGAACAGATTCTGAACATTACTGAAAATTCTGAACAGATTCTGAAAATTATGAAAATTGCGGAAAATTTTGAACAGATTCTGAACATTACTGAAAATTCTGAACAGATTCTGAAAATTCTGAAAATTGCTGAAAATTCTGAACAGATTCTGAACATTACTGAAAATTCTGAACATTGCTGAAAATTCTGAACATATTCTGAACATTATTGAAAATTCTGAACAGATTCTGAACATTATCTGTGTTGTAAACAGTAATACAATGTAACACTCAGATAATACAATCTGTGTTGTAAACAGTAATATAATGTAACACTCAGATAATACAATCTGTGTTGTAAACAAAGTAATATAATGTAACAATGTAACACTCAGATAATACAATCTGTGTAGTAAACAGTAATACAATGTAACACTCAGATAATACAATCTGTGTAGTAAACAGTAATATAATGTAACAATGTAACACTCAGATAATACAATCTGTGTAGTAAACAGTAATATAATGTAACACTCAGATAATACAATCTGTGTTGTAAACAAAGTAATATAATGTAACAATGTAACACTCAGATAATACAATCTGTGTAGTAAACAGTAATATAATGTAACACTCAGATAATACAATCTGTGTAGTAAACAGTAATATAATGTAACACTCAGATAATACAATCTGTGTAGTAAACAGTAATATAATGTAACACTCAGATAATACAATCTGTGTAGTAAACAGTAATATAATGTAACACTCAGATAATACAATCTGTGTAGTAAACAGTAATATAATGTAACACTCAGATAATACAATCTGTGTAGTAAACAGTAATATAATGTAACACTCAGATAATACAATCTGTGTAGTAAACAGTAATATAATGTAACACTCAGATAATACAATCTGTGTAGTAAACAGTAATATAATGTAACACTCAGATAATACAATCTGTGTTGTAAACAAAGTAATATAATGTAACACTCAGATAATACAATCTGTGTTGTAAACAGTAATATAATGTAACACTCAGATAATACAATCTGTGTAGTAAACAGTAATATAATGTAACACTCAGATAATACAATCTGTGTAGTAAACAGTAATATAATGTAACACTCAGATAATACAATCTGTGTTGTAAACAAAGTAATATAATGTAACAATGTAACACTCAGATAATACAATCTGTGTAGTAAACAGTAATATAATGTAACACTCAGATAATACAATCTGTGTAGTAAACAGTAATATAATGTAACACTCAGATAATACAATCTGTGTAGTAAACAGTAATATAATGTAACACTCAGATAATACAATCTGTGTTGTAAACAAAGTAATATAATGTAACAATGTAACACTCAGATAATACAATCTGTGTAGTAAACAGTAATATAATGTAACACTCAGATAAGACAATATGTGTAGTAAACAGTAATATAATGTAACACTCAGATAATACAATCTGTGTAGTAAACAAAGTAATATAATGTAACAATGTAACACTCAGATAATACAATCTGTGTAGTAAACAGTAATATAATGTAACACTCAGATAATACAATCTGTGTAGTAAACAGTAATATAATGTAACACTCAGATAATACAATCTGTGTAGTAAACAGTAATATAATGTAACACTCAGATAATACAATCTGTGTAGTAAACAGTAATATAATGTAACACTCAGATAATACAATCTGTGTAGTAAACAGTAATATAATGTAACACTCAGATAATACAATCTGTGTAGTAAACAGTAATATAATGTAACACTCAGATAATACAATCTGTGTAGTAAACAGTAATATAATGTAACACTCAGATAATACAATCTGTGTTGTAAACAGTAATACAATGTAACACTCAGATAATACAATCTGTGTTGTAAACAAAGTAATATAATGTAACAATGTAACACTCAGATAATACAATCTGTGTAGTAAACAGTAATATAATGTAACACTCAGATAATACAATATGTGTAGTAAACAGTAATATAATGTAACACTCAGATAATACAATCTGTGTTGTAAACAGTAATACAATGTAACACTCAGATAATACAATCTGTGTTGTAAACAAAGTAATATAATGTAACAATGTAACACTCAGATAATACAATCTGTGTAGTAAACAGTAATATAATGTAACACTCAGATAATACAATCTGTGTAGTAAACAGTAATATAATGTAACACTCAGATAATACAATCTGTGTAGTAAACAGTAATATAATGTAACACTCAGATAATACAATCTGTGTAGTAAACAGTAATATAATGTAACACTCAGATAATACAATCTGTGTAGTAAACAGTAATATAATGTAACACTCAGATAATACAATCTGTGTAGTAAACAGTAATATAATGTAACACTCAGATAATACAATCTGTGTAGTAAACAGTAATATAATGTAACACTCAGATAATACAATCTGTGTAGTAAACAGTAATATAATGTAACACTCAGATAATACAATCTGTGTAGTAAACAGTAATATAATGTAACACTCAGATAATACAATCTGTGTAGTAAACAGTAATATAATGTAACACTCAGATAATACAATCTGTGTAGTAAACAGTAATATAATGTAACACTCAGATAATACAATCTGTGTTGTAAACAGTAATATAATGTAACACTCAGATAATACAATCTGTGTAGTAAACAGTAATATAATGTAACACTCAGATAATACAATCTGTGTTGTAAACAGTAATATAATGTAACACTCAGATAATACAATCTGTGTAGTAAACAGTAATATAATGTAACACTCAGATAATACAATCTGTGTAGTAAACAGTAATATAATGTAACACTCAGATAATACAATCTGTGTAGTAAACAGTAATATAATGTAACACTCAGATAATACAATCTGTGTAGTAAACAGTAATATAATGTAACACTCAGATAATACAATCTGTGTAGTAAACAGTAATATAATGTAACACTCAGATAATACAATCTGTGTAGTAAACAGTAATATAATGTAACACTCAGATAATACAATCTGTGTAGTAAACAGTAATATAATGTAACACTCAGATAATACAATCTGTGTAGTAAACAGTAATATAATGTAACACTCAGATAATACAATCTGTGTAGTAAACAGTAATATAATGTAACACTCAGATAATACAATCTGTGTAGTAAACAGTAATATAATGTAACACTCAGATAATACAATCTGTGTAGTAAACAGTAATATAATGTAACACTCAGATAATACAATCTGTGTAGTAAACAGTAATATAATGTAACACTCAGATAATACAATCTGTGTAGTAAACAGTAATATAATGTAACACTCAGATAATACAATCTGTGTAGTAAACAGTAATATAATGTAACACTCAGATAATACAATCTGTGTAGTAAACAGTAATATAATGTAACACTCAGATAATACAATCTGTGTAGTAAACAGTAATATAATGTAACACTCAGATAATACAATCTGTGTAGTAAACAGTAATATAATGTAACACTCAGATAATACAATCTGTGTTGTAAACAAAGTAATATAATGTAACACTCAGATAATACAATCTGTGTTGTAAACAAAGTAATATAATGTAACAATGTAACACTCAGATAATACAATCTGTGTAGTAAACAGTAATATAATGTAACACTCAGATAATACAATATGTGTAGTAAACAGTAATATAATGTAACACTCAGATAATACAATCTGTGTTGTAAACAGTAATACAATGTAACACTCAGATAATACAATCTGTGTTGTAAACAAAGTAATATAATGTAACAATGTAACACTCAGATAATACAATCTGTGTAGTAAACAGTAATATAATGTAACACTCAGATAATACAATCTGTGTAGTAAACAGTAATATAATGTAACACTCAGATAATACAATCTGTGTAGTAAACCGTAATATAATGTAACACTCAGATAATACAATCTGTGTTGTAAACAGTAATATAATGTAACACTCAGATAATACAATCTGTGTAGTAAACAGTAATATAATGTAACACTCAGATAATACAATCTGTGTTGTAAACAAAGTAATATAATGTAACAACATTTTCTGGTTATAATTGAACCATAAAAGATATTGAAGAACTAGCTAGACAATATTAAAAAGGATACATTAGTCCCCCTCTTATTAAGCCATTTTTAAAACAGTCCTCACGAAGAACATCAATCCTCCGGCTGCTCGCTTTCCTGGCTTGGCACAGACACTTCAATAAAAAGCAGCGGTGTTAAGATGGTTTTATTGGCCCAAACCTCCACTCTTATTGAAATGATGCGGTGATGCAAGTGTTGTCCACATGTAATTACTAACCTCATATAAAACAGGGCAAGCAACGTTATTATAAGGAACGCTATAATCTTGAACACTATACATAATACAGTAAATACTGGCGACACAGAAGTTGTATAATATTAGTTCTATTTAAGATATCCGATGGCCTATACCATTATTTAAATATTAGATAGTATACACGACCATCGTAAGACATAACAGTGAAACAATAGTCAACTTTGAAACTAAATCTAATTTCGTCATATGTATGCACGTGACAGAATACTTTTCAACAAAGTGTTGATATCTTCCGAAAAAACGTTTTGAGAGAGAAGATGAGGCGATACACTATTTAAATCATTCCTTCAATAGTTTAGTACTCAGAATGCGGGTTTCGTTATAAAACGTTAGAATACAAACTGCAAGCTCAAGCTTAACATAGACCTATGAGTTGTGAAATATAAACTCCATAGACGGGAGTGGTTGGTATGTTACTATCAAGGTGTGAAAAATTTATAATGGCAAATTCAACTCGTCTTTTTTGTCATATTCAAAGTCTGGTAGAAAGTTCACCATTGGTGTCAAATTTTAGATAAATGACAAGAAATGAGGCAGACGAAGCTATTTCCTTTATCTCAAGTTCTTGGAGGTGTATTAAAGGAATCATGTTAACAAAGTTTAATATTACATTTAAATCATTTAAAGTTTGTGGATAAAAAGTTGATTCCAAATCCAATTCTTGTCTGATTTTCACTGAATTTGCATCGAAAAAAAATGTTTGTGGTTTTCTATAGTTATTTTCAAATAATTTTTGAAGCACAAAGTTCAAATATTCATTATTTAGACACAATAAACAGCTGACCAAAAGAAAATCAACCAAACAAATAATCCACAAAACACTACACAGAAAAGAAGATTAAAAAACACGAAGCACACAAAAAAACCGGGGATGAACTCGGGTGCTGCGGAAGAAAAAAGCGACCTGCCTCATGAAACAGATACAACTAAATGAATGTGTGTACTGAATACCTTTCTCAACAGACTGTTAATATGACATAACACATTTATACAACACTTTAAAAACATACCTATCATGCAACAAACACATTGTTTATATGCAGTGTCTAATCTTACAACAATTTTCAACAAATTGTTGTAAGAATAGCCGCGAATCTGATTCTTACAACAAATGATAATACGGAATCCATTCAATGAGGAAACGAATTTTTATTTAAAATAGCGATCATGTATAGTTGCATTGGGGTTCCGTTACGATTTGTAACTTTTTTCATATAAATTATTATTTTATGATTACAGCCTTATAATAGACGTATTTTTATATGATTTATGAATAAAATAATTAAATAAGTTAGTTGGATTTTGTTTTATTTCAATAGTAAAGAGAAAAGGTAATTGGTGTTTAGTCATGTCTAGTTGAACAATACAAAAATGTACTCACATATCACGTCATACTTAATCAAAAATAGATAGTACATTTGTAGAATGGACGTATTGTAATAATGCGAAAACATATATAGCGACATAATGGATAGTGCTTTCAAAGACAAACTCTTCACATCTTTAAACGAATTACAAAATGCAATTCAAGAGCATGAGGAAAAGAACTGTGTTCAATTATATAAACAGACATCTAGATTCCGAAAACTTGCTCGACCAGAACTCGCTACTTCTACTGCGACATATACCAAACAAAGCAACCGATGAAAACGTGAATATAGAACGAGTCCGAAAATACTTCACTAAGCAAGGGTGGAAAGCACTGAAGGCACTGATCATAGAAAAAAATGACAATTTAATCTGGGACTGCAAAATATGTGAAACTGACTAGTATGCCAAAGAGTCAATTTTCTGTGATTACTGTTTAGTGTGGTTCCATCTAAAATGTACCAACCTTAAAAAAACAGCCAAAATCAACCTATTGGTGTTGTAGGCAATGCATCAAAATGTAAAATGCATTTGTGATCATTTGTGGACTTTTGCTTTAACAGTTTTTTGCATTGTAATTTTTTTATATTTCAGATATTTTATCAAAATTTAAACTTCATACTTTTTAAAATCTTCTAGCATTTTAAAAGATTTTTAGAAGCTTTAATAAAAAACTTTTATCATGCTTTTTACGATTATCAAAATTGTATTTTATTGTTTTTATGTAATATTTTATTCTATGATGATAAATTATATGTTGTGCATATGAAGAAATGTGTATAGATCTATATAATACAATAAATATATATGATTAATTACTACATTATCTTTTGTGTTGTAAGAATAGGCTCTAGAGGCTATTCTTACAACATATTTAATCTACAGGTAATAATTATTCGTTTCTCATTATCTAATCCGTACTATTAATTGTTGTAAGAATAAGATTCACGGCAATTCTTACAATAATAGACACTGCCTTGTTTATATTTATCTTAAACGATTCTAATCTATGTTGTGTACATTTATTTATCTTTTAAAATAGATATTATTTTTTACCAAGAATCAAAATAGCATTTCCTGGGAGATCCTATATTGTAAAATAAAGATTATGTTTGTAACCTGACACCGAGATTTATCATTGTGTGTCGAATTTGATTACTCTCAAAAATCTAAAGATTAATTTCTCTAGCCTTTTCCGACAAAGAAAGTTAATTCTTATTATATTAACTTGTATTTTAATATGCACAGTAGTATAACACTACTTATATAAATATACATACATCTAAGCTACTAAAGTATCTGATGTTGAAATTAAATTGATTTAGAATGTGAAAATTGGAAAAAATAAGATTTTTTGGCGTAAAATCGTGATTTTTCACACGAAATACCCCAAAGATTTTCGCGCCTCCCTCCGCTCGGCGCAATTTTTTAAGTGCGCCCCCTCTAACTTAAAATTCTGGATCCGCCCCTGCATACATCTAAGCTACTAAAGTATTTGACGTTGAAGTTAAATTGATTTAGAATGTGACCCCTCAATATAAAGCATATTAATTAGGGCGATACAAGCTAATGACACACTCACGTCATTTGGAAGTCAATAAACAAGATAAAAATTAGCTGTTAATCCAAGGATTTTTTAAGTTGTTCCCATATGTGATTCCCATGACTCATGGGCCATGAGCTTAGTGTTATCCCTGTCCCTCTGGCCTTTTCCAAGAAGAGACTGAACTTAGCAGAGGGGTGCATCCATAACCCATTTGTTACCGTCTCATTCGCTATGGAAAAGGCTGGTTTTATATCATGTTCTACACATCTAAAGATATTTCTTGTTAATTTGTTGATTAATTGAATAAGCTATACACTTAGAAACTATCATTATAGAGGCAAAAATAGCGAACATTATATTTTCCGATGTTAAAAGAAATTAGAATGGTCATATATCTCATAGGATACTGTACCTGATGAAACTGATTAATTTTACCATATGACCTGTATACTTAAATATAAATATGTCTTCAGAGTACGGAAAACAATATTAGGAAGAGCAGGATATGCAAAACATTACATCATAATGACACATGTTACATAATCGGTCATGTAAGAAAAACAGTGAGAATATTTCTCGTGTTCAAGGAAATACATTTTTCAACTCAATATTCAATATATTTATTGTCAAAACTTTTTTCATGTGACAAAAAAGTACAATCCATGATAATTTAGTAAAGTATTAAACTTACTCTCTAGTCCTCGGTGCTACTTAATGTGTTGGGGTTTTGTTTTATTTTGACAAGTCACGAACGATGCTGGGTACAGGTGAAGTTCCCCATGACCCGGAACCAAACAGAGCCAAACAGCTGCTCAGAACGTCCCTGGTGGTGGACAGGGGAGCCCTCTCAATGGTTAAAATAACGAAAACCTGAGAAAAACATGTTTAGTTTTGTTCACAATGTAATAAGAAGTGAGTTTCATCCTCTGTTGTATCACAATCAAATCAGTAGCACATGTACTTTTATCGATCAACGTCTATTAATAGTGTGGGTAGTAAAGAGTACCAGTGATGAGTAAACAATGGTCAATATTTCTAGAAAGTTCACTTATTCTGAATTTTAAAGTTTCTGATGCAATACCGTAAAGTTGAAAATACTATCTACGAATGACTCATATTTTTATT
The DNA here is from genome assembly GCA_963383655.1 of Bathymodiolus septemdierum. Taxonomy (NCBI): domain Eukaryota; kingdom Metazoa; phylum Mollusca; class Bivalvia; order Mytilida; family Modiolidae; genus Bathymodiolus; species Bathymodiolus septemdierum. The sequence continues at coordinate 59,783,571 of OY726517.1, read as the reverse complement.
AGCCTAACTTTGACGAGAATTCTCAGGCCAAGTTTTGGGGTTTTATTTTTAAAAATGTTTGCTCTTATTGATCTATTAGTGGATAGTAAAGAATGCCATTGGTCAAAATTTCTAGGAATTGTGTTTGTCGTAATTTCTATTAGAATAGAAAGTTAAATTATTCCGAATTTTAAGTTTCTGATGCAATACCGTATCCACGAATGACTCACATTTTTATTAGCCTAACTTTGACGAGAATTCTCTGGCCAAGTTAAATTAGATTAAATTTATTTCATTGTTAAAGTAATATTACACCTGTTTTGGGTGAAGACAATATTTCCCTGAAAATTCAATTTGGGATACGGCGGTACCTTTACTAAGCTATTCATGCATGCTTCAAGTCGAAATATGTTCCCAACAACTAGAAATCTGCAAATCTGTGTGCATGTTTATCGCCCTCGCCATTGTTGTGGAGATTAATTAACTTTCGGTTATTTTGTTCCGATGATTGCCGATCATGACCTCGTGAAGAAAAGCTTTGGTTCGATGATTGCCGATCATGACCTCGTGAAGAAAAGATAAACAATTAAGTACGCACACATTCCTGACAATGACTATTGAGGAATCTGCCTGTTTTATATCGTGTGAACCAATTTTTTTTTGCAATTATTCTTATGTGGTACACACGGAATATATTTATATATTTTTTCATCAACTGAACATTGCGCATGAACGATAATCTCCCCGAAAGAGTTCAAATCTTGTGTCACGCGCATATCATTTGCATTACTGTACTGGAAAACAGAATTATCTGCTGTCAAATATTTAGCGATTTGCTCTTAAAATCTGCTTTTGAGCGGATTTTTAATGTTATGCAGTTGATTTTAGTTAAAATTAAGTGACATATTAAGTGAAAATATTTAATCCAAAAATTCCACACTATTTGCCTTTCATATTACTTTAAGATATAAACAAATAAATCGGAGACAGTAAAGAGTGGCTACAGACTAATAATGAAATTCAAAGTTAAAGGTTGTTTCCCTTTTCTAAAAACAATATATTACCTCGACTTAATTCTAAATTTCACAAGAGGTCATTTCAGTACTCTGCTATCAAAATATGGAATGATTTCCCTCTGACCTTTTCTGTTTGCATGACGGTTCCCTTTGTTGATTTTCATGTCAGGATTTCCTTGATAGAGGGTTTCTGCTAACAAGGAAGCTATTGAACCAAGGGTTCCTCTTGGTAAAGTTGAAGTTATCACTTCGAATGTTTTACTGTCGCCACCATGACATGGTTGACCGCTATGGAATATCTGTGTCACACATGAGCACGGATATGTTCCACTTCGGCCAAGTTCGGGTCAAAATGACGGAACAGCTCTTTCTCTCTGTGAGAACCTGTTTAGACAACATTTTTTTCAAGTTTCTATGTTAATTATTGGATTAAAACCGTGTCATCTGTATTAAAATTAATTACTTACAACTTATCTTATCTATTCCTCTGTTTTATTTTAAAATATCGAGAGCCGCGATCTCTCTGACCTTATTTATCTCACTAGTCACATTCGGTGGGTACGTTTAGGGATTTTCATTCACTAATTTTATTATGCAATAAAGTATATATTTTGGTCCTGTGTGTATACGTATATTTATTTTTTAAAAGGGTTTCATTTTAAGATAATCATGCCATTCGTGGTATGATGCCCCAATATTCGCTGTTTATTGAATAATTATTTTTTTCGGTCAACATATATTTTAAATATCGCATCTAACACCTCATTGAAAACTGACATTGAATGAACACATCGTAATTAGCTGTATCGGTCATGTAAGGAAAACAGAAATAGCGTTTCTCGTGTTCAAGGAAGACAAAATAAGATAAGTTTTATTTAAAGGGGCATCATCTGCCAAATCGTAAATTTTTGTTACCCATAAAAACTATCAGATATGATTGATGACTTAATAAAACGTGTTTCTGTAACTTATAAATGTTATGAAATGTACGCGCATCTGGAGAAAAAGGTGCAACTGCTCGTGTTTTGAGATCGATCAAGAAATGGACGCCATCTTATTAATTATCGGCATTGTTTACGGAGTTTGCCGAATCGTCATTAAATCAATACAACAATGCACTTATTTCTTATTTTCTGTGAATCTGCTTTTAGTCGACGTTAATTACGGACAAAGAACCATGCAAGTTTGCAGTTAATAAGCGACAAAATACAAATTATTCGTTTTTACTAGTAAGGTCAGTTGCATACGGAGAAAGCGAGGTCAAATTATTTGCTTGCAAGGAAATAATAAATCGATGGTAATTTTCGTTCTCAAAAGGCGAAAAGTGGTACGATAAGCTGTTTAATATGGAATATTTACCTTTATTTCATTATTTTAAAGCTATTTACCAATTTCCAAAACATATAATTGTTTTGGTCAAAATCGTAGCTAATGCCGCTTTAAAGTCGGCATGTTAAAATAACAAATACAACACAAGTCAGTCTGGTGAGCTTTTGAAAGACATCAATAAAACTGATCTTAGACCAAGGATTTGTATAGTTAGACACAGCTTAATTAGATGTATCGGTCTTGCATGTTCAAGGGAGATAAGAGAAGATACAAATGTACGTTTTATTTAAAGTCGCATGTTAAAATAACAAATACAACACAAGTTCTAGTGAGCTTTTGGCTGACATAAATAAAACTTATCTTAGACACAGCATAAGATGTATCCAAGGCCGTAGCCAGTGGGGGTGCATTGGGTGCACGTGCACCCCCTCTCAAAAAAACAAAACAAAAAAACTTGCGTATACTTGATTTTAACGTCAATATTACGATTTTATTTTCTCTATGCACATCAGATGGTTATCATTTTACCATAGATAAACAGTTAATGTAATGTTAATTGACATTTGATCCACAAAACACTACACAGAAAAGAAGATTAAAAAACACGAATCACACAAAAAATCGGAAATGAACTCGGTTGTTGCGGGGGGAAAAAACGATCTGCCTCATGAAACAGATACAACTAATCATAAAATGAATGTGTGTACTGAATACCTTTCTCAGCAGACTGTTAATATGACATAACACATTTATACAACACTTTAAAAACATACCTATCAGGCAACAAACATTGTTTATATTTATCTTAAACGATTCTAATCTATGCTGTGCACATTTATTTATGTTTTAAACAAGTGTGGACACAGAAATGTGCTGTCCAAAAGGCAAGTGTGGATGTCAATATTTCATATTATTAACTTTAAAAAAAAAAAAATTCCTGGACACAGAGTCATGGATTTTTCTTAATAAAAAACTACTCCTGGATTATTATCTTTGCTTAAAATCCGGTCCTGTGTTTTTATTTCAAATTTTCATCATAGCCCCCCCTCCCCCTCCCAAGGGATATAAAATTGTATCATTAATAATAAATTAATAAATAATAAATTCAGATTTTCTATTTAAAATAAATTTCATTTACAAAACCACTGATATTTGTTCAATTTTTAACGCTGATTTAAGCTTTAGTCGCAACAAATTTCAATTTTTCTCTTTAAACTGTCGAAACATAACATTTATTTAACTGTAAAATTCATGAATAAAATTCACCCCCCCCCCCCTTTTCCCTTTTTTCTTGTTTAAATCAATGATCAACAATATTCCAGAATCAAACAAATGAATAAATATAACAGATTTCTTTTACATGCATCTTGTTACCATGCAGAGTCAGTGTGTTTTAAATAGGTCATCCAATCAGGACGCTCATTAATCTTGTCCAAGATAAAAAAAATACATCGCTAGAGTAAATTTACCTGTGGTTTCAGAGTAGAAGATTTTTAGAAATCTAACATAAAATTTCCCCACTTCAACTCGTAAATTTACATCTTCACATATGGTTTTGTCTATCATATTTCTTGAAGACAAACATTATACAATTACTGCACTCGAACGAGATCAATATGACGTTTTATGGAGCAGAGTACAACAATATTGAACGAGGCGAATGCCGAGTTCAATATTGTTGTACTCTGCTCCATAGAACCTCATATTGATCAAGTTCAAGTATAGTAATTGTTTTATTACATACGGCTCTATTTTACTCTTATTTTTGAAATTTTATGAAAACTATGAAATTTTTGAAACTTTTTGAAAATTTTATCATTTTGAATTTTTTTGAAATATTATGAAATTTTTGAAAGTTTTGAAATTTTATGAAAATTTGGAATTTAAAAAAAAAAAAATTTGCTAAAAAAAAATTGAACTTTAAATTTTTCTTTTTTTTAATTTTATGATTTTCAAATTTTTGGAAAATTTTCAAATTTTATGAAATTTTCTAACATATTGATTGCAATTTCTGTGCAATAAAAAACCATATTGCACTCTCGTGCCACGTAATTTCATTCATTGATTTTGCACGAGAGTGCAATATGATTATTTATTGCACAGAAATTGCTTTTTGCTAATCAATATGTTAGAAAATGGAATGTCATGTGTATTGCTTCTGGCCAATAGAAAAACAGTAAAATAGAGCCTTATGTAATAGTTTTTTTTATTGCATTTATCAATATTGTATGAGTATCAACAGTTTTTTCAACACCGTATCTGTTTCTCGATACAGCCGCCCGATTACATATTATTTTTTACCAAGAGTCAAAATAGCATTTCCTGAGAGATCCTATATTGTAAAATAAAGATTATGTTTGTAACCTGACGCCGAGATTTATCATTGTGTGTCTAATTTGATTACTCTCAAAAATTTAAAGATTAATTTCTCTAGCCTTTTCCGACAAAGAAAGTTAATTCTTATTATATTAACTTGTATTTTAATATGCACAGTAGTATAACACTACTTATATAAATATACATACATCTAAGCTACTAAAGTATCTGACGTTGAAATTAAATTGATTTAAAATGTGAAAATTGGAAAAAAATAAGATTTTTTGGCGTAAAATCGTGATTTTTCACACGAAATACCCCAGAGATTTTCGCGCCTCCCTCCGCTCGGCGCAATTTTTTAAATGTGCCCCCTCTATCTTAAAATCCTGGATCCGCCCCTGCATACATTTAAGCTACTAAAGTATCTGACGTTGAAGTTAAATTGATTTAGAATGTGACCCCTCAATATAAAACATATTAATTAGGGCGATACAAGCTAATGACACACTCACGTCATTTGGAAGTCAATAAACAAGATAAAAATTAGCTGTTAATCCAAGGATTTTAAGTTGTTCCCATATGTGGTTCCCATGACTCATGGGCCATGAGCTTAGTGTTATCCCTGTCCCTCTGACCTTTTCCAAGAAGAGACTGAACTTAGGGGTGCATCCATAACCCATTTGTTACCGTCTCGCTATGGAAAAGGCTGGTTTTATATCATATTCTACACATCTAAAGATACTTCTTGTTAATTTGTTGATTAATTGAATAAGCTATACACATAGAAACTATCATTATAGAGGCAAAAATGTTAAAAGAAATTAGAATGGTCATATATCTCATAGGATACTGTACCTGATGAAACTGATTAATTTGACCATATGACCTGTATATGTCTTCGGAGTACGGAAAACAATATTAGGAAGAGCAGGATATACAAAACATTACATCATAATGACACATGTTGCATAATACCAAATTACCATCGATTCAAATGCCACAACCCTGTCATCACTCGATAAGTACTCTTCGTCAGATGATTACCATTCCAGATTAAAAAAGTTCTAAATTTGTTTCACATTACTCATATAATATAAATAGTTTTACAGCTAAACGAAAGTAGTAATTCTGGGTGTGTAAATAAATATTCTGGATCAATATTGTTTTAAATAATTTGTCCAATTCAGCCGGTCTCTGTATCTAATGGGTAATGAACCCTTTAGTGATCGGTACAACAATGTGACCTTCAACCAACCTCATAATTCATCAAATTAAATAACACTAAATAACGTTACTTACCTGAATATATCAGTAGAGAAATATGTAAACAGTGGAAAATTCTAACTATTTATAATATCCGACCTACTTATCGGCCCACTTCATATGTCCTATATTAATTATTTTTGATATTTGCTTTGTTTCAACACCACACCGATATTCTAGATAGGAGCATTATGTATTATGCAATTCAGCGTTTTGTATTAATTTTCACTTCGATGTAGAGGTTTTAAAAATACACGTCTTCAAGCGCGGTGTATCAATATTGATCGTAAAAAGCTTGTTGTATATTTCAATTATAAGTATGCACTGATCCGAAATACTAATAATTACTATTGACTTACTCGACCGTTAAAAAAAAAAAAAAAAAAAAAAAAAAACGAAAGAGAAAATAACAAAATAAAAAATAAAATAAATAATCAATTTACTTTCGATTTACGTGTTTTCGTTGTTATTAATTTTCGTGTATTACTGATTTTTTTTATATATTGACACTATTCCATGATTTTATCAATATTTGACACGACTTTTCCCGTTCTACAACTTGATTTTCGTGATGAAGGAATTCACCTCATGCTTTGATAGTGCTCACGAAATGCAGAGATGAGATGAAGACACCAAATAAATACCATGTTGAAAATTATTTAAGTTATTTGCTAACACTTACATTACCTCTACTCTGAGGTTATCGTTATCATAATGTGTAGCTGTTGTATGTTACATGTACACATTGATTGTTATTTTAAACTCGAAGAAGATGTTTCCAATTATTATGCTAAAGCGCTATCTTAAAACATAAAAGGCATATATATCTAACGAGAAGAGTTTGAAGATATCAAAAGGGTAATCAGAATACGTATATCGAATAAGGACACAGGGGTGGATCCAGGGGGTGGGGGGAGGCACCCGGCGCGCGCCCCCCCTAAAATTGGAAAAAATATGATTTTATGGCGTAAAAGCGTGATTTTTTACACGAAACCCCCCAACAATTTTTGCGCCTCCATCCGCTCGGCGCAATTTTTTTAAGTGCGCCCCCCTAACTTGAAATCCTGGATCCGCCCCTGGGATAGACAACACAATGGCTAAAAGTGAAGGGACAAAAGGACAAACAACGATCTACAAAACATACACATAAAACTAAAGATCGAGTAACACGAACCCCGCTAAAATCCGGGGATGGGGAGGGGGGTAGTAATCTCAGGTGCTCCAGATGGATTAGGAGTTTCTGCTTCATTATTGATTCATAGTTTATAACGTTTATCTTATAGAAGATGCATTATGATTTATACATCCTCGTGTATAGAAAGAGGACTAAGCTTCTCCCGCCTCGGAGTAGGAACTACATAAGAAACACCCACTTGATATGCTGAACTAATCATATACACAATTTGCACTTAGGACGGGATGTAACTGAGGGTTCTCTCGTGTAAGAGTAATGTCATCCTCACTTAGGACGGGATGTAAATGAGGGTCCTCTCGTGTAAGAGTAATGTCATCCTCACTTAAGACGGGATGTAAATGAGGGTCCTCTCTTGTAAGAGTAATGTCATCCTCACTTAGGACGGGATGTAAATGAGGGTTCTCTCGTGTAAGAGTAATGTCATCCTCACTTAAGACGGGATGTAAATGAGGGTCCTCTCTTGTAAGAGTAATGTCATCCTCACTTAGGACGGGATGTAAATGAGGGTCCTCTCGTGTAAGAGTAATGTCATCCTCACTTAGGACGGGATGTAAATGAGGGCCCTCTCGTGTAAGAGTAATGTCATCCTCACTTAGGACGGGATGTAAATGAGGGTCCTCTCGTGTAAGAGTAATGTCATCCTCACTTAGGACGGAATGTAAATGAGGGTCCTCTCGTGTAAGAGTAATGTCATCCTCACTTAGGACGGGATGTAAATGAGGGTCCTCTCGTGTAAGAGTAATGTCATCCTCACTTAAGACGGGATGTAAATGAGGGTCCTCTCTTGTAAGAGTAATGTCATCCTCACTTAGGACGGGATGTAAATGAGGGTTCTCTCGTGTAAGAGTAATGTCATCCTCACTTAGGACGGGATGTAAATGAGGGTCCTCTCGTGTAAGAGTAATGTCATCCTCACTTAAGACGGGATGTAAATGAGGGTCCTCTCTTGTAAGAGTAATGTCATCCTCACTTAGGACGGGATGTAAATGAGGGTCCTCTCGTGTAAGAGTAATGTCATCCTCCTTTCACGTAATTAGGACGAGATGTAAATGAGAGTCCTCTCGTGTAAGAGTAATGTCATCCTCCTTTCACGTAATTAGGACGGGATGTAAATGAGGATCCTCTCGTGTAAGAGTAATGTCATCCTCCTGTCACGTAATTAGGACGGGATGTAAATGAGGGTCCTCTCGTGTAAGAGTTATGTCATCCTCACTTAGGACGAGATGTAAATGAGGGTCCTCTCGTGCAAGAGTAATGTCATCCTCACTTAGAACGGGATGTAAATGAGGGTCCTCTGGTGTAAGAGTAATGTCATCCTCACTTAGGACGGGATGTAAATGAGGGTCCTCTCGTGTAAGAGTGATGTCATCCTCACTTAGGACGGGATGTAAATGAGGATCCGCTCGTGTAAGAGTAATGTCATCCTCATTTAGGACGAGATGTAAATGAGGGTCCTCTCTTGTTAGAGTAATGTCATCCCCACTTAGGACGGGATGTAAATGAGGGTCCTCTCGTGTAAGAGTAATGTCATCCTCACTTAGGACGGGATGTAAATGAGTGTCCTCTCGTGTAAGAGTAATGTCATCCTCACTTAGCACGGGATGTAAATGAGGGTCCTCTCGTGTAAGAGTAATGTCATCTTCACTTAGGACGGGATGTAAATGAGGGTCCTCTCGTGTAAGAGTAATGTCATCCTCACTTAGGACGGGATGTAAATGAGGGTCCTCTCGTGTAAGAGTAATGTCATCCCCACTTAAGACGGGATGTAAATGAGGATCCTCTCGTGTAAGAGTAATGTCATCCTCACTTAGGACGGGATATAAATGAGGGTCCTCTCGTGTAAGAGTAATGTCATCCTCACTTAGGACGGGATGTAAATGAGGGTCCTCTCGTGTAAGAGTAATGTCATCCTCACTTAGGACGGGATGTAAATGAGGGTTCTCTCGTGTAAGAGTAATGTCATCCTCACTTAGGACGGGATGTAAATGAGGTTCCTCTCTTGTAAGAGTAATGTCATCCTCACTTAGCACGGGATGTAAATGAGTGTCCTCTCGTGTAAGAGTAATGTCATCCTCACTTAGCACGGGATGTAAATGAGGGTCCTCTCGTGTAAGAGTAATGTCATCCTCACTTAGGACGGGATGTAAATGAGGGTCCTCTCGTGTAAGAGTAATGTCATCCTCACTTAGGACGGGATGTAAATGAGGGTCCTCTCGTGTAAGAGTAATGTCATCCTCACTTAGCACGCGATGTAAATGAGGGTCCTCTCGTGTGAGAGTAATGTCATCCTCACTTAGGACGGGATGTAAATGAGGGTCCTCTCGTGTAAGAGTAATGTCATCCTCACTTAGGACGGGATGTAAATGAGGGTCCTCTCGTGTAAGAGTAATGTCATCCCCACTTAGGACGGGATGTAAATGAGGGTCCTCTCGTGTTAGAGTAATGTCATCCTCACTTAGGACGGGATGTAAATGAGGGTCCTCTCGTGTAAGAGTAATGTCATCCTCACTTAAGACGGGATGTAAATGAGGGTTCTCTCGTGTAAGAGTAATGTCATCCTCACTTAGGACGGGATGTAAATGAGGGCCCTCTCGTGTAAGAGTAATGTCATCCTCACTTAGGACGGGATGTAAATGAGGGTCCTCTCGTATAAGAGTAATGTCATCCTCACTTAGGACGGGATGTAAATGAGGGTCCTCTCGTGTAAGAGTAATATCATCCTCCTTTCACGTAATTAGGACGAGATGTAAATGAGGGTCCTCTCGTGTAAGAGTAATGTCATCCTCCTTTCACGTAATTAGGACGGGATGTAAATGAGGATCCTCTCGTGTAAGAGTAATGTCATCCTCCTGTCACGTAATTAGGACGGGATGTAAATGAGAGTCCTCTCGTGTAAGAGTAATGTCATCCTGACTTAGGACGGGATATAAATGAGGGTCCTCTCGTGTAAGAGTAATGTCATCCTCACTTAGGACGGGATGTAAATGAGGGTCCTCTCGTGTAAGAGTAATGTCATCCTCACTTAGGACGGGATGTAAATGAGGGTTCTCTCGTGTAAGAGTAATGTCATCCTCACTTAGGACGGGATGTAAATGAGGTTCCTCTCTTGTAAGAGTAATGTCATCCTCACTTAGCACGGGATGTAAATGAGTGTCCTCTCGTGTAAGAGTAATGTCATCCCCACTTAGCACGGGATGTAAATGAGGGTCCTCTCGTGTAAGAGTAATGTCATCCTCACTTAGGACGGGATGTAAATGAGGGTCCTCTCGTGTAAGAGTAATGTCATCCTCACTTAGGACGGGATGTAAATGAGGGTCCTCTCGTGTAAGAGTAATGTCATCCTCACTTAGCACGCGATGTAAATGAGGGTCCTCTCGTGTGAGAGTAATGTCATCCTCACTTAGGACGGGATGTAAATGAGGGTCCTCTCGTGTAAGAGTAATGTCATCCTCACTTAGGACGGGATGTAAATGAGGGTCCTCTCGTGTAAGAGTAATGTCATCCCCACTTAGGACGGGATGTAAATGAGGTTCCTCTCGTGTTAGAGTAATGTCATCCTCACTTAGGACGGGATGTAAATGAGGGTCCTCTCGTGTAAGAGTAATGTCATCCTCACTTAAGACGGGATGTAAATGAGGGTTCTCTCGTGTAAGAGTAATGTCATCCTCACTTAGGACGGGATGTAAATGAGGGCCCTCTCGTGTAAGAGTAATGTCATCCTCACTTAGGACGGGATGTAAATGAGGGTCCTCTCGTATAAGAGTAATGTCATCCTCACTTAGGACGGGATGTAAATGAGGGTCCTCTCGTGTAAGAGTAATATCATCCTCCTTTCACGTAATTAGGACGAGATGTAAATGAGGGTCCTCTCGTGTAAGAGTAATGTCATCCTCCTTTCACGTAATTAGGACGGGATGTAAATGAGGATCCTCTCGTGTAAGAGTAATGTCATCCTCCTGTCACGTAATTAGGACGGGATGTAAATGAGAGTCCTCTCGTGTAAGAGTAATGTCATCCTGACTTAGGACGGGATGTAAATGAGGGTCCTCTCGTGTAAGAGTAATGTCATCCTCACTTAGGACGAGATGTAAATGAGGGTCATCTCTTGTTACAGTAATGTCATCCCCACTTAGGACGGGATGTAAATGAGGATCTTCTCGTGTAAGAGTAATGTCATCCTCACTTAGGACGGGATGTAAATGAGGGTCCTCTCCTGTAAGAGTAATGTCATCCTCACTTAGGACGAGATGTAAATGAGGGTCCTCTCGTGTAAGAGTAATGTCATCATCACTTAGGACGGGATGTAAATGAGGGTCCTCTCGAGTAAGAGTAATGCCATCCTCACTTAGGACGGGATGTAAATGAGGGTCCTTTCGTGTAAGAGTAATGTCATCCTCACTTAGGACGGGATGTAAATGAGGGTCCTCTCATGTAAGAGTAATGTCATCCTCCGTCCACGTAATTAGGACGGAATGTAAATGAGGGTCCTCTCGTTTAAGAGTAATGTCATCCTCCTTTCACGTAATTAGGACGAGATGTAAATGAGGGTCCTCTCGTGTAAGAGTAATGTCATCCTCCTTTCACGTAATTATGACGGGATGTAAATGAGGGTCCTCTCGTGTAAGAGTAATGTCATCCTCACTTAGAACGAGATGTCAATGAGGGTCCTCTCGTGTAAGAGTAATGTCATCCTCACTTAGGACGGAATGTAAATGAGGGTCCTCTCGTGGAAGAGTAATGTTATCCTCACTTAGGACGGGATGTAAATGAGGGTCCTCTCGTGTAAGAGTAATGTCATCCTCACTTAGGACGGGATGTAAATGAGGGTCCTCTCGTGTAAAAGTAATGTCATCATCACTTAGGACGAGATGTAAATGAGGGTCCTCTCGTGTAAGAGTAATGTCATCCTCACATAGGACGGGATGTAAATGAGGATCCTCTCGTGTAAGAGTAATGGCATCCTCACTTAGGACGGGATGTAAATGAGGGTCCTCTCGTGTAAGAGTAATATCATCCTCACTTAGGACGGGATGTAAATGAGAGTCCTCTCGTGTAAGAGTAATGTCATCCTCATTTAAGACGAGATGTAAATGAGGGTCCTCTCTTGTTAGAGTAATGTCATCCCCACTTAGGACGGGATGTAAATGAGGGTCCTCTCGTGTAAGAGTAATGTCATCCTCACTTAGGACGGGATGTAAATGAGGGTCCTCTCGTGTAAGAGTAATGTCATCCTCACTTAGGACGGGATGTAAATGAGGGTCCTCTCGTGTAAGAGTAATGTCATCCTCACTTAGGACGGGATGTAAATTAGGGTCCTCTCGTGTAAGAGTAATGTCATCCTCACTTAGGACGGGATGTAAATGAGGGTCCTCTCGTGTAAGAGTAATGTCATCCCCACTTAAGACGGGATGTAAATGAGGGTCCTCTCGTGTAAGAGTAATGTCATCCTCACTTAGGACGGGATGTAAATGAGGGTCCTCTCGTGTAAGAGTAATGTCATCCTCACTTAGGACGGGATGTAAATGAGGGTCCTCTCGTGTAAGAGTAATGTCTTCCCCACTTAAGACGGGATGTAAATGAGGGTCCTCTCGTGTAAGAGTAATGTCATCCTCACTTAGGACGGGATGTAAATGAGGGTCCTCTCGTGTAAGAGTAATGTCATCCTCACTTAGGACGGGATGTAAATGAGGGTCCTCTCGTGTAAGAGTAATGTCATCATCACTTAGGACGGGATGTAAATGAGGGTCCTCTCGAGTAAGAGTAATGCCATCCTCACTTAGCACGGGATGTAAATGAGGGAGTAATGTCATCCTCACTTAGGACGGGATGTAAATGAGGGTCCTCTCGCGTAAGAGTAATGTCATCCTCCGTCCACGTAATTAGGACGGAATGTAAATGAGGGTCCTCTCGTGTAAGAGTAATGTCATCCTCCTTTCACGTAATTAGGACGAGATATAAATGAGGGTCCTCTCGTGTAAGAGTAATGTCATCATCACTTAGGACGGCATGTAAATGAGGGTCCTCTCGTGTAAGAGTAATGCCATCCTCACTTAGCACGGGATGTAAATGAGGGTCCTCTCGTGTAAGAGTAATGTCATCCTCACTTAGGACGGGATGTAAATGAGGGTCCTCTCGTGTAAGAGTAATGTCATCCTCCTTTCACGTAATTAGGACGAGATGTAAATGAGGGTCCTCTCGTGTAAGAGTAATGTCATCCTCCTTTCAGTTAATTATGATGGAATGTAAATGAGGGTCCTCTCGTGTAAGAGTAATGTCATCCTCACTTAGAACGAGATGTAAATGAGGGTCCTCTCGTGTAAGAGTAATGTCATCCTCACTTAGGACGGAATGTAAATCAGGGTCCTCTCGTGTAAGAGTAATGTCATCCTCACTTAGGACGAGATGTAAATGAGGGTCCTCTCGTGTAAGAGTAATGTCATCCTCACTTAGGACGGGATGTAAATGAGGGCCCTCTCGTGTAAAAGTAATGTCATCCTCACTTAGGACGAGATGTAAATGAGGGTCCTCTCGTGTAAGAGTAATGTCATCCTCACTTAGGACGGGATGTAAATGAGGATCCTCTCGTGTAAGAGTAATGGCATCCTCACTTAGGACGGGATGTAAATGATGGTCCTCTCGTGTAAGAGTAATGTCATCCTCACTTAGGACGGGATGTAAATGAGGGTCCTCTCGTGTAAGAGTAATGTCACCCTCTGTCCACGTAATTAGGACGGAATGTAAATGAGGGTCCTCTCGTGTAAGAGTAATGTCATCCTCCTTTCACGTAATTAGGACGAGATGTAAATGAGGGTCCTCTCGTGTAAGAGTAATGTCATCATCCTTTCACGTAATTATGACGGGATGTAAATGAGGGTCCTCTCGTGTAAGAGTAATGTCATCCTCACTTAGAACGAGATGTAAATGAGGGTCCTCTCGTGTAAGAGTAAAGTCATCCTCACTTAGGACGGAATGTAAATGAGGGTCCTCTTGTGTAAGAGTAATGTCATCCTCACTTAGGACGGGATGTAAATGAGGGTCCTCTCGTGTAAGAGTAATGTCATCCTCACTTAGGACGGGATGTAAATGAGGGTCCTCTCGTGTAAGAGTAATGTCACCCTCTGTCCACGTAATTAGGACGGAATGTAAATGAGGGTCCTCTCGTGTAAGAGTAATGTCATCCTCCTTTCACGTAATTAGGACGAGATGTAAATGAGGGTCCTCTCGTGTAAGAGTAATGTCATCCTCACTTAGGACGGGATGTAAATGAGGGTCCTCTCGTGTAAGAGTAATGTCATCCTCACTTAGAACGAGATGTAAATGAGGGTCCTCTCGTGTAAGAGTAATGTCATCCTCACTTAGGACGGAATGTAAATGAGGGTCCTCTCGTGTAAGAGTAATGTCATCCTCACTTAGGACGGGATGTAAATGAGGGTCCTCTCGTGTAAGAGTAATGTCATCCTGACTTAGGACGGGATGTAAATGAGGGCCCTCTCGTGTAAAAGTAATGTCATCCTCACTTAGGACGGGATGTAAATGAGGATCCTCTCGTGTAAGAGTAATGGCATCCTCACTTAGGACGGGATGTAAATGAGGGTCCTCTCGTGTAAGAGTAATGTCATCCTCACTTAGGACGGGATGTAAATGAGGGTCCTCTCGTGTAAGAGTAATGTCATCCTCACTTAGGATGGGATGTAAATGAGGGTCCTCTCGTGTAAGAGTAATGTCATCCTCCTTTCACGTATTTAGGACGAGATGTAAATGAGGGTCCTCTCGTGTAAGAGTAATGTCATCCTCCGTCCACGTAATTAGGACGGAATGTAAATGAGGGTCCTCTCGTGTAAGAGTAATGTCATCCTCCTTTCACGTAATTAGGACGAGATGTAAAAGAGGGTCCTCTCGTGTAAGAGTAATGTCATCCTCCTTTCACGTAATTATGACGGGATGTAAATGAGGGTCCTCTCGTGTAAGAGTAATGTCATCCTCACTTAGGACGAGATGTAAATGAGGGTCCTGTTGTGTAAGAGTAATGTCATCCTCACTTAGGACGAGATGTAAATGAGGGTCCTGTTGTGTAAGAGTAATGTCATCCTCACTTAGGACGGGATGTAAATGAGGATCCTCTCGTGTAAGAGTAATGGCATCGTCACTTAGGACGGAAGGTAAATGAGGGTCCTCTCGTGTAAGAGTAATGTCATCCTCACTTAGGACGGGATGTAAATGAGGGTCCTCTCGTGTAAGAGTAATGTCATCCTCACTTAGGACGGGATGTAAATGAGGGTCCTCTCGTGTAAGTGTAATGTCATCCTCCGTCCACGTAATTAGGACGGAATGTAAATGAGGGTCCTCTCGTGTAAGAGTAATGTCATCCTCTTTTCACGTAATTAGGACGAGATGTAAAAGAGGGTCCTCTCGTGTAAGAGTAATGTCATCCTCCTTTCACGTAATTATGACGGGATGTAAATGAGGGTCCTCTCGTGTAAGAGTAATGTCATCCTCACTTAGAACGAGATGTAAATGAGGGTCCTCTCGTGTAAGAGTAATGTCATCCTCACTTAGGACGGAATGTAAATGAGGGTCCTCTCGTGTAAGAGTAATGTCATCCTCACTTAGGACGGGATGTAAATGAGGGTCCTCTCGTGTAAGAGTAATGTCATCCTCACTTAGGACGAGATGTAAATGAGGGTCCTCTCGTGTAAGAGTAATGTCATCCTCACTTAGGACGGGATGTAAATGAGGGTCCTCTCGTGTAAGAGTAATGTCATCCTCACTTAGAACGAGATGTAAATGAGGGTCCTCTCGTGTAAGAGTAATGTCATCCTCACTTAGGACGGAATGTAAATGAGGGTCCTCTCGTGTAAGAGTAATGTCATCCTCACTTAGGACGGGATGTAAATGAGGGTCCTCTCGTGTAAGAGTAATGTCATCCTCACTTAGGACGAGATGTAAATGAGGGTCCTCTCGTGTAAGAGTAATGTCATCCTCACTTAGGACGGGATGTAAATGAGGGTCCTCTCGTGTAAGAGTAATGTCATCCTCACTTAGGACGGGATGTAAATGAGGGTCCTCTCGTGTAAGAGTAATGTCATCATCACTTAGGACGGGATGTTAATGAGGGTCCTCTCGAGTAAGAGTAATGCCATCCTCACTTAGCACGGGATGTAAATGAGGTTCCTCTCGTGTAAGAGTAATGTCATCCTCACTTAGGACGGGATGTAAATGAGGGTCCTCTCGTGTAAGAGTAATGTCATCCTCCGTCCACGTAATTAGGACGGAATGTAAATGAGGGTCCTCTCGTGTAAGAGTAATGTCATCCTCCTTTCACGTAATTAGGACGAGATGTAAATGAGGGTCCTCTCGTGTAAGGGTAATGTCATCCTCACTTAGGACGGGATGTAAATGAGGGTCCTCTCGTGTAAGAGTAATGTCATCCTCACTTAGAACGAGATGTAAATGAGGGTCCTCTCGTGTAAGAGTAATGTCATCCTCACTTAGGACGGGATGTAAATGAGGGCCCTCTCATGTAAAAGTAATGTCATCCTCACTTAGGACGAGATGTAAATGAGGGTCCTCTCGTGTAAGAGTAATGTCATCCTCACTTAGGACGGGATGTAAATGAGGATCCTCTCGTGTAAGAGTAATGGCATCCTCACTTAGGACGGGATGTAAATGAGGGTCCTCTCGTGTAAGAGTAATGTCATCCTCACTTAGGACGGAATGTAAATGAGGGTCCTCTCGTGTAAGAGTAATGTCATCCTCACTTAGGACGGGATGTAAATGAGGGTCCTCTCGTGTAAGAGTAATGTCATCCTCACTTAGGACGGGATGTAAATGAGGGCCCTCTCGTGTAAAAGTGATGTCATCCTCACTTAGGACGAGATGTAAATGAGGGTTCTCTCGTGTAAGAGTAATGTCATCCTCACTTAGGACGGGATGTAAATGAGGGTCCTCTCGTGTAAGAGTAATGGCATCCTCACTTAGGACGGGATGTAAATGAGGGTCCTCTCGTGTAAGAGTAATGTCATCCTGACTTAGGACGGGATGTAAATGAGGGTCCTCTCGTGTAAGAGTAATGCCATCCTCACTTAGGACGGGATGTAAATGAGGATCCTCTCGTGTAAGAGTAATGTCATCCTCACTTAGGACGGAATGTAAATGAGGGTCCTCTCGTGTAAGAGTAATGTCATCCTCACTTAGGACGAGATGTAAATGACGGTCCTGTTGTGTAAGAGTAATGTCATCCTCACTTAGGACGGGATGTAAATGAGGATCCTCTCGTGTAAGAGTAATGGCATCGTCACTTAGGACGGAAGGTAAATGAGGGTCCTCTCGTGTAAGAGTAATGTCATCCTCACTTAGGACGGGATGTAAATGAGGGTCCTCTCGTGTAAGAGTAATGTCATCCTCACTTAGGACGGGATGTAAATGAGGGTCCTCTCGTGTAAGAGTAATGTCATCCTCCGTCCACGTAATTAGGACGGAATGTAAATGAGGGTCCTCTCGTGTAAGAGTAATGTCATCCTCTTTTCAAGTAATTAGGACGAGATGTAAAAGAGGGTCCTCTCGTGTAAGAGTAATGTCATCCTCCTTTCACGTAATTATGACGAGATGTAAATGAGGGTCCTCTCGTGTAAGAGTAATGTCATCCTCACTTAGAACGAGATGTAAATGAGGGTCCTCTCGTGTAAGAGTAATGTCATCCTCACTTAGGACGGAATGTAAATGAGGGTCCTCTCGTGTAAGAGTAATGTCATCCTCACTTAGGACGGGATGTAAATGAGGGTCCTCTCGTGTAAGAGTAATGTCATCCTCACTTAGGACGAGATGTAAATGAGGGTCCTCTCGTGTAAGAGTAATGTCATCCTCACTTAGGACGGGATGTAAATGAGGGTCCTCTCGTGTAAGAGTAATGTCATCCTCACTTAGGACGGGATGTAAATGAGGGTCCTCTCGTGTAAGAGTAATGTCATCATCACTTAGGACGGGATGTTAATGAGGGTCCTCTCGAGTAAGAGTAATGCCATCCTCACTTAGCACGGGATGTAAATGAGGTTCCTCTCGTGTAAGAGTAATGTCATCCTCACTTAGGACGGGATGTAAATGAGGGTCCTCTCGTGTAAGAGTAATGTCATCCTCCGTCCACGTAATTAGGACGGAATGTAAATGAGGGTCCTCTCGTGTAAGAGTAATGTCATCCTCCTTTCACGTAATTAGGACGAGATGTAAATGAGGGTCCTCTCGTGTAAGAGTAATGTCATCTTCCTTTCACGTAATTATGACGGGATGTAAATGAGGGTCCTCTCGTGTAAGAGTAATGTCATCCTCACTTAGGACGGAATGTAAATGAGGGTCCTCTCGTGTAAGAGTAATGTCATCCTCACTTAGAACGAGATGTAAATGAGGGTCCTCTCGTGTAAGAGTAATGTCATCCTCACTTAGGACGGGATGTAAATGAGGGCCCTCTCGTGTAAAAGTAATGTCATCCTCACTTAGGACGAGATGTAAATGAGGGTCCTCTCGTGTAAGAGTAATGTCATCCTCATTTAGGACGGGATGTAAATGAGGATCCTCTCGTGTAAGAGTAATGGCATCCTCACTTAGGACGGGATGTAAATGAGGGCCCTCTCGTGTAAGAATAATGTCATCCTCACTTAAGACGGGATGTAAATGAGGGTCCTCTCGTGTAAGAGTAATGTCATCCTCACTTAGGACGGAATGTAAATGAGGGTCCTCTCGTGTAAGAGTAATGTCATCCTCACTTAGGACGGGATGTAAATGAGGGTCCTCTCGTGTAAGAGTAATGTCATCCTCACTTAGGACGGGATGTAAATGAGGGCCCTCTCATGTAAAAGTAATGTCATCCTCACTTAGGACGAGATGTAAATGAGGGTCCTCTCGTGTAAGAGTAATGGCATCCTCACTTAGGACGGAATGTAAATGAGGGTCCTCTCGTGTAAGAGTAATGTCATCCTCACTTAGGACGGAATGTAAATGAGGGTCCTCTCGTGTAAGAGTAATGTCATCCTCACTTAGGACGGGATGTAAATGAGGGTCCTCTCGTGTAAGAGTAATGTCATCCTCACTTAGGACGGGATGTAAATGAGGGCCCTCTCGTGTAAAAGTGATGTCATCCTCACTTAGGACGAGATGTAAATGAGGGTTCTCTCTTGTAAGAGTAATGTCATCCTCACTTAGGACGGGATGTAAATGAGGGTCCTCTCGTGTAAGAGTAATGTCATCCTCACTTAGGACGGGATGTAAATGAGGGCCCTCTGGTGTAAAAGTGATGTCATCCTCACTTAGGACGAGATGTAAATGAGGGTTCTCTCGTGTAAGAGTAATGTCATCCTCACTTAGGACGGGATGTAAATGAGGGTCCTCTCGTGTAAGAGTAATGGCATCCTCACTTAGGACGGGATGTAAATGAGGGTCCTCTCGTGTAAGAGTAATGTCATCCTGACTTAGGACGGGATGTAAATGAGGGTCCTCTCGTGTAAGAGTAATGCCATCCTCACTTAGGACGGGATGTAAATGAGGATCCTCTCGTGTAAGAGTAATGTCATCCTCACTTAGGACGGAATGTAAATGAGGGTCCTCTCGTGTAAGAGTAATGTCATCCTCACTTAAGACGAGATGTAAATGAGGGTCCTGTTGTGTAAGAGTAATGTCATCCTCACTTAGGA
The DNA here is from genome assembly GCA_963383655.1 of Bathymodiolus septemdierum. NCBI lineage: Eukaryota > Metazoa > Mollusca > Bivalvia > Mytilida > Modiolidae > Bathymodiolus > Bathymodiolus septemdierum. Next base: position 59,763,793 of record OY726517.1, on the reverse strand, counting down.
CGGGATGTAAATGAGGATCCTCTCGTGTAAGAGTAATGGCATCGTCACTTAGGACGGAAGGTAAATGAGGGTCCTCTCGTGTAAGAGTAATGTCATCCTCACTTAGGACGGGATGTAAATGAGGGTCCTCTCGTGTAAGAGTAATGTCATCCTCACTTAGGACGGGATGTAAATGAGGGTCCTCTCGTGTAAGAGTAATGTCATCCTCCGTCCACGTAATTAGGACGGAATGTAAATGAGTATCCTCTCGTGTAAGAGTAATGTCATCCTCTTTTCAAGTAATTAGGACGAGATGTAAAAGAGGGTCCTCTCGTGTAAGAGTAATGTCATCCTCCTTTCACGTAATTATGACGAGATGTAAATGAGGGCCCTCTCGTGTAAGAGTAATGTCATCCTCACTTAGAACGAGATGTAAATGAGGGTCCTCTCGTGTAAGAGTAATGTCATCCTCACTTAGGACGGAATGTAAATGAGGGTCCTCTCGTGTAAGAGTAATGTCATCCTCACTTAGGACGGGATGTAAATGAGGGTCCTCTCGTGTAAGAGTAATGTCATCCTCACTTAGGACGAGATGTAAATGAGGGTCCTCTCGTGTAAGAGTAATGTCATCCTCACTTAGGACGGGATGTAAATGAGGGTCCTCTCGTGTAAGAGTAATGTCATCCTCACTTAGGACGGGATGTAAATGAGGGTCCTCTCGTGTAAGAGTAATGTCATCATCACTTAGGACGGGATGTTAATGAGGGTCCTCTCGAGTAAGAGTAATGCCATCCTCACTTAGCACGGGATGTAAATGAGGTTCCTCTAGTGTAAGAGTAATGTCATCCTCACTTAGGACGGGATGTAAATGAGGGTCCTCTCGTGTAAGAGTAATGTCATCCTCCGTCCACGTAATTAGGACGGAATGTAAATGAGGGTCCTCTCGTGTAAGAGTAATGTCATCCTCCTTTCACGTAATTAGGACGAGATGTAAATGAGGGTCCTCTCGTGTAAGAGTAATGTCATCTTCCTTTCACGTAATTATGACGGGATGTAAATGAGGGTCCTCTCGTGTAAGAGTAATGTCATCCTCACTTAGGACGGAATGTAAATGAGGGTCCTCTCGTGTAAGAGTAATGTCATCCTCACTTAGGACGGGATGTAAATGAGGTTCCTCTCGTGTAAGAGTAATGTCATCCTCACTTAGGACGGGATGTAAATGAGGGCCCTCTCGTGTAAAAGTAATGTCATCCTCACTTAGGACGAGATGTAAATGAGGGTCCTCTCGTGTAAGAGTAATGTCATCCTCATTTAGGACGGGATGTAAATGAGGATCCTCTCGTGTAAGAGTAATGGCATCCTCACTTAGGACGGGATGTAAATGAGGGCCCTCTCGTGTAAGAGTAATGTCATCCTCACTTAGGACGGAATGTAAATGAGGGTCCTCTCGTGTAAGAGTAATGTCATCCTCACTTAGGACGGGATGTAAATGAGGGTCCTCTCGTGTAAGAGTAATGTCATCCTCACTTAGGACGGGATGTAAATGAGGGCCCTCTCGTGTAAAAGTGATGTCATCCTCACTTAGGACGAGATGTAAATGAGGGTTCTCTCGTGTAAGAGTAATGTCATCCTCACTTAGGACGGGATGTAAATGAGGGTCCTCTCGTGTAAGAGTAATGGCATCCTCACTTAGGACGGGATGTAAATGAGGGTCCTCTCGTGTAAGAGTAATGTCATCCTGACTTAGGACGGGATGTAAATGAGGGTCCTCTCGTGTAAGAGTAATGCCATCCTCACTTAGGACGGGATGTAAATGAGGATCCTCTCTTGTAAGAGTAATGTCATCCTCACTTAGGACGGAATGTAAATGAGGGTCCTCTCGTGTAAGAGTAATGTCATCCTCACTTAGGGCGGGATGTAAATGAGGGTCCTGTTGTGTAAGAGTAATGTCATTCTCCTGTCCCGTAATTAGGACGGGATGTAAATGAGGGTCCTCTCGTGTAGGAGTAATGTCATCCTCACTTAGGACGAGATGTAAATGAGGGTCCTCTCGTGTAAGAATAATGTCATCCTCACTTAGGACGGGATGTAAATGAGGGTCCTCTCGTGTAAGAGTAATGTCATCCTCACTTAGGACGGTATGTAAATGAGGGTCCTCTCGTGTAAGAGTAATGTCATCCTCACTTAGGACGGGATGTAAATGAGGGTCCTCTTGTGTAAGAGGAATGTCATCCTCACTTAGAACGGGATGTAAATGAGGGTCCTCTCGTGTAAGAGTAATGTCATCCTCACTTAGGACGGGGTGTAAATGAGGGTCCTCTCGTGTAAGAGTAATGTTATCCACACTTAGGACGGGATGTAAATGAGGGTCCTTTCGTGTAAGGGTAATGTCATCCTCACTTAGGACGGGATGTAAATGAGGGTCCTGTTGTGTAAGAGTAATATCATTCTCCTGTCCCCTAATTAGGACGGGATGTAAATGAGGGTCCTCTCGTGTAGGAGTAATGTCATCCTCACTTAGGACGAGATGTAAATGAGGGTCCTCTCGTGTAAGAGTAATGTCATCCTCACTTAGGACGGGATGTAAATGAGGGTCCTCTCGTGTAAGAGTAATGTCATCCTCACTTAGGACGGTATGTAAATGAGGGTCCTCTCGTGTAAGAGTAATGTCATCCTCACTTAGGACGGGATGTAAATGAGGGTCCTCTTGTGTAAGAGGAATGTCATCCTCACTTAGAACGGGATGTAAATGAGGGTCCTCTCGTGTAAGAGTAATGTCATCCTCACTTAGGACGGGATGTAAATGAGGGTCCTCTCGTGTAAGAGTAATGTTATCCACACTTAGGACGGGATGTAAATGAGGGTCCTTTCGTGTAAGAGTAATGTCATCCTCACTTAGGACGGGATGTAAATGAGGGTCCTTTCGTGTAAGAGTAATGACATCCTCACTTAGGACGGGATGTAAATGAGGGCCCTCTCGTGTAAGAGTAATGTCATCCTCCTTTCACGTAATTAGGACGAGATGTAAATAATGGTCCTCTCGTGTAAGAATAATGTCATCCTCACTTAGGACGGGATGTAAATGAGGGTCCTCTCGTGTAAGAGTAATGTCATCCTCACTTAGGACGGGATGTAAATGAGGTCCTCTCGTGTAAGAGTAATGTCATCCTCCTTTCACGTAACAGAAAAGTTGTAGCAGATCGTTCTGAGTTATGAGCAACAGTTTGTGGTGGTTGGTGGCCAGTTGCCAGGTAAATATATTCCTCCTATATTACCATTTTTTCTGTGTGTGTGTGTGTGTGTGTGACAATTCTATCGTCCCTCTATTTGCCCAGTGTCACATTTTTAATTAAGAAATATTTTCAATTTCTGAATAGGATATACGATATGACCTGGCTTGGGGCAGTTTATGCTTGATAAATTAAATTTTCTTCGATTTTAATTTCGATTATTTCATGGGACTATTTGAATTAGCCGTTTGCGAATGATTACATTGGCGACGTCACAATACCAACCCAGGTTATCAAGAATAACCAATACTGCTCCAGGCGAATCTGCCAATCAGATTGCAGTATCCACAGGAAATTAAATTTATTGTTCTTCTTGTGAGTGTATTGGTTTTGCCTCTTGTTCTACGATTTTTCTATTGGAATATGAAACTGTTCCGACATGTGGAATATGAAACTGTTCCGACATGTGGAATATGAAACTGTTCCGACATGTGGAATATAAAACTGTTCCGACATGTGGAATATGAAACTGTTCCGACATGTGGAATATGAAACTGTTCCGACATGTGGAATATGAAACTGTTCCGACATGTGGAATATGAAACTGTTCCGACATGTGGAATATGAAACTGTTCCGACATGTGGAATATGAAACTGTTCCGACATTTGGAATTTTTTGTTTCTCATTTGATTGATTGATTGATTGATTGATTGCAGGTTGCATAACGTAAATATTACATGCATATTCAGAAGTAGAACAATACTACTACTAGCATAAAAAAGAAAAACTAAAAACATAGCTCTTTGTGGCTGCTACAAGACTCCTACTCTCTTTCAACATATACAAAGGGTCTTTAACATGCAACTAGTGTGGTTCTCTACACACACGAAACCTACTATGGTCCATGGTCAGACTTTCAGTTTGGTTACCCGATAACCCAAACCGAAAGGAATATGTGATATAATCAATATTCTTGTCAGAGAAATTAAATTTATACTTTTTTATGAAAAAAATAACCATATTAGAAAGATACTAAAAACAGCTTTACAAGAATTATAGGCAACAAATATCAAATATTTCATACATGCACATGTAAATAATGTAAATCTAATGTGCAATAGTACATGATACATACATGTACAGTGTACACTGTTGTTTATATTTGCAGTGTGTACTGTATGGTGTGTATATTTGCAGTGTACGCTGTTATATCATATTCAGTAAATAATACCATATACTTATATCTTGTTAGTATAAACATAAATTTTACAAATAATGTTGAAGTCACCACAGTCACTTGAAGTTTCAAAAATAAAAAAAAAATAAGAAAACTTCGAAAAATTTTGGTCATCTATAATAAATAAGGGAAGTTATGAAATGCGTTTTTTGCGCCAACATGTAAACAATTATTAACTGACGATTGCCGGTGCCAAGGGGTGTGTTTTAACTGCCTTTGTCGACTCATGGTATATTTATTTACTCATCGGTAATGTTTTAACCTACAAGCATCCCCTATCTGCGACGATTCGACAACTTTTTCATAAATTTCGTGCCTATTTTCTATGAAACGGACTCCATGGCGGTAGTGTCTCGCAGTGAATCGGGTAATAATTTCAATAAATATCAAACTACATCTTTCTATATTGAACTTTGGTAAATACGCATAAATAAAAATAACAAAATTATTGAAACAATATAAAGATTTTAACTGTTATCGTTTATATGTGTGAAATCATTGAAAACTTCTAATAACAAGGGAGATAATTTCAAAGTTGAGAATGGCGGGATATACAAAATATTTGAAGATGACCATTTACAACTAGCATTATATACTATATATAGTCATTAGAATGGCGGGACATACAAAATTTGAAGATGACCAGTTACAACTAGCATCTTGGTAAAGAATATACAATATATAGTCATTATAATGCCTTTTTGCAGTCAAGTTTCAGCAAACACACAAATAACAACTGTCACTGTATTTGAATTTGATATAAAACGCAATTCAAGGAAATAAAAAGGGGGTGGGCCAGTAAAGGCATGACTTCCACCAGATGACGTTTTGTTCCAAGACCAATGACAATTATTTTATTAGGCAACAACCATTTTCTTATCGGGAGGGGGGGTGGCTGGGATTTTCATTGTACTTGTAACTTTTTTTTCTGAACCTTCCTCAGTCAAAATATTTTTTTCTCTTGAAGACAGCAAAAAATTGTTTTCTTTTCATGTGGAACAAAAATACATTTTTCCATAAAAACAATACATTGACTACTCAAATTCAGCAGTGCAATTTTTTTTCTTTCTAACTGGTGACAGCATAATTTTTTTTTCAGCTACAATGAAAAATCTACATTTCTTTTCAGTCAGCTAGGGCATTAAAATATTTTTTTCAAAAAAATCCCAGTCCCCAGTTGTTGCCTTAAAAGATACTGAAAAATGGTGGGGACAATTTCTTAGTGAACAAAGTCCTGGACTAGCTCTCCACAACACCTAGTCCTACCATTTTATATTACTGGAGGGGTGGGGGGCTGAAATTTTTGAAAAAAATTAATGTCCAAGCAGAGGCATTTAATACAATATTTTATATATATTTCACATCGGTGGTGTAATGGTTCGCATGCTAGCCTCGACTGCAGTAGATCGTGGGTTCGAGCCCACATCGGGTCAAACCAATGACTATAAAATTGGTATTTGTTGCTTCTCTACTAAGCACACAGCAAGCAAAGACTGGTTGGCTTGGAATCACAATAATGTGTCCGAGTGGGGCGAAATGTCTAACCGCAGACTGTTGTTTCAGTGAGCTGGCATTATAAAAATCCAACTCGGCATATTGGTCTAGTACAAAGCAGACATCAGCATCATCTCATTGAAATTTAACTTGTTCTTGCCATGATAGAGCTGAAAAATTGCTGAGCTGATGTTAAACAACAATCAATCACTCCTAAATTTCAAACTATTTGTTTCTATTTACCAAAAAGATATCATATTTTAAGTGTTAATACGAATTGATAGGGTTATTTCAGTTATATCGAGGCTGTCAGTTTTATTGATGTAGAAAATCATGGATTTGTTGCAAATCACTGACAAATTTGATTGCAAACATTTGTACCGAGTACATCTCACTATGTATGTGAATCATGTTACGTAGTGATATGCACTGTTTGGATATGTAGATATAAATCCAAGTACTGTTTATAAAATATGATTGATAGTATTTGTATCATGCAACTTGTTTCACCGTGTGAATGGTCAAGTTTAGACCTTTGTCCTTGAAAATCAAAATGGGTATTACTTTCTTCAAAATGATTATGCATGCAAAGTTTGGTTGAGTCCAGACAAGTCATTTAGTCTACACTGCACTGATAAGATTAAGATAAGACTTTGAAAAGGGGTCATCCATCCTATATTTCATTTGAAAATGTTTGTACATGTCAGAAACATGACTGCCAATTGTGCTTATATGTACCGTGTTAGGCGAGGTTTAGCAATTCTGCATATATATATATATATATATATATTTGTTTCATCTGCACCATTTTCATACTGAAAAGATTTTCACACTAATTTTGACCTCAGTTTGACCTATGACCTTGAAAATCAACAGAAGGCAACCTTTCATCATGATGATTAATTTATATCAAGTTTCAATGGTGCGATATAGCATTTTTATTTAGTTTGTAACATGTCTAGAAAATGTTCACACTTACCCTCGACCTCAGCTTGACCTGACTGAAAATTTCACTTTCAATTCCTTAATGATTAATTCAATTTTTTTACATGCTTTGTAAAGTTTGTTCAAAACAGCTACTATAATATTCCTCAGTTTAGTGAAGAAATAACCAAGGAGAGGGGGGTTGGGGTTCATAGCTGTATTATTTGGTCAATTGATAAAACAACAATTTAGACTCTTTTTGAAAAAAATTGGTGGCCCTGAAAAGGGCCGTTGTTTGTGTAGACACTACAATCCATTTGTTTATTGCTTGGCTTTCTGTGTCTTTTTTGGCAGAACGGCCTGGATGTTTGAGAAAACACCACCCTGGGCAATGGTGACACCAGACAGGAGTTTGTTCAATTCCTCGTTGTTTCTGATGGCCAACTGTAGATGACGGGGGATGATTCTGCTTTTCTTGTTGTTACAGCATTTAGGTACTTGAAGGTTCTTCTTATGGCTGCTAAAACTGAGTTTGTTTTAATTACTTTCTCACATATGTGTTTTTCAAATGATAGTTCTGAATCGATTGTTACTCCATTGTCCTTTTACTCATAAACTTTGGCCATATTTTGGTCCAAGAGCTTTGCATGGTGTAATCTTTTTGAGGATATCTGATTCATCCCACCATTTCTTTAGAAATGCATGTACCAAGTCAGGGTCATTACGGTTTTCACAGTTTTCCGGTTGTTGACTGATTTTGTCTGTTTATATACTTATGAGTTTTGACTTTCCTTTTGTAAGATTGTTCGGAGTTCGGTAATTTTGTTATTACCCTTATTTGAGGATATTCTCTGTTCCCCTCGTTCTAACTAGAGTTTTGTGAATTGGTAGAAAGGTTACAGCATTTAGGTACATGAAGGTTCTTCTTATGGCTGCAAAATCCGAGTTTGCTTTAATTACTTTCTCACATGTGTTTTTCAAATGATAGTTCTGAATCGATTGTTACTCCAACGTCCTTTTACTCATTGCAATATATTCTGATAATTTTCTCCCGTTATTATTTTAAATATCTTTGTATCATTGGCGAAAAGATAGTGACAGCTATAAGCACTATACACTTTATTTTTTATTAAATTTTCCTCCACCTTTGCAATTTGCACATTTCCATTTTGTGGACTTTTTTTTTAAAGCAGGGTTCATTTCCTGTTAAAGATACACATTTACAATGGTACCAATTGTTACAATAGTCACATGCAATGCTTTGTTCTTCGAATGTTTCAGGATCCTCTTCCAAGCAATTGTTACACACTGGACATTTGAAGACGCTTGTACTACTTTCGGGTTCTTCTGCTTTTCTCTTGTTACATGTCCTCATTTTTCTATTCTGTAATCTGTATAGATCTCTATTCACCTCCAATGTTGGAGATAGTCATTGTCAGCTGATGATCAGTTGTCGTTCTTGAATAATCCGGAAATTTTCCGACTTTGACTCCTCGTTTAGTCTAAGTTTTCATTCACTGCGGGACACTACCGCCATGGAGTCCGTTTCATAGAAAATAGGCACGAAATTGATGAAAAAGTTGTCGAATCGTCGCAGATAGGGGATGCTTGTAGGTTAAAACATTACCGATGAGTAAATAAATATACCATGAGTCGACAAAGGCAGTTAAAGCACACCCCTTGGCACCGACAATCGTCAGTTAATAATTGTTTACATGTTGGCGCAAAAAACGCATTTCATAACTTCCCTTATTTATTATAGATGACCAAAATTTTTCGAAGTTTTCTTATTTTTTTTTTATTTTTGAAACTTCAAGTGACTGTGAAGTCACACACTGTGTGTTGTCTCTTATATGTGTATTTTGTTTTGTTACAATGTATATGTTGTTTTCTATATTTATTTCTGTGTTTCTCTATATTTTGTTTTGTTATTTTGCTCTTTTTATTTTTCAAGTAAGACATCAATGAAAAAAAAAATCTATCTACTCACAGTCAGCAAGGTGAGGATGAAGATCCTATGGTTTGAATGATTAATTATATCCTTGTTTAAGTTGTAGAATAGAAAATGAGAGTGATTTCAAGTATCTCTTTTTTCAAAACTAAACTATTTCCTGGATAGTTGTATTTAATAATCCATATATAATATTGATAAAAAAAAAAAAAAAAAATATTTTAGAATTTTCACTTCAGATCTCCCAACACGTGGGTCAAAAACGAAAGTAAATAGGAAGTAAACAAACAAGATTAAAATTAGAAACACTTATATATTTATGAAATGACTCAAAATCCGTATGCATTTTCATTGATAAATTTAATTGTATTGTACTAACACGACTAACACTATATATCTATAACATGCTGCTAATATTAACGAGGCCAGGATAAGGTACTGGTACTTATGTTTTTTTCCACTAACAAATGTAAAGATTTCATTAAAAATATTAATTGTGAAAAAAAAAAAAAAAAAAAAAAAAACAACCAACCGAGAGGACATCCGTCCCTTATCCGCCACCTGGACACATGCTGGATGGATGTGTGGGCTGAGTCATGGTAATCGTCACCGGTTCCCAGCCCATCGACTTGTAACAAATTACTACCAAACAAGTTTTATGGAATACAGCTCGCCATTGTAAGGAATCTATCTCACAACCTTATTAGTGGTGATGGACACCGATTCCATAAGTACATTTTAATACAACTAATATAAGATCGAGGTCATATCTGAATATGTCCATTCAGCATATATGTCATCGTTAATTAAAATTCTGTAAGTGTGCTTATGAAATTTAATATAAAAGAAGGATGGAAGTTCATCGTTTACCCCGAGGCGATTTCAATAATACCTTGTTTTTATAAAGACTTGACATGTCTTGATATTGAACTGTTAATTCCTAGTTAAATGTGTGTTATATCTTAAGTCATTTGATCTAAATAAATCAACATTTTGAAGGGAACCCGAAACAAAGTCACATATCTTTCTTTACTGCCCTCGATTCAGCGATGTCGTGGATGTCGTGAAATGGATATATTGAATCAATTAACATTCCATTGACAATTCATCAGTATTCATGACAAGACCAAATTTACAAACAATAAATGGCATTGCTAAGACATGATACTAAGATGGAAGTTGCTATCTTTAACGTTTAAAGAGCAAGACATTCTCCAAACACGAGAAACTCGTGAACCCTCTGTCCTAAGAGTTATCGTCATGAATATGCATAACAAATGGCCGCTTGACTTCAAGCAATAAATCAACCAATCAATGCTAAGGGCGAGTTTTGTATTTGATTCGCCTCGCAGAACCTTCAGAGAGGTTATACATTCAACGAAGAAACTAGCTTCTATTTCTATGTCTCGGGGTTGCCTTGGTCTACAAATTTTAACTTCAGAACGATAAAAATGAAGATATAAAACATAGAGTATTCCGAAGAGATTTTATAGTAAAAGGAGGATTCGAATAAAAAATAAGCAACAACAGCTGATCGAGAAGGGTCAGCTAGATTCTACTTATCCATTAATGGAACCAATTGAGACGTGTAAGCAATATTATTTTAGCAAAATGTGTTCAAGCCGAAAGTACATTTTCTCTTTTGATTTAAGCGTAGTTGTAAGATATGCTTTTCACTATTTATGATACATCTGAGATTTGACAAAATTACATTCATAGCTTATCTCTGGGTTTGTATCAATAGTAACACGACAGGAGCCACTAATGGAGCAGAAACTATTTACCCTTCCGAAACACCCAAGTTCACCCCGGTTTTTAGTGGGATTCGTGTTGCGCATTCTCTAGTTTTCTGTGCAGTGTTTTGTAGATCATCGTTTGTCTTTTTCTTCTTCTTCTTGTGTTGTTGTTTTTTTTATTTTATGTTATCGTTACATAGCCTCCCATCCCATTCAAACCTCACCACGAGGTTGTTTGTCTTGTAGTCTTTTTTCTTTTGGCCATTGTATTGTCTGTTTTTCTTCCATTTATGACTTCTGATTATCTTCAGATTCGTCTTGCAGTTACAATCACGACTATTTCAAATGATTTCAAATCATAGCGTGACCAAGGATAAGTGGAGGACATAGCAAGTAGATAATTTTAACTCTCTTTTTAATACACGTCAAGGGAAGGCGGGTAAGGGTTTTCCAATGAATAATGCCATTGGTTGATTTTCTGTTAATTCTGATACGGTTTGATCAACAATCATATTGACTCGGTTTCACGTTCGTCTATCATTTTTACTGACAATTTTTTGTGTTGATTGACATAGGGAACCAATATTACCTTCAGCATACACTATTGTTCAACAATATTGACTTTTTATGTCCATAAAGACTCATATCGACCTCTACAAAAGACAATAATTGTATAATACTGAAACCACAGCATGCCATCAGAACCATGCACGTACACATTATCTAATTATTATCTCACAAATGAAACTTTATAAAACTGTTTCTTATGTTTATATGAGACAGCAGCGATTTATCAGAATAGAACCGTAGAAATGTATTATCGTTCTGATTGATGAACTCTTTAAAACACTCGCGGGAAATCACGCAAGATATTACGATCATTAATTCAAATTCAAGTCGTTTTATACCCGTTAGCTCTGTTATTCTGTGTTCATTAAGCAAATCCCAGGTGTTGACTGCTAAAATTGTGACGATGGTAAACAGCTACACCATATTAATATAATGAACTATGTAGCATTTAGTAATACGTTGAATCATTTACTAAACAACAAACAAACACATATTTTACAACCCCAGCATGATTAAGTTTACTGAAGCGTTGATATTTTACCCAGTAAATCATTGAGTGATACTTTGAACTTTGCTACAATGGAACAATAGTGCTAACATTTTAATAAAAAAGAATTTGAATTTTATATTGTATCAAGGCATAAGAAAGATTTGAAGATGCCAAAGAAATAACAGAACCGTATTTCAAAAGACTGATAATACAATGACACAAGGAAAAAGAACAAAAAGACAAACAATGATCGACAAAATACTAAACAGAAAACTAGAGATTGAGCACCACGTACACCACAACAAACCGCAGGTAAACTCATGTGATCTGGGAAGGTGCGCATTCTCTGATCATTAACTGGAACCCGTCGCGTTATTCCTGTTAAAACCCCGGTGATAAGTCATGGAAGAGGACAGGTGATATGTCACGGAAGAGGACAGGTGATAAGTCATGGAAGAGGACAGGTGATAAGTCATGGAAGAGGACAGGTGATATGTCACGGAAGAGGACAGATGATAAGTCATGGAAGAGGACAGGTGATAAGTCATGGAAGAGGACAGGTGATATGTCACGGAAGAGGACAGGTGATAAGTCATGGAAGAGGACAGGTGATAAGTCATGGAAGAGGACAGGTGATAAGTCATGGAAGAGGACAGGTGATAAGTCATGGAAGAGGACAGGTGATAAGTCATGGAAGAGGACAGGTGATAAGTCATGGAGGAGGACAGGTGAAATGTCATGGAAGAGGACAGGTGATAAGTCATGGAAGAGGACAGGTGATAAGTCATGGAAGAGGACAGGTGATAAGTCATGGAAGAGGACAGGTGATAAGTCATGGAAGAGGACAGGTGATAAGTCATGGAGGAGGACAGGTGAAATGTCATGGAAGAGGACAGGTGATAAGTCATGGAAGAGGACAGGTGAAATGTCATGGAAGAGGACAGATGATAAGTCATGGAAGAGGACAGGTGATAAGTCATGGAAGAGGACAGATGAAAAGTCATGGAAGAGAACAGATGATAAGTCATGGAAGAGAACAGATGATAAGTCATGGAAGATGACAGGTGATAAGTCATGGAAGAGGACAGGTGATAAGTCATGGAAGAGGACAGATGATAAGTCATGGAAGAGGACAGATGATAAGTCATGGAAGAGGACAGGTGATAAGTCATGAAGAGGACAGATGATAAGTCATGGAAGAAGACAGGTGATAAGTCATGGAAGAGGACAGGTGATAAGTCATGGAAGAGGACAGATGATAAGTCATGGAAGAGGACATATGATAAGTCATGGAAGAGGACAGGTGATAAGTCATGGAAGAGGACAGGTAATAAGTCATGGATGAGGACAGATGATAAGTCATGGAAGAGGACAGATGATAAGTCATGGAAGAGGACAGGTGATAAGTCATGGAAGAGGACAGATGATAAGTCATGGAAGAGAACAGGTGATAAGTCATGGAAGAGGACAGTTGATAAGTCATGGAAGAGGACAGATGATAAGTCATGGAAGAGGACAGATGATAAGTCATGGAAGAGGACAGGTGATAAGTCATGGAAGAGGACAGGAAAAGATAATGTGACTGCGACAAACATAATATACCCGTAGTCATCTGTAATACAGATATTCTGTAAAGGTTAACCAAGTCATGATGATGACCGTATATTTTCAGCTACGAGTTGAACAACGAAGAATAGAAATAGCAGGAATTAAAGAAGCAAATGGTAGTTGTCCAGGACCAGTCAAATACACATTAGGACGCATATTGCTATAGAAACCAAAGTTAGTTTAGAAAGGCAAAAATCATCACAATAATATAACATTTCTTTAACATCAGTTCAATTAAAAACTTCATGAAAACATTTAAAAGGTTCAACTTGGGTGACATTTACAATTCGTCGTATTGTATTTATAGAATGAGATTTAAGAACCATGCGAATTACCCAATCGGTGACTATCACCACTAAAGTTGTGAGTTCGAATCTCGCTGAGAGGCAGATGTACTCGATACAACATTATGTGCTAAATTTTGTCACTTTCAACACTATTTTTGCTATATCATGGCGGTCAGTTTTATTGGTGGATGAAACAGGAGTACCAGAAGAACACCACCGATCTGCCGCAAGTCACTGGCAAACTTTATCACATAGTGTTGTATCAATATGGTTTGAGATGAGCAGGATTCGAACTCACTTATTGCATATGTAATTGTATATCCAACTACCATACGATCACGACCACTACCACGACAGTCCCTGGTACATAGGTTGTATAGGAACTGATTGCATAGGTAGTTGTAAATCCAACTACCATACGATCATGACCACGACGGGCCCAATTAGCATATACATTGATTGATGACAAACGAAGATTTAAATTTTATATTGTACCTTATCAAAAACGGACTATATTTTGCTCGTGTTATCTCCCTTTGTATACATGTTGACTGATATTCTGAGAAGCGATGGTTAAATCTGTTATAATTGTTATGTAAGGAGTGAGTGAGAGTGTGTGTATGTTTTATTTATTCATCCTAGGGAATAATAATCAACACGTAGGATATCCACATCCACTCCGAAGTTAACCAATGTATAAATAAAGAATTTTAAGTTAAAATTTGATCCAGTCAATTGTTAAAACTAACAACTAGAACCTTCTACCATTGCCATCATTACAGCGTCCTGGGCTAGGATTGATCCTTGAACCCTCTGTATCGAGGGCAACAACTCTGCTGAATGAGCTAAAGGAAATGTGGTGCAATTTTAAGTTTGAAGGCGTTCTGTTTCGGAGCGATTCCAGACATAATGATAGAGTTGATAGCCTATTGCAGTGTGCCACAAAGCAGGCAGTCATGACAGTGGCTCAGTGGCATAGAAACCAACGTATTAGGGGCCTCTGGTTATTGGCAAAAAAGAGTTGAAGATGTATTCATGCTTACGTGGTGCAATTTTAAATTTGACGGCGTTCTGTTCAATTTGGACACTTATAGAAGAATGTAGTGGCATAAAATAGCTATTGATAGAATAGAAGAATGTAGTGGCATAAAATAGCTATTGATAGAATAGAAGAATGTAGTGGCATAAAATAGCTATTGATAGAATAGAAGAATGTAGTGGCATAAAATAGCTATTGATAGAATAGAAGAATGTAGTGGCATAAAATAGCTATTAATAGAAATTTACTTTCAGAACCGTATTCTTCAAGTCCTTGCATATGTAAAGAAGCTTCAATCTAATGAGAAGAAAAACTGACGTTACTTTTGCAGCAAATATCGAAATTTATTATCAAGATTTTTTTCCCAATTTGAAACAAAATAACAAAAAAAAATAAAGGGGTAGTTATTCCTTTTTAATACAAATGTGAAACCTAAATAAGTAATTTGGTCAATATCTGATGTATGCAACCTTTGAAAGTATAAAAGTAAAAATGGTGATAATAATAATAAAGTAAAGTGTAAATAAGAATAATGGATGAGGAGATATTTGGTGAGGGGTGGAAACACCTATCCAACAGCAAGATCTTGCCCAAACGGAAGACCACATACAGACATTAAGATGAGTTGCCTTGGGACTGTGGTCTGTATGCTCACCCGTACATCGATCAAGAGCTTTTGACACTCGCGTGAACCGGCCTTTAAGATACTGTTGCATTTTGGCACCTGAATCTGTGCTTCATATACCTGTTGATTATTATCTATCTGTGCACAACTCTGGTAAAATATATTTGCAACACCACTACTGATATTATATACATACATACACACGATATACCTTTTTTCTGAATAGCAGTTTATTTATGATGGCGTTATCTTAAGTTTTTGCTATCCATATTAAAGCTATTGGTCCTTGCTGATATTAAGGGTTCTACAAGTTAACAACAGTCTACTTTCTCGTTTCAGATTTAATTGACACTGACATATCAAACTGTCATATTGCTAGTAACGCCTACTGGGGCCACTACGACTCCCTCCCGTCTGCGAGCAGCAAACACCACTGTCGTCATACACTCTGTCCTTGCAAACAAGCTCTCACTCGCGCTCAAGGTTACAGGCAAGGTTACTGATAGCGATACTGTCTTGGTATTTTGTTTGATGTATTCTCAGTCTCAATACTAGTCACTATGTTGCCAGCAATATGGCGTATGGTTAATATTTTTTTTTGAAACTCATGTCATTTTTACTAGTGTACATAAATGATCCATAGGATTTAGTTGTTAAATACAGGTTTATTTTCATTAAATTAGTTTTATTCCAAAAAAAGCATATACATTTACTATTTCTATAATACAATTCCTAAAATTATTTATTAGTAAAAAATAAAATAAGCTTTTTCATCAAACGGTTATGGCGGTCCATCAAAAAAAATATAATTAAGAGTAAAAGAGGTTCATGGGGGGAAAAAGGTTGAGGACCACTGCGTTAAATGATGTTTAGATTTAATTACATGATGTTGACTGTAATGACTGCCCTGTCTGTTCTCTTTTTATCAAGTTTGACTGTTTCATTATGTGACCTGTGTAAGACAGTGTTTGGCGGGTTGGGGCTTTGGGTAATATATAATAGTTTCTAGTTTGTTGAAGAAATGTCTGACCTAATATAGCGTAATATTTTAACTATTTCTAATTTTCCGGAGAATGTATGCCTGACTGCCTGTGTAGGGCCTACCGGGTCTACCTCCTTCGGGGCCCAAGTAAGGGGCCTCAAAACTTATCTAGCACAGGACCTCATATGTCCTAAATCCGGCACTGCATCCACTTCAAGCCTCATCACGAGGTTTAGCAATTTTAAAACATGTCTGTCTGGCCTGATGAAGTGTCCAATCTTATGAAGATATGAAATACGCCTCGGATTCAGGCCACCACCGCCGCCACCATTGTAACGTCCCAAGCTAGGATTTATCCCTGTAGCCTCTGCACCGAAGGCAACCACTCTGCCAACTAAGCTAAAGATGAACTAGGAGGGAGTATTTAAATATATGATACCTGAATGTCCATGTTATTAAAGTAATATCATTATAGTATATCATATTTTGATATGTAGTTAAACCAGAAAGACAGCTACGATTATTGAAAGATGAAACTACAGAATGCATCTCCGTGAACTAGGACAACACCTCGGTTTGGTGCATCTTAACTCCTAGTGATAAGTACTGTGCACACATACATTGTACTTAGCTATAAATAAGTATGATGGAGAAATAGTTGATAAAGGTATTGGTAACATTTTTGACCAAACCACATCGGTGGTGTAATGGTCAGTGTGCTCGCACCGACTGCGGTAGATCTTGGGTTCGACCTGTGATCGGGTCTATCTAAAGACTATTCAGTTGGTATATGTTGCTTTTCAGCTAAGCACGCAGCATTAAGGAGAAAGAGCAAAACTGGTTGGCTCGGAATCGGGATAATGTGTCCGATTGGAACGATATGTCAACACATGGACTATTGTTTCAGGGAGCTGACACTATAAAATTCCAACTAAGCGTATTGATCTATGACAAAGCGAACATCATTATCATCTCGCTCACTAATTAGACCAACCTGAGAAAAAAATATACTTTCTGTTCTACTGACTCGAAATCCTATCATATTTTGTAACATAAATGATATATTTTCCTTTGATGTTTTTATGAAGTATTTGGTGTAAAAATGTGGTTGTAGAAAAACATGGCTATTATTTGAAATTGATATTGTACCACATACTCAGTTAATCAGCCATTGAAACTTTGTTGAATCCAAATGCAAATGGGCGGGGCTTACACCATGGTACAATATTGAAGTTTTAATGTTATACCATAGCTATAAATGTCAATCATTTCATTTCTGTTACATATATACCACGTGTCTTACTCATTAACTTACTTAAACACACTCGCTCTTCAGATTTGTTTGTTTAAATAAGTTAATTTGTAAGACCCGTGGTATATATAATACTTGTAACAGAAATGAAATGATTTACATTTTTAGCCATGATACAACATCCAGACATGCATGTTGTACCATTAGTACCTGTAGTAATTATATTCTTACCTACTTTATTTTATTCTAGGATTTTGTTTTTTGCTTTTAAGACCTATCTATTTTACATTGTATTGTAGGTCAGTGTTTTATTATATCTTACCGATATCTTATTAATACAATAGACATTTTGCACATTCCCGATTCGATTCTAAAATTATAAATTTTTGCACGAATTATTTTCCTTACGACGGGCAAAATAGTACCCAATAATTACATTACTTCCGTTTTTCATTGAAATGTTACAATATGATTGATTATGAAGTGGTCACATGATTATAAAAGAGATGTTCTACATCCCAATAAAACTCTCAAACCCGAACTTGCACGTGCCTTCATAACGACGTCAGATGTAAACAATCAATGGCGTAGTAATTTCCAACAGGAAATAATCTTAACACAAATAAAATTCACAACGAAAAATTCAACTATATTAAATTTTGGTGTGATTTAGATGTAATTATAAGAATTGAATGCATTTTTTGTAGTTTTATAGGCGTGTAAAAGCGTGAACCGAGGCACATTTATTGCATGAAGCGCTTCAATTCTTAAGTAGAGTAAGAGCAATGCAAAGAACAATAAATTTGAGAATAATTTCTGCATATATTGTAGATATTAGAACTTTGCTAAAAAAAATCAGAGGATAATTTCATAGCAAATACAAAATTCACAAGTTCACAATAAATATTTTGAACAAATTATGGAGGAAAATATATGTTATTTCCTTTGTACTGTGCCTGTTAAGGGAACATTTTTCCCTCCTTAAAGGGGAATAACTCCTGTAAAGCGTATTATTTTCTAATCAAAGTTGGAAATGTGAAATTTAAATAATCAGTAATCTGTTGACCATCCGTTAGTTGTATTACAATCTCAAAATGGCTGCCAGTCAATTGGTCCGCCATAACTCTGCCTTCTTAAATCGTTCTACCTTTTCATCATGGCCTTCAATAAAATTATTATGTACAACGACAACATCCGTGTGTTTATTTCCATCGAAATAAAGATCGCCTGATGGAAAATTATTTCTAGGTAGACCAACATGTTTAACAGTGGATTTCTTAATCAAAATATTAAACATAGATTGATTTATATCCGGAATTTCTAACGACGATTTCCATTGGTCTAAGAACTCTGTAATGGCTGATGACGACTTAAGGGATAAAAATCCGGTACAGTATCGAATTGGTCCATCATGCCCCGCCCACATGTCATAATCACCGGTAAAATATGTTCGCGGATCTGTGAACCAGACTGTATCCATGTCGGTGTAAATAATATTTAGATCAAGTTTTATGAAAGACAATAGATATGTAGGACGGTTACTCACTAATTTTTTGTATGCTTTTGTCTTGTAAGTAACGGCAGAATTTGTATTCAAGACATTTAATCCATTAAAAACAATTATATTTGTATTTTGGCGATAAAGCTGATACGTGGCAGAATCTTCTGCAATTAGTATCACCCTCATAGGTAATTTTAACTTCGAAAAATGAAGCCACCAATTCTCAAACATATCCCTAAATCCACATGAAACCGTAATTAAAACATTCCAAGTATTGTGTATATTTTTCTCCATTTCTTTGTCGTCAACTGGAATTTCGTTCAGTTTCCGGGTGGCCAATATGGTGATTAAAGTACAATATACGTAAGGGGAAGATTACGGTTACGGACACTACACAAAGAGTTACGATTTTCATACTCATTATCCTTGTCTCATTGGAAATCTTGTCTGAAATAGACAAATAAGATTTATTGAGAGAAACAAATTCTCAATAATTGTAAATACTTATCTCTATTATTAAACTTAAAATTTAGAAAGAAATGCATGCAAGATGATAACAATTCGTGAGGACTACCATTTCAATTGACAGAGTAACAGAGAAATTTATGATAAGAAAATGATTATTTCTTTATCTAATCAGATCCCCGTAAGAACTTTGGGTAATAGAAATTGCACCTAATTTAGTTACTAGAATTTGTAAGGTTGAGTCGGGGGTAATTATCAATATTTCTACGAGTGGAGGGGTTAAGAAATGAATGTTGTAATCACAATCAGGTCTTTTCCTCATTAATGACTTATCGTCGGTTTGTAACCAGAGTAACACGACAGGTGCTACAATGTAATCATAAATCAGGAAATATATACCCGAGTTTGCCCCCGTATTTTTACTTTCCTTAATGGAGTTAGTGTTGTTCATGTTGTCAAATTACATGTCTTCACGTTTCTAGTTTCGTGATGTGAAGTCCGCTGCTATTTCAGCGTAAAAACCAAAATTCGTTCGTCTTTATTCTTATTTGTTTTGTAAGGATTCATATTTTATTTATGTTATTTGTATTTATGTTATTTGTATTTATGTTATTTGTATTCATGTTGTTTGTATTTATGTTATTTGTATTTATGTTATTTGTATTTATGTTATTTGTATTTATGTTATTTGTATTTATGTTATTTGTATTTATGTTGTTTGTATTTATGTTATTTGTATTTATGTTATTTGTATTTATGTTGTTTGTATTTATGTTATTTGTATTTATGTTGTTTGTATTTATGTTATTTGTATTCATGTTGTTTGTATTTATGTTATTTGTATTTATGTTATTTGTATTTACGTTATTTGTCTTTATGTTATTTGTATTTATGTACGTATACTGGTTTCAGATTATGTTAACAGTAACACGACAGGTGTCACTAGTGGAGTGATAACCATTCCGGAGCACCCAGAGTCACCCCCGGTTTTTATTATGTTCGTGTTACTCGATCGTAATTTTTAGCTGGAGTATTTTGTAGATCGTTGTTTGTCCTTTTGTTCACCTTTATATTGTCTGTCATTCTTCAAATGATGACTTCTGATTATTCCTTTGGTGTCCCCAAACTTGTCTTAATGTCTTCACTCACACCTCTTTCTTGATTTGTAATATTTGATAAAAAAAAAACAACAAATAAAACCAACTCACTTCACGATATAGCTGATCCATGGTAAACGATTGCGTTAAACAGCAATCAATAAACCACATTAGTAACATGTGATTAGCGACAGGTAATTAGCAACTGGTAATTACAACAGGTAATTAGCGACATGTTTATAAGGCAACTTTTTGTTCCCTGAGCAACACGTCGTTGGTGACCTGTTACAATGTTCAAAACCTGTTCTACCCATACCAATCCCTCAGCCGATTTTGGCTATCCTGTTTAGGCCCTTTGGTTTTATTGCTATCAAAACTTTAAATTATTTGGCTTTCAAATCTTTCGATTTTGAGCGTCCCTTATGAAGGTTTTCCCAAAAACGCGTCATGCACATTAAATTTGATATTTACGTTTTTATTTTTTGCTACCTGGGCAACACATCGTTTGTGACCTGTTACAAGTAAAGCTGTTCTAATTATATTCTAAACATTTTCCTCCTTCTTAGCTACTGGTACCCTGTATAAGTATTTGACTTTCTTGTTAATGTAGCTACTGGTACCCTGTATAGGTATTTCTTTCTTGTTAATGTAGCTACTGGTACCCTGTTTAGGTATTTGACTTCCTTGTTAATGTAGCTACTGGTCCCCTGTATAGGTGTTTGTCTTTCTTGTTAATGTAGCTACTGGTACCCTGTATAGGTATTTGACTTTCTTGTTAATGTAGCTACTGGTACCCTGTATAGGTATTTGACTTTCTTGTTGATGTAGCTACTGGTCCCCTGTATAGGTATTTCTTTCTTGTTAATGTAGCTACTGGTACCCTGTATAGGTATTGACTTTCTTGTTAATGTAGCTACTGGTACCCTGTATAGGTATTTGACTTTCTTGTTAATGTAGCTACTGGTACCCTGTATAGGTATTTCTTTCTTGTTAATGTAGCTACTGGTACCCTGTATAAGTATTTGACTTTCTTGTTAACGTAGCTACTGGTACCCTGTATAGGTATTTGACTTTCTTGTTAATGTAGCTACTGGTAACCTGTATAGGTATTTGACTTTCGTGTTAATGTAGCTACTGGTACCCTGTATAGGTATTTGACTTTCTTGTTAATGTAGCTACTGGTACCCTGTATAGGTATTTGACTTTCGTGTTAATGTAGCTACTGGTACCCTGTATAGGTATTTGACTTTCGTGTTAATGTAGCTACTGGTACCCTGTATAGGTATTTGTCTTTCTTGTTAATGTAGCTACTGGTACCCTGTATAGGTATTTGACTTTCTTGTTAATGTAGCTACTGGTACCCTGTATAGGTATTTGACTTCCTTGTTAATGTAGCTACTGGTCCCCTGTATAGGTATTTGTCTTTCTTGTTAATGTAGCTACTGGTACCCTGTATAGGTATTTGACTTTCTTGTTAATGTAGCTACTGGTACCCTGTATAGGTATTTGACTTTCTTGTTAATGTAGCTACTGGTACCCTGTATAGGTATTTCTTTCTTGTTAATGTAGCTACTGGTACACTGTATAGGTATTTGACTTTCTTGTTGCAGAAAACTTTTAATTATTTGGATTTCCAATCTTTCGACTTTGAATATATCTGATGAAGGTTATTCAAGAAACATGCGCAATAGATTATATATCTACCTTTTTATTCCTTGTATATGCAAGCAACACATCCAAAAACAATTCATTGAGTGACCTTTTTATCCGATATGACTGATGGTAGACGACAAAATGGTTTCTTTAGAATAGACAACCATTTGTATATAAGTCATGTTACCTTATTTGTTCGATATACCTTTAGAATAACAATCTACGATGCACTCACAAATCAAGTCATTATCAATCGTAATGAGTGTCCATTGTTAGGTAGTGTTGCCATCTGCTCAGACAAGGCTGTCCTTCGTGTATCTAATCACAGAAAAATATTATTTTTTGCTAACAATTTGATTACAAGTTCGATTATATGATACAATTCTCAAAGGGATATTTGGCTTTATCTGAAGTGCAGTAGTTAGCATGTTCGCTTCGGATATGGTAGGTCGGTGACTCGAAGCCCGGTCGGGATAAACCAAATAGTGCCATATTGGTATTTGTTGCTTCTCCGCTAAGTATGCAGCATTAAGGAATAAGAGCAAAGACTAGTTGGTTTGGATAATGTGTCCAACTGGGGCGACATGTCTGTCCGCGGATTGTTCCTGTGAGGAGCTAGCACTATAACATTCTAGCTAAGCGTTTTGGTTTACAATAAAGCGGACACCATTTCATCAAATATAACTTGTTCTCGCCATGATATAGCTGAAATAAATTGCTCAATTGGCGTTACACAACAATCACTCACTCAAAATAACATACTTGATTTTTGAAAGTAAAAAAATGACTTCCTCGTAGCATCGTGTTATCGGTTTTCGTGCTATTATCGATTTTCAGATATAGCGATTAATAGTGTTAACCCTTCATTCATATGACGATTGGAATTTTCAAAGAATGGCTAGTTAAATATTTCTTTGTACATAAGATTGTTTTTAAAGCCATTCTTGTATTTTAATATATTCTCGATTATCTCACAGGGGCTAGGTGCGTCCGAAAAAAAAAATAAAAAAATACTATATAATACTACAAGGGGGCGAACTCACTTGCTCCCATTTTTTTAAGTCGTCGTGTTAAATTGATCGTAACTTCGGAACGCCTTAATATTTTCAAAAAATGTTTCCACCAGTCGAAAGTCAAGTAATTTTCCTTTCCAAAGAGACCCCAATTGTTAGTATAGGCCTCCGAACTGCTGAGGTATCATACACGAACCAAAACAAAACGGCGTGAAAATCCGAAGTCGTACAAACGCTGGGATGACCACTTCCCATCTGTGTACAGACTTTCCCATGCGTAAACGAGTCATTTTGACTAGCTAAATACTTTCATCCATTCAAATTATGATAAAATTTCTTACCTTACGCCAATTTATATGTCCTTTAAGTCTGTTTTTGAAAGAAATCCCATTTGCATCCTTGACAAACGCCATAGACGTGAAAATTGAGAGAATTCTAACGGGCTTTTTGATTGGCTGAACAATCTGTTTGTGATAAAGTTTGTCAGTGACTTTTGGCTGGTCGGTGGTTTTCTCTGGTTCCTCCATCAATAAAAATGACCACCACGATATATCTGAAATATTGTTGAAAATGGCGTTAAACACCATAGCCCTAACTCCTCACACTTATCATCATCTTTCATATTTTAAGCATACACGACAAAGATATAATACGGACCTTCACCCACAAGTTGGTATGTTAATATATAGTAACTTATGATATAGTGTTATTAATTATCGTGTTCTTATAGATTGGCTGGGAAAGTGAATCCATGTAAGTCTGATGATACTGGAGGAGTAATCAGAAGTCGTTAATCGAAGGACAGACAAAGTAACACCTGACTACAATGATCCACAAAACACTACACAGGAAACTAAAGATGGAGCAACACGAAATCCACTAGAATATAGGGTTATATGTATGAATATTTATAAATAGTGATTTTTGTCTTGCAAAAACTCCCCATTCTCATTCGTTTTAATTAAATTACTTGCCTTGTTGTACGAATATCAAGTAAAACAACACCATCTAATATTATATAACGATAATTAACATTTAAAATTAATTTACATTTTGGTTGTTACTTAAAACATCTTTCTCAGAGTAACAGCTTGCTACCGAATCAATTTTTACAATTCAAAATAATCTATTTTTTATATCACGTTAGTACAATTTGTATCTGTATACCTTTTCCCTTGCAAATTCTTATTAGCGTATACAATATGCACAAATATAAAAAATATGAGGAAAACCATGTGAAGAATGATATATTGTAATGTCTTGTATCGATATGTGTGTAATGTAACAATATATTTTTATTTAACAATATTATTGTTATTATCATAGAATATTCAGTTATTCACTGCATCATATTAGATATTATAGTTTTTTGTGTTGTCTTATTATGTGTCTTTACGATCTGATTTCTGTATTGTGATGTCCGTTACGATTTCCGCATAAAAACGATGTTCGGTTCATCTTTTCCTTCAGTTGATTGCAGGATGGCTCATGTCTTATTTACGTTATTTGTGTTTGTTTGCCCTCAGTGGTGTTCAACACATATTATATCGTGTTTTTCTTCGTCTTGTGTACCATATGTTGCTCAATTTTTCTGGATAGTCCATTTTTGATTGTCCCTTCGGTATTCTCTAACGTTTATTTTTGTCTTCGTCTTGTGTACTATGTGTTGCCAGTTTCTCTGGATTGTTCATTTTTGATTGTCCCTTCGGTATTCTCTACGGTTTATCTAATATTGATATCTATTCAATCTACACATTACAGTGCTTCGACAATTCAAGCTTTACACTATGTTTGATTTTATACCTTCGATAGTGCCGCGGGACAAGGGCGTCCCCTGATAGTGAAGACGCATTTTCGCACAATTCTCTCATAGGACTGGACATAAATGAGTACCTCGTTAGTGGAAGACGTCGTAAAAGTAACTAGTTAGGAATCGTCGGTGATGGTCCGTTGTTCAAAAGGCAGAATTTTCGACCTTATCCATTTGCGATTGCTTAATCTGTATTTTATTTTATATTTATTGGAATTATGTGCCATTGTTGCATATATTTAAAGTTTTTAGAGCAATTGAATGATTATTTTGTGAAAATGTCGATCTGGAAAAAATCGTCTGCTTTCCGTTTGTTAAAATGGGAAAGGTCGTACATTTCTGAAGCATTGATTATATCATATTTCGACAGTAATGTATAATTGATAATTTGAAAAAGGGGCAGTTAATGGATATATTTTGGCCAGTTTTGCCAGTTTTCCAGAGGAAATGTCGAACTGTTTCCATGTGGGGTACATATGGTAAGATTGTGGTACGGTGGGGCCGCTGGAGTTTTAGAAACACTCACCATTCATATACCCCCTGAGCATGTAAGCCATACTCATGCATATGTCATTCCGTTATTGGTGACCCATTCATATATTGGACAACAATATGAAATAAATAGGTGAGGTGTACTCGATACAGCATTATGTGATAAAGTTTGTCAGTGACTTGCAACAGGTCGGTTGTTTTCTCCGGGTACTCCGGTTTCCTCCACTTATAAAACTTACCACCACGATATAGCTGAAATATTGTTGAAATAAATACATTCAGATCAATTTCGCGCCTGTTCTTGTTAAATTATAACATAGAAGAATTTGTCTTGGCATCAAAAAAGCAGCATGGGCCTGTAGAAATATTACCCATTGATATATAAACGTTAAAAAACACCGAGAGAGCAATACAAAATGAACAATCCAGAGAAATTGGCAACATAGGGTACACCAGACGAAGAATACAAAAGAAAAACACTTCTATTAAATATCTTGTATTATGTTACCTTAATTTTTACCCTTGGTAGACAGGCCCTCAATAGAACCCAAGACAAAAGAAGCAGAGGACGACATAGAAACACCTGGCGTAGAGACACAGAGTCAGAATTGAAAGAGCAGGGACACAACTGGAACTCGGCAGAAAAACTAGCGCCAAATCGAGTTAGATGGAGGGAGTTCGTCAATGGCCTATGCTCCCTAGCGGAGCAAAGAACTTAAGTAGGTAAGTAAGTAAGTAAATTCATTTCTTTACAATTAACCCTGTATGAAGTGCCCATATTTCTTAGTTGACCCTATTTCATTGTTCCCTTTAAAAGTCACATAAAACATAAGGCAGATTTGACTAAATGTGCATAAAACAGTCAATAAAACGTTACAGAATACCGAAGGGGTAATAAAAAAAGGACAATCCAGAAAAACTGAGCAACATAGGGTACACAAGACGAAGACAAACAAAGCAAAGCCACAACACAATATGTGTTGGACACCACTGTGCGCAACAAACACAAATAACGTAAATAAGACATGCGTTCTCCAACAAACAACTGGAGGTAAAGACGAACCGAACATCGTTATTATGCAGAAATCGTATCGGACATCACAACACGGAACTCATAGCGTAAAGACACATAATAGGACACCACAACACGGAACTCAGAACGTAAAGACACATAATAGGACACCACAACACGGAACTAAGAAAGTAGAGACACATAATAGGACAACACAGCACGGAACTAATAACGTAAAGACACATAAGACAACACAACACGAAACTCAGCACGTAAAGACACATAAGACAACACAACACGAAACTCAGCACGTAAAGACACATAATAGGACAACACAACACGGAACTCATGACGTAAAGACACATAATAGGACATCACAACACGGAACTAAGCACGTAAAGACACATAATAGGACAACACAACACGGAACTCAGAACGTAAAGACACATAATAGGACATCACAACACGGAACTAAGCACGTAAAGACACATAATAGGACAACACAACACGGAACTCAGAACGTAAAGACACATAATAGGACATCACAACACGGAACTAAGAAAGTAGAGACACATAATAGGACAACACAGCACGGAACTAAGAACGTAAAGACACCTAATAAGACAACACAACACGAAACTCAGCTCGTAAAGACACATAATAAGACAACACAACACGGAACTCAGAACGTAAAGACACATAATAGTATAACACAACACGGAACTCAGAACGTAAAGACACATAATAGGACATCAAAACACGGAACTCAGAACGTAAAGACACATAATAGGACATCAAAACACGGAACTCAGAACGTAAAGACACATAATAGTACAACACAACACGGAACTCAGAACGTAAAGACACATAATAGGACATCACAACACGGAACTAAGAAAGTAGAGACAAATAATAGGACAACACAGCACGGAACTCAAAACGTAAAGACACCTAATAAGACAACACAACACGGAACTCAGAACGTAAAGACACATAATAGTACAACACAACACGGAACTCAGAACGTAAAGACACATAATAGGACATCAAAACACGGAACTAAGCACGTAAAGACACCTAATAAGACAACACAACACGGAACTCAGAACGTAAAGACACATAATAGTACAACACAACACGGAACTCAGAACGTGAAGACACATAATAGGACATCACAACACGAAACTCAGCACGTAAAGACACATAATAGGACATCACAACACGGAAATCAGAAAGTAGAGACACATAATAGGACAACACAGCACGGAACTAATAACGTAAAGACACATAATAAGACAACACAACACGAAACTCAGCACGTAAAGACACATAATAGGACAACACAACACGGAACTCAGCACGTAAAGACACATAATAGGACATCAAAACACGGAACTCAGAACGTAAAGACACATAATAGGACATCACAACACGGAACTCAAAACGTAGAGACACATAATAGGACAACACAAGACGGAACTCAGAACGTAGAGACACATAATAGAACATCACAACACGGAACTCAAAGCGTAGAGACATATAATAGGACAACACAACACGGAACTCATGACGTAAAGACACATAATAGAACATCACAACACGGAACTCATGACGTAAGGACACATAATAGGACATCACAACACGGAACTCAAAACGTAAAGACACATAATAGGACATCACAACACGGAACTCAAAACGTAAAGACACATACTAGGACAACACAAGACGGAACTCATGACGTAAAGACACATAATAGGACAACACAACACGGAACTCATGACGTAAAGACACATAATAGGACAACACAACACGGAACTCAGAACGTAAAGACACATAAAGATATTTTTGTTTTTGTCTTTCCTTTAAATAAGTCTACTATAAACAATATGACATCTGATTAAGACACCCTTCAGTTGTCTCATTCTACAATTTTCCGATTGGAATTTGGAATTGTTCCAACGGTGTGGTATTTTTGTTATTACTATATGTAGCCGGCTAGCCTCACAACAGTTCATCCATATCTATAGACATTAGCATGCCACCCCATACCGACTATGTCGTAATCAGATTGCCATTTAATAAACATGGTGTTTCCCGTACTTGTAATTGATGTAATCACTGTGCCACTTAATGTTGCTAAAATGGAGCCATCCATTGAATTTCCATCGTAGACCTGAAACAAATATTAAAAGCACAAATTTGATTTAAAGTTAATTTTATATGGACAAAAACTTAATACTGTCAGCTGATTTTTTGCATATAATTTACGAATAGTGCTAAGGATGGAGTTGTAATATTGTTATGTATATTCATGAGATGCTTGGACATTAGAACTAAACATGTGCTGCTTCGAAAAACCCGTTCTTTTTATTCAAGGGAGAGAAATCTTAATAATAACATTTAATATACAAAACAATGACTGACTAGAACTACGGAAGGTTAGATATTACAGGAGCAGTAGTGGTTATCCCTTTCATAGCAGCTGCTCCAAGACCAGTGTTTCTGTGGGAGCTCGTGTTATTAAGGAATTTCCTCTAAAAGGTGAAGACATTATTGTATTTCTCCTGGTAAGTATTGTTTTTGCAACCTTTCGAAAGATCTCTACCTCAAGAGTTATCGACATTCCATAAAGATACTTCATATCAACTATCGGTCTCTCATACGGTATTTACTTATTAAGGCAGCATCCCGAACACGTTTTCTTTATGGAGTTATCTCCTCGAACATAAAAACCCCCCATTGTTATCGAAATAAGGCCGTAATCGTTAATAGGTACAACAAAATGGAAGGCTAGAAAATGTTTGAGATGAGCAGATGTCGATTATGGATCAGGAAATGCTGCCGTCTGTGAAACACATGGTTTGTATCATACGGGTGTAGTGTTATGTAGATCTTTTTGTTGTTCTTTTAGCCACTGCATTGTCTGTTCTTCGATTACACCTGTGGTATCGTCAAACATTTCTTGGTTAGACCGTGGTTTCGATCCCAGGTAAGTAACGACAAAACAATCGCTACAGTTACGTCTCCGCTAATAACAGAGTTCATCATTATGACTGGTTGTCGCGGAATCCAGATAATGCGCTAAGGTAGCGCTTTATGTCTAACCGTGGGTGGTTGTGTCAAAGAGCTACCTCTACATAAATCATAATCAGACTGTTGGTCGTACACAAAGCTGATATTATCATCTCATTAAAAGGTAACATTTTCACGCAATGATGTAGCTGAAATATTACTCACTTGGCGGTAAATAACAATAAACTACTCACTCTTAGGGGACGCTTAGGGAAATAAAACTTGCTTAATCCCGACACTTTCTATTGAATTCCCTGTATCAAGTCAGAAAATACATTGGCCATGTTCATGTGTGTTAGGGTCATCGATTTCTCTTCTTTCTACGAAGTTTCTATAGGATTTTGGAACTGTTCCGACAGTGTGGTATTTTGGAAATGTTCCGACAGTGTGGTATTTTAGAACTGTTCCGACAATGTGGTATTCTAGAACTGTTACTACAGTGTGGTATTTCAGAACTGTTACGACAGTGTGGTATTTCAGAACTGTTACGACAGTGTGGTATTTTAGAACTGTTACGACAGTGTGGTATTTTAGAACTGTTCCGACAGTGTGGTATTTCAGAACTGTTACGACAGTGTGGTATTTTAGAACTGTTACGACAGTGTGGTATTTCAGAACTGTTACGACAGTGTGGTATTTTAGAACTGTTACGACAGTGTAGTATTTTAGAACTGTTACAACAGTTTGGTATTTTAGAACTGTTACGACAGTGTGGTATTTTGGAACTGTTCCGACAGTGTGGTATTTTATAATCTTCCGACAATGTGATATTTTAGAACTGTTACGACAGTGTGGTATTTTAGAACTGTTACAACAGTGTGGTATTTTAGAACTGTTACGACAGTGTAGTATTTTAGAACTGTTACCACACTTTGGTATTTTAGAACTGTTATGACAGTGTGGTATTTTAGAACTTTTCCGACAGTGTGGTATTTTAGAACTGTTCCGACAGTGGTATTTTAGAACTGTTCCGACAGTGTGGTATTTTAGAACTGTTCCGACAGTGTGGTATTTTAGAACTGTTACGACAGTGTAGTATTTTAGAACTGTTACGACAGTGTGGTATTTTAGAACTGTTACGACAGTGGTATTTTAGAACTGCTACGATAGTGTGGTATTTTAGAATTGTTACGACAGTGTGGTATTTTAGAACTGTTACGACAGTGTGGTATTTTAGAACTGTTACGACAATGTGTTATTTTAGAACTGTTCCGACAGTGTGGTATTTTAGAACTGTTACGACAGTGTGGTATCTTAGAACTGTCACGAAAGTGTGGTATTTTGGAAATGTTCCAACAGTGTGGTATTTCAGAACTGTTACGACAGTGTGGTATTTTAGAACTGTTCCGAAAGTGTGGTATTTTAGAACTGTTACGACAGTGTGGTATTTTAGAATGTTCCGACAATGTGGTATTTTAGAACTGTTACGACAGTGCAGTATTTTAGAACTGTTACCAGTGTATTTTAGAACTGTTACCACACTTTGGTATTTTAGAACTGTTATGACAGTGTGGTATTTTAGAACTGTTACGACAGTGTGGTATTTTAGACCTGTTTCGATAGTGTGGTATTTTAGAACTGTTACGACAGTGTGGTATTTTAGAACTGTTACGACAGTGTGGTATTTTAGAACTGTTCCGACAGTGTGGTATTTTAGAACTGTTACGACAGTGTGGTATTTTAGAACTGTTACGACAGTGGTATTTTAGAACTGCTACGACAGTGTGGTAGTTTAGAATTCTTACGACAGTGTGGTATTTTAGAACTGTTACGACAGTGTGGTATTTTAGAACTGTTACGACAGTGGTATTTTAGAACTGTTCCGACAGTGTGGTATTTTAGAACTGTTACGACAGTGTGGTATTTTAGAACTGTTTCTACAGTGTGGTCTTTTAGAACTGTTACGACAGTGTGGTATTTTAGAACTGTTCCGACAGTGTGGTATTTTAGAACTGTTACGACAGTGTGGCATCTTAGAACTGTCACGAAAGTGTGGTATTTTGGAAATGTTCCAACAGTGTGGTATTTTAGAACTGTTCCGACAGTGTGGTATTTTAGAACTGTTATGACAGTGTGGTATTTTAGAACTGTTACGACAGTGTGGTATTTTAGAACTGTTACGACAGTGTGGTATCTTAGAACTGTCACGAAAGTGTGGTATTTTGGAAATGTTCCAACAGTGTGGTATTTTAGAACTGTTACGACAGTGTGGTATTTCAGAACTGTTACGACAGTGTGGTATTTTAGAACTGTTACGACAGTGTGGTATTTTAGAACTGTTCCGACAGTGTGGTATTTTAGAACTGTTACGACAGTGTGGTATTTTAGAACTGTTACGACAGTGTGGTATTTCAGAACTGTTACGACAGTGTGGTATTTTAGAACTGTTACGACAGTGTAGTATTTTAGAACTGTTACAACAGTTTGGTATTTTAGAACTGTTACGACAGTGTGGTATTTTGGAACTGTTCCGACAGTGTGGTATTTTATAATCTTCCGACAATGTGATATTTTAGAACTGTTACGACAGTGTGGTATTTTAGAACTGTTACAACAGTGTGGTATTTTAGAACTGTTACGACAGTGTAGTATTTTAGAACTGTTACCACACTTTGGTATTTTAGAACTGTTATGACAGTGTGGTATTTTAGAACTTTTCCGACAGTGTGGTATTTTAGAACTGTTCCGACAGTGGTATTTTAGAACTGTTCCGACAGTGTGGTATTTTAGAACTGTTCCGACAGTGTGGTATTTTAGAACTGTTACGACAGTGTAGTATTTTAGAACTGTTACGACAGTGTGGTATTTTAGAACTGTTACGACAGTGGTATTTTAGAACTGCTACGATAGTGTGGTATTTTAGAATTGTTACGACAGTGTGGTATTTTAGAACTGTTACGACAGTGTGGTATTTTAGAACTGTTACGACAATGTGTTATTTTAGAACTGTTCCGACAGTGTGGTATTTTAGAACTGTTACGACAGTGTGGTATCTTAGAACTGTCACGAAAGTGTGGTATTTTGGAAATGTTCCAACAGTGTGGTATTTCAGAACTGTTACGACAGTGTGGTATTTTAGAACTGTTCCGAAAGTGTGGTATTTTAGAACTGTTACGACAGTGTGGTATTTTAGAATGTTCCGACAGTGTGGTATTTTAGAACTGTTACGACAGTGTGGTATTTTAGAACTGTTACGACAGTGCAGTATTTTAGAACTGTTACCAGTGTATTTTAGAACTGTTACCACACTTTGGTATTTTAGAACTGTTATGACAGTGTGGTATTTTAGAACTGTTACGACAGTGTGGTATTTTAGACCTGTTTCGATAGTGTGGTATTTTAGAACTGTTACGACAGTGTGGTATTTTAGAACTGTTACGACAGTGTGGTATTTTAGAACTGTTCCGACAGTGTGGTATTTTAGAACTGTTACGACAGTGTGGTATTTTAGAACTGTTACGACAGTGGTATTTTAGAACTGCTACGACAGTGTGGTAGTTTAGAATTCTTACGACAGTGTGGTATTTTAGAACTGTTACGACAGTGTGGTATTTTAGAACTGTTACGACAGTGGTATTTTAGAACTGTTCCGACAGTGTGGTATTTTAGAACTGTTACGACAGTGTGGTATTTTAGAACTGTTTCTACAGTGTGGTCTTTTAGAACTGTTACGACAGTGTGGTATTTTAGAACTGTTCCGACAGTGTGGTATTTTAGAACTGTTACGACAGTGTGGCATCTTAGAACTGTCACGAAAGTGTGGTATTTTGGAAATGTTCCAACAGTGTGGTATTTTAGAACTGTTCCGACAGTGTGGTATTTTAGAACTGTTATGACAGTGTGGTATTTTAGAACTGTTACGACAGTGTGGTATTCTAGAACTGTTACGACAGTGTGGTATCTTAGAACTGTCACGAAAGTGTGGTATTTTGGAAATGTTCCAACAGTGTGGTATTTTAGAACTGTTCCGACAGTGTGGTATTTTAGAACTGTTATGACAGTGTGATATTTTAGAACTGTTCCGACAGTGTGGTATTTTAGTACTGTTCCGACAGTGTGGTATTTTAGAACTGTTACGACAGTGTAGTATTTTAGAACTGTTACGAAAGTGTAGTATTTTAGAACTGTTACAACAGTTTGGTATTTTAGAACTGTTACGACAGTGTGGTAGTTTAGAATTCTTACGACAGTGTGGTATTTTAGAACTGTTACGACAGTGTGGTATTTTAGAACTGTTACGACAGTGGTATTTTAGAACTGTTCCGACAGTGTGGTATTTTAGAACTGTTACGACAGTGTGGTATTTTAGAACTGTTTCTACAGTGTGGTCTTTTAGAACTGTTACGACAGTGTGGTATTTTAGAACTGTTCCGACAGTGTGGTATTTTAGAACTGTTACGACAGTGTGGCATCTTAGAACTGTCACGAAAGTGTGGTATTTTGGAAATGTTCCAACAGTGTGGTATTTTAGAACTGTTCCGACAGTGTGGTATTTTAGAACTGTTATGACAGTGTGGTATTTTAGAACTGTTACGACAGTGTGGTATTCTAGAACTGTTACGACAGTGTGGTATCTTAGAACTGTCACGAAAGTGTGGTATTTTGGAAATGTTCCAACAGTGTGGTATTTTAGAACTGTTCCGACAGTGTGGTATTTTAGAACTGTTATGACAGTGTGGTATTTTAGAACTGTTCCGACAGTGTGGTATTTTAGTACTGTTCCGACAGTGTGGTATTTTAGAACTGTTACGACAGTGTAGTATTTTAGAACTGTTACGAAAGTGTAGTATTTTAGAACTGTTACAACAGTTTGGTATTTTAGAACTGTTACGACAGTGTGGTATTTTAGAACTGTTCCGATAGTGTGGTATTTTAGAACTGTTCCGACAGTGTGGTATTTTAGAACTGTTCCGACAGTGTGATATTTTAGAACTGTTACGATTGTGGTATTTTAGAACTGTTACGACAGTGTGGTATTTTAGAACTGTTACGACAGTGTGGTATTTTAGAACTGTTACGACAGTGTGGAATTTTAGAACTGTTACGACAGTGTGGTATTTTAGAACTGTTATAATAGTGTGGTATTTTAGAACTGTTCCGACAGTGTGGTATTTTAGAACTGTTACGACAGTGTGGAATTTTAGAACTGTTACGACAGTGTGGTATTTCAGAACTGTTCCGACAGTGCGGTATTTTAGAACTGGTACTACAGTGTGGTATTTTAGAACTGTTACGACAGTGTGGTATTTTAGAACTGTTACGACAGTGTGGTATTTTAGAACTGTTACGACAGTGTAGTATTTTAGAACTGTTACGAAAGTGTAGTATTTTAGAACTGTTACAACAGTTTGGTATTTTAGAACTGCTACGACAGTGTGGTATTTTAGAACTGTTCCGACAGTGTGGTATTTTAGAACTGTTCCGACAGTGTGGTATTTTAGAACTGTTCCGACAGTGTGATATTTTAGAACTGTTACGACAGTGTGGTATTTTAGAACTGTTACGACAGTGTGGTATTTTAGAACTGTTACGACAGTGTAGTATTTTAGAACTGTTACCACAGTGTGGTATTTTAGAACTGTTACGACAATGTGGTATTTTAGAAATGTTACGACACTGTGGTATTTTAGAACTGTTACGACAGTGTGGTATTTTAGAACTGTTACGACAGTGTGATATTTTCTGTTTTTCATTTTATTACATTATATTGTATGGACACTTTGTAAATATTTTTTTCTCTTTTTAGATGTTTGTTTGATGATGCTTAACTCCACTTTCAACAATATTTCAGTTATATCGTAGCGGTCAGTTTTATTGGTGGAGAAAAGCGGAGGAACCGGAGAAAACCACGATCTGTCGCAAGTCACTGACAAACTTCATCACATAATGTTGTATAACTCGCCAAGACGGCCATTCTTTTTAGATGTGGATGACATAGATAATTACCGTAACTAAATCAAAGTTCTGTTCAGTGTCGAAGTACGTGAAGTTCAGAAGAACAATGTACCCACAAGTAACTGTGATAAGATACTCCTTGTATTCAGCTGTCTTATATGAGTCTGGGTAAGTTGGTGAGGATATATTTGTCCATAAGAATACTGAAATAAAAACAAATATTGAAACATACAGAAAGCTGTGCATACATGATTCATTAAAACTAACAAAGATCTACTTTATAAATAAGTAAATCTAAACTGTATACATTTCTGGAGAAACTGAGTTCACCCGTTTTTTGTGGGGTTCGTGTCGCTCAACAATCGATTTTCTGTGTAGTGTTTTGTGTTTGTCCTTCATCTATTTACCTCCATTTGGTATCAAAAACTGTTTCTCAGCAAAGAACTTAATTTATACAAATGCAACACAAAACCCCTTCACAGTCGGCGTGTGAAGTTTAAGGATTTCTTGAGAAATGGTTCGTGTCGAACTACATACCCATCCTGAGAACCTGAGTTCACCCCCCGGTTTTACGTGGGGTTCATGTTGCTCGATCTTTAGTTTCCTGTGTAATGTTTTGTAGATCGTTGCTTAAGAAATGATTTATGGAAGGGGTAAGTTTGTTGAAGCTGGAATAATCTTTATCAGGGAAGCTGGGATAATCTCCATCAGGTAAGCTGGGATAATCTTCATCAGGTAAGCCGAGATAATCTTCATCAGGTAAGCTGGGGTAATCTTCATCAGGTAAGCTGGGATAATCTTCATCAGATAAGCTCGGATAATCTTCATCAGGTAAGCTGGGATAATCTTCATCAGGTAAGCTGAGATAATCTTCATCAGGTAAGCCGGGATAATCTTCATCAGGTAAGCTGGGGTAATCTTCATTAGGTAAGCTGGGATAATCTTCATCAGGTAAGCTGGGATAATCTTCATCAGGTAAGCTGGGATAATCTTCTTCAGGTAAGCTGGGATAATCTTCATCAGGTAAGCTGGGATCATCTTCATCAGGTAAGCTGGGATAATCTTCATCAGGTAAGCTGGGATTATCTTCATCAGGAAAGCTGGGTTAATCTTCATCAGGTAGGCTGGAATAATCTTCATCAGGTAAGCAGGGATAATCTTCATCAGGTAAGCAGGCATAATCTTCATCAGGTAAGCTGGGATAATCTTCATCAGGTAAGCTGGGATAATCTTCATCAGATAAGCTGGGATAATCTTCATCAGAAAAGTTCCAGGTCAAAATATTGGAAAGCCAAATGCTAGTAAAGCATCTGGGAGCAAAAGAAAAAAAATACAAAGAGTCTAAACAGGCTCTAATAGCAAGTGTAACAGGCTCTAATAGCAAGTGTAACAGGCTCTAATAGCAAGTGTAACAGGCTCTAATAGTAAGTGTAACAGGCTCTAATAGCAAGTGTAACAGACTCTAATAGCAAGGGTAACAGGCTCTAATAGCAAGTGTAACAGGCTCTAATAGCAAGTGTAGCAGGCTCTAATAGCAAGTGTAACAGGCTCTAATAGCAAGTGTAACAGGCTCTAATAGCAAGTGTAACAGGCTCTAATAGCAAGTGTAACAGGCTCTAATAGCAAGTGTAACAGGCTCTAATAGCAAGTGTAACAGGCTCTAATAGCAAGTGTTACAGGCTCTAATAGCAAGTGTAACAGACTCTAATAGCAAGTGTAACAGACTCTAATAGCAAGTGTAACAGGCTCTAATAGCAAGTGTAACAGGCTCTAATAGCAAGTGTTACAGGCTCTAATAGCAGGTGTAACAGGCTCTAATAACAAGTGTAGCAGGCTCTAATAGCAAGTGTAACAAACTCTAATAGCAAGTGTAGCAGGCTCTAATAGCAAGTGTAGTAGGCTCTAATAGCAAGTGTAACATACTTTAATAGCAAGTGTAACAGACTCTAATAGCAAGTGTAACAGGCTCTAATAGCAAGTGTAACAGGCTCTAATAGCAAGTGTTACCGGCTCTAATAGCAAGTGTAACAGGCTCTAATAACAAGTGTAGCAGGCTCTAATAGCAAGTGTAACAAACTCTAATAGCAAGTGTAGCAGGCTCTAATAGCAAGTGTAGTAGGCTCTAATAGCAAGTGTAACATACTTTAATAGCAAGTGTAACAGACTCTAATAGCAAGTGTAACAGACTTTAATAGCAAGTGTAACAGACTCTAATAGCAAGTGCAACAGACTCTAATAGCAAGTGTAACAGGCTCTAATAGCAAGTGTAACAGACTCTAATAGCAAGTGTAACAGGCTATAATAGCAAGTGTAACAGACTTTAATAGCAAGTGTAACAGACTCTAATAGCAAGTGTAACAGACTCTAATAGCAAGTTTAGCAGGCTCTAATAGCAAGTGTAACAGGCTCTAATAGCAAGTGTAACAAACTCTAATAGCAAGTGAAACAGGCTCTAATAGCAAGTGTAACAGGCTTTAATATCAAGTGTAACAGACTCTAATAGCAAGTGTAACAGGCTCTAATATCAAGTGTAACAGACTCTAATAGCAAGTGTACCAGGCTCTAATAGCAAGTGTAACAGGCTCTAATAGCAAGTGTAACAGGCTCTAATAGCAAGTGTAGCAGGCTCTAATAGCAAGTGTAACAGGCTCTAATAGCAAGTGTAACAGGCTCTAATAGCAAGTGTAACAGGCTCTAATAGCAAGTGTAACAGGCTCTAATAGCAAGTGTAACAGGCTCTAATAGCAAGTGTAACAGGCTCTAATAGCAAGTGTAACAGGCTCTAATAGCAAGTGCAACAGACTCTAATAGCAAGTGTAACATACTTTAATAGCAAGTGTAACATACTTTAATAGCAAGTGTAAGATACTTTAATAGCAAGTGTAACAGACTCTAATAGCAAGTGTAACATACTTTAATAGCAAGTGCAACAGACTCTCATAGCAAGTGTAACAGATTCTAATAGCAAATGTAGCAGGCTCTAATAGCAAGTGTAACAGACTATAATAGTAAGTGTAGCAGGCTCTAATAGCAAGTGTAGCAGGCTCTAATAGCAAGTGTAACAGACTATAATAGCAAGTGTAGCAGGCTCTAATAGCAAGTGTAACAGACTATAATAGCAAGTGTAGCAGGCTCTAATAGCAAGTGTAGCAGACTCTAATACCAAGTGTAACAGGCTCTAATAGCAAGTGTAACAGGCTCTAATAGCAAGTAAAACAGGCTCTAATAGCAAGTGCAACAGACTCTAATAGCAAGTGTAACAGGCTCTAATAGCAAGTGTAGCAGGCTCTAATAGCAAGTGTAGCAGGCTCTAATAACAAGTGTAACAGGCTCTAATACCAAGTGTAACATACTTTAATAGCAAGTGTAACATACTTTAATAGCAAGTGTAAGATACTTTAATAGCAAGTGTAACAGGCTCTAATAGCAAGTGTAACATACTTTAATAGCAAGTGTAACATACTTTAATAGCAAGTGTAAGATACTTTAATAGCAAGTGTAACAGGCTCTAATAATAATGAGAGCGGGAGGTTTGGCGCCTTAAAATCTGATTCAACCCACCATTTCTTTAGAAATGCCTGTACCAAGTCAGGGTCATTACGGTTTTCACAGTTTTCCGGTTGTTGACTGATTTTGTCTGTTTATATAATTATGAGTTTTGACTTTCCCTTTGTAAGATTGTTCGGAGTTCGGTAATTTTGTTATTACCTTTATTTATAGCAAGTGTAACAGACTCTAATAGCAAGTGTAGCAGGCTCTAATAACAAGTGTAACAGGCTCTAATAGCAAGTGTAACAGGCTCTAATAGCAAGTGCAACAGGCTCTAATAGCAAGTGCAACAGACTCTAATAGCAAGTGTAACAGGTTCTAATAGCAAGTGTAACAGGCTCTAATAGCAAGTGTAGCAGGCTCTAATAACAAGTGCAACAGACTCTAATAGCAAGTGTAACAGACTTTAATAGCAAGTGTAACAGAATCTAATAGCAAGTGTAGCAGGCTCTAATAGCAAGTGTAACAGGCTCTAATAGCAAGTGTAACAGACTTTAATAGCAAGTGTAACAGACTCTAATAGCAAGTGTAGCAGGCTCCAATAGCAAGTGTAACAGGCTCTAATAGCAAGTGTAACAGACTTTAATAGCAAGTGTAACAGACTCTAATAGCAAGTGTAACAGACTCTAATAGCAAGTGTAGCAGACTCTAATAGCAAGTGTAACAGACTCTAATAGCAAGTGTAACAGACTCTAATAGCAAGTGTAACAGACTCTAATAGCAAGTGTAACAGACTCTAATAGCAAGTGTAGCAGGCTCTAATAGCAGGTGTAACAGACTCTAATAGCAAGTGTAACAGACTCTAATAGCAAGTGTAACAGACTCTAATAGCAAATGTAACAGACTCTAATAGCAAGTGTAACAGACTCTAATAGCAAGTGTAACAGACTCTAATAGCAAGTGTAACAGACTCTAATAGCAAGTGTAACAGACTCTAATAGCAAGTGTAACAGACTCTATAGCAAGTGTAACAGACTCTAATAGCAAGTGTAACAGACTCTAATAGCAAGTGTTGCAGGCTCTAATAGCAAGTGTAACAGACTCTAATAGCAAGAGTAACAGGCTCTAATAGCAAGTGTAGCAGGCTCTAATAACAAGTGCAACAGACTCTAATAGCAAATGTAACAGACTTTAATAGCAAGTGTAACAGACTCTAATAGCAAGTGTAACAGACTCTAATAGCAAGTGTAACAGACTCTAATAGCAAGTGTAACAGACTCTAATAGCAAGTGTTGCAGGCTCTAATAGCAAGTGTTGCAGGCTCTAATAGCAAGTGTAACAGACTCTAATAACAAGTGTAACAGGCTCTAATAGCAAGTGTAACAGGCTCTAATAGCAAGTGCAACAGACTCTAAAAACAAGTGTAACAGGCTCTAATAGCAAGAATAGCAGGCTCTAATAGCAAGTGTAACAGGCTCTAATAGCAAGTGTAGCAGGCTCTAATAACAAGTGCAACAGACTCTAATAGCAAGTGTAACAGATTTTAATAGCAAGTGTAACAGATTCTAATAGCAAGTGTAGCAGGCTCTAATAGCAAGTGTAACAGACTCTAATAGCAAGTGTAACAGACTATAATAGCAAGTGTAGCAGGCTCTAATAGCAAGTGTAGCAGACTCTAATAACAAGTGTAACAGGCTCTAATAGCAAGTGTAACAGGCTCTAATAGCAAGTGTAACGGGCTCTAATAGCAAGTGTAACAGACTTTAATAGCAAGTGTAACAGACTCTAATAGCAAGTGTAGCAGGCTCTAATAGCAAGTGCAACAGACTCTAATAGCAAGTGTAATAGGCTCTAATAGCAAGTGTAACAGGCTCTAATAGCAAGTGTAGCAGGCTCTAATAACAAGTGTAACAGGCTCTAATACCAAGTGTAACATACTTTAATAGCAAGTGTAACATACTTTAATAGCAAGTGTAAGATACTTTAATAGCAAGTGTAACAGACTCTAATAGCAAGTGTAACATACTTTAATAGCAAGTGTAACATACTTTAATAGCAAGTGTAAATACTTTAATAGCAAGTGTAACAGACTTTAATAGCAAGTGTAACAGAATCTAATAGCAAGTGTAGCAGGCTCTAATAGCAAGTGTAACAGGCTCTAATAGCAAGTGTAACAGACTTTAATAGCAAGTGTAACAGACTCTAATAGCAAGTGTAACAGACTCTAATAGCAAGTGTAACAGACTCTAATAGCAAGTGTAACAGATTCTAATAGCAAGTGTAACAGACTCTAATAGCAAGTGTAACAGACTCTAATAGCAAGTGTAACAGACTCTAATAGCAAGTGTAACAGGCTCTAATAGCAAGTGTAGCAGGCTCTAATAACAAGTGCAACAGACTCTAATAGCAAGTGTAACAGACTCTAATAGCAAGTATAGCAGGCTCTAATAGCAAGTGTAACAGGCTCTAATAGCAAGTGTAGCAGGCTCTAATAACAAGTGCAACAGACTCTAATAGCAAGTGTAACAGACTTTAATAGCAAGTGTAACAGACTCTAATAGCAAGTGTAGCAGGCTCTAATAGCAAGTGTAACAGACTCTAATAGCAAGTGTAACAGGCTCTAATAGCAAGTGCAACAGACTCTAATAGCAAGTGTAACAGGCTCTAATAGCAAGTATAGCAGGCTCTAATAGCAAGTGTAGCAGGCTCTAATAACAAGTGCAACAGACTCTAATAGCAAGTGTAACAGACTCTAATAGCAAGTGTAACAGACTCTAATAGCAAGTATAGCAGGCTCTAATAGCAAGTGTAACAGGCTCTAATAGCAAGTCTAGCAGGCTCTAATAACAAGTGCAACAGACTCTAATAGCAAGTGTAACAGACTTTAATAGCAAGTGTAACAGACTCTAATAGCAAGTGTAGCAGGCTCTAATAGCAAGTGTAACAGACTTTAATAGCAAGTGTAACAGACTCTAATAGCAAGTGTAGCAGGCTCTAATAGCAAGTGTAACAGACTCTAATAGCAAGTGTAACAGACTCTAATAGCAAGTGTAACAGACTCTAATAGCAAGTGTAACAGACTCTAATAGCAAGTGTAACAGACTCTAATAGCAAGTGTAACAGACTCTAATAGCAAGTGTTGCAGGCTCTAATAGCAAGTGTAACAGACTCTAATAGCAAGTGTAACAGACTCTAATAGCAAGTGTAACAGACTCTAATAGCAAGTGTAACAGGCTCTAATAGCAAGTGTAACAGACTCTAATAGCAAGTGTTGCAGGCTCTAATTGCAAGTGTAGCAGGCTCTAATAGCAAGTGTAGCAGGCTCTAATAGCAAGTGTAACAGGCTCTAATAGCAAGTGTAACAGACTCTAATAGCAAGTGTTGCAGGCTCTAATAGCAAGTGTAGCATGCTCTAATAGCAAGTGTAGCAGACTCTAATAGCAAGTGTAACAGACTCTAATAGCAAGTGTAGCAGACTCTAATAGCAAGTGTAACAGACTCTAATAGCAAGTGTAACAGACTCTAA
Source organism: Bathymodiolus septemdierum (assembly GCA_963383655.1). NCBI lineage: Eukaryota > Metazoa > Mollusca > Bivalvia > Mytilida > Modiolidae > Bathymodiolus > Bathymodiolus septemdierum. The sequence continues at coordinate 59,721,363 of OY726517.1, read as the reverse complement.
TAGCAAGTGTAACAGGCTCTAATAGCAAGTGTAACAGGCTCTAATAGCAAGTGTAGCAGGCTCTAATAGCAAGTGTTGCAGGCTCTAATAGCAAGTGTAACAGGCTCTAATAGCAAGTGTAACAGACTCTAATAGCAAGTGTAACAGGCTCTAATAGCAAGTGTAACAGACTCTAATAGCAAGTGTAACAGACTCTAATAGCAAGTGTAACAGACTCTAATAGCAAGTGTAACAGACTCTAATAGCAAGTGTAACAGGCTCTAATAGCAAGTGTAACAGGCTCTAATAGCAAGTGTAACAGACTCTAATAGCAAGTGTTGCAGGCTCTAATAGCAAGTGTTGCAGGCTCTAATAGCAAGTGTAACAGGCTCTAATAGCAAGTGTAACAGGCTCTAATAGCAAGTGTAGCAAGCTCTAATAGCAAGTGTAGCAGGCTCTAATAGCAAGTGTAGCAGGCTCTAATAGCAAGTGTAACAGGCTCTAATAGCAAGTGTAACAGACTCTAATAGCAAGTGTAACAGGCTCTAATAGCAAGTGTAACAGACTCTAATAGCAAGTGTAACAGGCTCTAGTAACAAGGGTAACAGATTCTAATAGCAAGTGTAACAGACTCTAATAGCAAGTGTAACAGACTCTAATAGCAAGTGTAACAGACTCTAATAGCAAGTGTAGCAGGCTCTAATAGCAAGTGTAACAGACTCTAATAGCAAGTGTAACAGGCTCTAATAGCAAGTGTAACAGACTCTAATAGCAAGTGTTGCAGGCTCTAATAGCAAGTGTAGCAGGCTCTAATAGCAAGTGTAGCAGTCTCTAATAGCAAGTGCAACAGGCTCTAATAGCAAGTGTAACAGACTCTAATAGCAAGTGTAACAGGCTCTAATATCAAGTGTAACAGATTCTAATAGCAAGTGTAACAGGCTCTAATAGCAAGTATAGCAGGCTCTAGTAACAAGTGTAACAGATTCTAATAGCAAGTGTAACAGACTCTAATAGCAAGTGTAACAGACTTTAATAGCAAGTGTAGCAGGCTCTAATAGCAAGTGTAACAGACTCTAATAGCAAGTGTAACAGGCTCTAATAGCAAGTGTAACAGACTCTAATAGCAAGTGTAACAGGCTCTAGTAACAAGGGTAACAGATTCTAATAGCAAGTGTAACAGACTCTAATAGCAAGTGTAACAGACTCTAATAGCAAGTGTAACAGGCTCTAATAGCAAGTGTAGCAGGCTCTAATAGCAAGTGTAACAGGCTCTGATAGCAAGTGTAGCAGACTCTAATAGCAAGTGCAACAGACTCTAATAGCAAGTGTAACAGACTCTAATAGCAAGTGTAACAGACTCTAATAGCAAGTGTAACAGACTCTAATAGCAAGTGTAGCAGGCTCTAATAGCAAGTGTAACAGACTCTAATAGCAAGTGTGACAGACTCTAATAGCAAGTGTAACAGACTCTAATAGCAAGTGTAACAGACTCTAATAGCAAGTGTAACAGACTCTAATAGCAAGTGTAACAGACTCTAATAGCAAGTGTAACAGACTCTAATAGCAAGTGTTGCAGGCTCTAATAGCAAGTTTAACAGACTCTAATAGCAAGTGTAACAGACTCTAATAGCAAGTGTAACAGGCTCTAATAGCAAGTGCAACAGACTCTAATAGCAAGTGTAACAGGCTCTAATAGCAAGTGTAACAGACTCTAATAGCAAGTGTAACAGACTCTAATAGCAAGTGTAACAGGCTCTAATAGCAAGTGTAACAGACTCTAATAGCAAGTGTAACAGACTCTAACAGCAAGTGTAACAGACTCTAATAGCAAGTGTAACAGGCTCTAATAGCAAGTGTAACAGACTCTAATAGCAAGTGTTGCAGGTTCTAATAGCAAGTGTAACAGACTCTAATAGCAAGTGCAACAGGTTCTAATAGCAAGTGTAACAGTCTCTAATAGCAAGTGTAACAGGCTCTAATAGCAAGTGTAACAGACTCTAATAGCAAGTGTAACAGACTCTAATAGCAAGTGTAACAGGCTCTAATAGAAAGTGTAACAGACTCTAATAGCAAGTGTAACAGACTCTAATAGCAAGTGCAACAGGCTCTAATAGCAAGTGTAACAGACTCTAATAGCAAGTGTTGCAGGCTCTAATAGCAAGTGTAGCAGGCTCTAATAGCAAGTGTAGCAGGCTCTAATAGCAAGTGCAACAGGCTCTAATAGCAAGTGTAACAGACTCTAATAGCAAGTGTAACAGGCTCTAATATCAAGTGTAACAGATTCTAATAGCAAGTGTAACAGGCTCTAATAGCAAGTATAGCAGGCTCTAGTAACAAGTGTAACAGATTCTAATAGCAAGTGTAACAGACTCTAATATCAAGTGTAACAGACTTTAATAGCAAGTGTAGCAGGCTCTAATAGCAAGTGTAACAGACTCTAATAGCAAGTGTAACAGGCTCTAATAGCAAGTGTAACCGACTCTAATAGCAAGTGTAACAGGCTCTAGTAACAAGGGTAACAGATTCTAATAGCAAGTGTAACAGACTCTAATAGCAAGTGTAACAGACTCTAATAGCAAGTGTAACAGGCTCTAATAGCAAGTGTAGCAGGCTCTAATAGCAAGTGTAACAGGCTCTGATAGCAAGTGTAGCAGGCTCTAATAGCAAGTGTAACAGACTCTAATAGCAAGTGTAACAGATTCTAATAGCAAGTGTAACAGGCTATAATAGCAAGTGTAGCAGGCTCTAATAGCAAGTGTAGCAGGCTCTAATAGCAAGTGTAGCAGGCTCTAATAGAAAGTGTAGCAGGCTATAATAGCAAGTGTAACAGACTCTAATAGCAAGTGTAGCAGGCTCTAATAGCAAGTGTAACATGCTCTAATAGCAAGTGTAACAGACTCTAATAACAAGTGTAGCAGGCTCTAATAGCAAGTGTAACAGGCTCTAATAACAAGTGTAGCAGGCTCTAATAGCAAGTGTAACAGTCTCTAATAGCAAGTGTAGCAGGCTCTAATAGCACGTGTAGCAGGCTCTAATAGCAAGTGTAGCAGATTCTAATAGCAAGTGTAACATACTCTAATAGCACGTGTAGCAGACTCTAATAGCAAGTGCAACAAACTCTAATAGCAAGTGTAGCAGGCTCTAATAGCAAGTGTAGCAGGCTCTACTAGCAAGTGTAAAAGACTCTAATAGCAAGTGTAACAGACACTAATAGCAAGTGTAGCAGGCTCTAATAGCAAGTGTAACATACTCTAATAGCAAGTGTAACAGACTCTAATAGCAAGTGTAACAGACTCTAATAGCAAGTGTAACAGACTCTAATAGCAAGTGTAACAGACTCTAATAGCAAGTGTAACAGACTCTAATAGCAAGTGTAACAGACTCTAATAGCAAGTGTTGCAGGCTCTAATAGCAAGTGTAACAGACTCTAATAGCAAGTGTAACAGGCTCTAGTAACAAGGGTAACAGATTATAATAGCAAGTGTAACAGACTCTAATAGCAAGTGTAACAGACTCTAATAGCAAGTGTAACAGGCTCTAATAGCAAGTGTAGCAGGCTCTAATAGCAAGTGTAACAGGCTCTGATAGCAAGTGTAGCAGGCTCTAATAGCAAGTGTAACAGACTCTAATAGCAAGTGTAACAGATTCTAATAGCAAGTGTAACAGGCTATAATAGCAAGTGTAGCAGGCTCTAATAGCAAGTGTAGCAGGCTCTAATAGCAAGTGTAGCAGGCTCTAATAGAAAGTGTAGCAGGCTATAATAGCAAGTGTAACAGACTCTAATAGCAAGTGTAGCAGGCTCTAATAGCAAGTGTAACATGCTCTAATAGCAAGTGTAACAGACTCTAATAACAAGTGTAGCAGGCTCTAATAGCAAGTGTAACAGGCTCTAATAACAAGTGTAGCAGGCTCTAATAGCAAGTGTAACAGTCTCTAATAGCAAGTGTAGCAGGCTCTAATAGCACGTGTAGCAGGCTCTAATAGCAAGTGTAGCAGATTCTAATAGCAAGTGTAACATACTCTAATAGCACGTGTAGCAGACTCTAATAGCAAGTGCAACAGACTCTAATAGCAAGTGTAGCAGGCTCTAATAGCAAGTGTAGCAGGCTCTACTAGCAAGTGTAAAAGACTCTAATAGCAAGTGTAACAGACACTAATAGCAAATGTAGCAGGCTCTAATAGCAAGTGTAACATACTCTAATAGCAAGTGTAACAGACTCTAATAGCAAGTGTAACAGACTCTAATAGCAAGTGTAACAGACTCTAATAGCAAGTGTAACAGACTCTAATAGCAAGTGTAACAGACTCTAATAGCAAGTGTAACAGACTCTAATAGCAAGTGTTGCAGGTTCTAATAGCAAGTGTAACAGGCTCTAATAGCAAGTGTAGCAGGCTCTAATAACAAGTGCAACAGACTCTAATAGCAAGTGTAACAGACTTTAATAGCAAGTGTAACAGAATCTAATAGCAAGTGTAGCAGGCTCTAATAGCAAGTGTAACAGGCTCTAATAGCAAGTGTAACAGACTTTAATAGCAAGTGTAACAGACTCTAATAGCAAGTGTAGCAGGCTCCAATAGCAAGTGTAACAGGCTCTAATAGCAAGTGTAACAGACTTTAATAGCAAGTGTAACAGACTCTAATAGCAAGTGTAACAGACTCTAATAGCAAGTGTAGCAGACTCTAATAGCAAGTGTAACAGACTCTAATAGCAAGTGTAACAGACTCTAATAGCAAGTGTAACAGACTCTAATAGCAAGTGTAACAGACTCTAATAGCAAGTGTAGCAGGCTCTAATAGCAGGTGTAACAGATTCTAATAGCAAGTGTAACAGACTCTAATAGCAAGTGTAACAGACTCTAATAGCAAATGTAACAGACTCTAATAGCAAGTTTAACAGACTCTAATAGCAAGTGTAACAGACTCTAATAGCAAGTGTAACAGACTCTAATAGCAAGTGTAACAGACTCTAATAGCAAGTGTAACAGACTCTAATAGCAAGTGTAACAGACTCTAATAGCAAGTGTAACAGACTCTAATAGCAAGTGTTGCAGGCTCTAATAGCAAGTGTAACAGACTCTAATAGCAAGAGTAACAGGCTCTAATAGCAAGTGTAGCAGGCTCTAATAACAAGTGCAACAGACTCTAATAGCAAATGTAACAGACTTTAATAGCAAGTGTAACAGACTCTAATAGCAAGTGTAACAGACTCTAATAGCAAGTGTAACAGACTCTAATAGCAAGTGTAACAGACTCTAATAGCAAGTGTTGCAGGCTCTAATAGCAAGTGTAACAGGCTCTAATAGCAAGTGCAACAGACTCTAAAAACAAGTGTAACAGGCTCTAATAGCAAGAATAGCAGGCTCTAATAGCAAGTGTAACAGGCTCTAATAGCAAGTGTAGCAGGCTCTAATAACAAGTGCAACAGACTCTAATAGCAAGTGTAACAGACTTTAATAGCAAGTGTAACAGATTCTAATAGCAAGTGTAGCAGGCTCTAATAGCAAGTGTAACAGACTCTAATAGCAAGTGTAACAGACTATAATAGCAAGTGTAGCAGGCTCTAATAGCAAGTGTAGCAGACTCTAATAACAAGTGTAACAGGCTCTAATAGCAAGTGTAACAGGCTCTAATAGCAAGTGTAACAGGCTCTAATAGCAAGTGTAACAGACTTTAATAGCAAGTGTAACAGACTCTAATAGCAAGTGTAGCAGGCTCTAATAGCAAGTGCAACAGACTCTAATAGCAAGTGTAATAGGCTCTAATAGCAAGTGTAACAGGCTCTAATAGCAAATGTAGCAGGCTCTAATAACAAGTGTAACAGGCTCTAATACCAAGTGTAACATACTTTAATAGCAAGTGTAACATACTTTAATAGCAAGTGTAAGATACTTTAATAGCAAGTGTAACAGACTCTAATAGCAAGTGTAACATACTTTAATAGCAAGTGTAACATACTTTAATAGCAAGTGTAAGATACTTTAATAGCAAGTGTAACAGACTTTAATAGCAAGTGTAACAGAATCTAATAGCAAGTGTAGCAGGCTCTAATAGCAAGTGTAACAGGCTCTAATAGCAAGTGTAACAGACTTTAATAGCAAGTGTAACAGACTCTAATAGCAAGTGTAACAGACTCTAATAGCAAGTGTAACAGACTCTAATAGCAAGTGTAACAGATTCTAATAGCAAGTGTAACAGACTCTAATAGCAAGTGTAACAGACTCTAATAGCAAGTGTAACAGACTCTAATAGCAAGTGTAACAGGCTCTAATAGCAAGTGTAGCAGGCTCTAATAACAAGTGCAACAGACTCTAATAGCAAGTGTAACAGACTCTAATAGCAAGTATAGCAGGTTCTAATAGCAAGTGTAACAGGCTCTAATAGCAAGTGTAGCAGGCTCTAATAACAAGTGCAACAGACTCTAATAGCAAGTGTAACAGACTTTAATAACAAGTGTAACAGACTCTAATAGCAAGTGTAGCAGGCTCTAATAGCAAGTGTAACAGACTCTAATAGCAAGTGTAACAGGCTCTAATAGCAAGTGCAACAGACTCTAATAGCAAGTGTAACAGGCTCTAATAGCAAGTATAGCAGGCTCTAATAGCAAGTGTAACAGACTCTAATAGCAAGTCTAGCAGGCTCTAATAACAAGTGCAACAGACTCTAATAGCAAGTGTAACAGACTTTAATAGCAAGTGTAACAGACTCTAATAGCAAGTGTAGCAGGCTCTAATAGCAAGTGTAACAGGCTCTAATAGCAAGTGTAACAGACTTTAATAGCAAGTGTAACAGACTCTAATAGCAAGTGTAGCAGGCTCTAATAGCAAGTGTAACAGACTCTAATAGCAAGTGTAACAGACTCTAATAGCAAGTGTAACAGACTCTAATAGCAAGTGTAACAGACTCTAATAGCAAGTGTAACAGACTCTAATAGCAAGTGTAACAGACTCTAATAGCAAGTGTTGCAGGCTCTAATAGCAAGTGTAACAGACTCTAATAGCAAGTGTAACAGACTCTAATAGCAAGTGTAACAGACTCTAATAGCAAGTGTAACAGGCTCTAATAGCAAGTGTAACAGACTCTAATAGCAAGTGTTGCAGGCTCTAATAGCAAGTGTAGCAGGCTCTAATAGCAAGTGTAGCAGGCTCTAATAGCAAGTGTAACAGGCTCTAATAGCAAGTGTAACAGACTCTAATTGCAAGTGTTGCAGGCTCTAATAGCAAGTGTAGCATGCTCTAATTGCAAGTGTAGCAGACTCTAATAGCAAGTGTAACAGACTCTAATAGCAAGTGTAGCAGACTCTAATAGCAAGTGTAACAGACTCTAATAGCAAGTGTATCAGACTCTAATAGCAAGTGTAACAGGCTCTAATAGCAAGTGTAACAGGCTCTAATAGCAAGTGTAGCAGGCTCTAATAGCAAGTGTTGCAGGCTCTAATAGCAAGTGTAACAGGCTCTAATAGCAAGTGTAGCAGACTCTAATAGCAAGTGTAACAGGCTCTAATAGCAAGTGTAACAGACTCTAATAGCAAGTGTAACAGACTCTAATAGCAAGTGTAACAGACTCTAATAGCAAGTGTAACAGACTCTAATAGCAAGTGTAACAGGCTCTAATAGCAAGTGTAACAGGCTCTAATAGCAAGTGTAACAGACTCTAATAGCAAGTGTTACAGACTCTAATAGCAAGTGTTACAGACTCTAATAGCAAGTGTAGCAGGCTCTAATAGCAAGTGCAACAGGCTCTAATAGCAAGTGTAACAGACTCTAATAGCAAGTGTAACAGGCTCTAATATCAAGTGTAACAGATTCTAATAGCAAGTGTAACAGGCTCTAATAGCAAGTATAGCAGGCTCTAGTAACAAGTGTAACAGATTCTAATAGCAAGTGTAACAGACTCTAATAGCAAGTGTAACAGACTTTAATAGCAAGTGTAGCAGGCTCTAATAGCAAGTGTAACAGACTCTAATAGCAAGTGTAACAGGCTCTAATAGCAAGTGTAACAGACTCTAATAGCAAGTGTAACAGGCTCTAGTAACAAGGGTAACAGATTCTAATAGCAAGTGTAACAGACTCTAAGAGCAAGTGTAACAGACTCTAATAGCAAGTGTAACAGGCTCTAATAGCAAGTGTAGCAGGCTCTAATAGCAAGTGTAACAGGCTCTGATAGCAAGTGTAGCAGACTCTAATAGCAAGTGCAACAGACTCTAATAGCAAGTGTAACAGACTCTAATAGCAAGTGTAACAGACTCTAATAGCAAGTGTAACAGACTCTAATAGCAAGTGTAGCAGGCTCTAATAGCAGGTGTAACAGACTCTAATAGCAAGTGTGACAGACTCTAATAGCAAGTGTAACAGACTCTAATAGCAAGTGTAACAGACTCTAATAGCAAGTGTAACAGACTCTAATAGCAAGTGTAACAGACTCTAATAGCAAGTGTAACAGACTCTAATAGCAAGTGTTGCAGGCTCTAATAGCAAGTGTAACAGACTCTAATAGCAAGTGTAACAGACTCTAATAGCAAGTGTAACAGGCTCTAATAGCAAGTGCAACAGACTCTAATAGCAAGTGTAACAGGCTCTAATAGCAAGTGTAACAGACTCTAATAGCAAGTGTAACAGACTCTAATAGCAAGTGTAACAGGCTCTAATAGCAAGTGTAACAGACTCTAATAGCAAGTGTAACAGACTCTAATAGCAAGTGTAACAGACTCTAATAGCAAGTGTAACAGGCTCTAATAGCAAGTGTAACAGACTCTAATAGCAAGTGTTGCAGGTTCTAATAGCAAGTGTAACAGACTCTAATAGCAAGTGCAACAGGCTCTAATAGCAAGTGTAACAGACTCTAATAGCAAGTGTAACAGGCTCTAATAGCAAGTGTAACAGACTCTAATAGCAAGTGTAACAGACTCTAATAGCAAGTGTAACAGGCTCTAATAGAAAGTGTAACAGACTCTAATAGCAAGTGTAATAGACTCTAATAGCAAGTGCAACAGGCTCTAATAGCAAGTGTAACAGACTCTAATAGCAAGTGTTGCAGGCTCTAATAGCAAGTGTAGCAGGCTCTAATAGCAAGTGTAGCAGGCTCTAATAGCAAGTGCAACAGGCTCTAATAGCAAGTGTAACAGACTCTAATAGCAAGTGTAACAGGCTCTAATATCAAGTGTAACAGATTCTAATAGCAAGTGTAACAGGCTCTAATAGCAAGTATAGCAGGCTCTAGTAACAAGTGTAACAGATTCTAATAGCAAGTGTAACAGACTCTAATATCAAGTGTAACAGACTTTAATAGCAAGTGTAGCAGGCTCTAATAGCAAGTGTAACAGACTCTAATAGCAAGTGTTACAGACTCTAATAGCAAGTGTTACAGACTCTAATAGCAAGTGTAGCAGGCTCTAATAGCAAGTGCAACAGGCTCTAATAGCAAGTGTAACAGACTCTAATAGCAAGTGTAACAGGCTCTAATATCAAGTGTAACAGATTCTAATAGCAAGTGTAACAGGCTCTAATAGGAAGTATAGCAGGCTCTAGTAACAAGTGTAACAGATTCTAATAGCAAGTGTAACAGACTCTAATAGCAAGTGTAACAGACTTTAATAGCAAGTGTAGCAGGCTCTAATAGCAAGTGTAACAGACTCTAATAGCAAGTGTAACAGGCTCTAATAGCAAGTGTAACAGACTCTAATAGCAAGTGTAACAGGCTCTAGTAACAAGGGTAACAGATTCTAATAGCAAGTGTAACAGACTCTAAGAGCAAGTGTAACAGACTCTAATAGCAAGTGTAACAGGCTCTAATAGCAAGTGTAGCAGGCTCTAATAGCAAGTGTAACAGGCTCTGATAGCAAGTGTAGCAGACTCTAATAGCAAGTGCAACAGACTCTAATAGCAAGTGTAACAGACTCTAATAGCAAGTGTAACAGACTCTAATAGCAAGTGTAACAGACTCAAATAGCAAGTGTAGCAGGCTCTAATAGCAGGTGTAACAGACTCTAATAGCAAGTGTGACAGACTCTAATAGCAAGTGTAACAGACTCTAATAGCAAGTGTAACAGACTCTAATAGCAAGTGTAACAGACTCTAATAGCAAGTGTAACAGACTCTAATAGCAAGTGTAACAGACTCTAATAGCAAGTGTTGCAGGCTCTAATAGCAAGTGTAACAGACTCTAATAGCAAGTGTAACAGACTCTAATAGCAAGTGTAACAGGCTCTAATAGCAAGTGCAACAGACTCTAATAGCAAGTGTAACAGGCTCTAATAGCAAGTGTAACAGACTCTAATAGCAAGTGTAACAGACTCTAATAGCAAGTGTAACAGGCTCTAATAGCAAGTGTAACAGACTCTAATAGCAAGTGTAACAGACTCTAATAGCAAGTGTAACAGACTCTAATAGCAAGTGTAACAGGCTCTAATAGCAAGTGTAACAGACTCTAATAGCAAGTGTTGCAGGTTCTAATAGCAAGTGTAACAGACTCTAATAGCAAGTGCAACAGGCTCTAATAGCAAGTGTAACAGACTCTAATAGCAAGTGTAACAGGCTCTAATAGCAAGTGTAACAGACTCTAATAGCAAGTGTAACAGACTCTAATAGCAAGTGTAACAGGCTCTAATAGAAAGTGTAACAGACTCTAATAGCAAGTGTAATAGACTCTAATAGCAAGTGCAACAGGCTCTAATAGCAAGTGTAACAGACTCTAATAGCAAGTGTTGCAGGCTCTAATAGCAAGTGTAGCAGGCTCTAATAGCAAGTGTAGCAGGCTCTAATAGCAAGTGCAACAGGCTCTAATAGCAAGTGTAACAGACTCTAATAGCAAGTGTAACAGGCTCTAATATCAAGTGTAACAGATTCTAATAGCAAGTGTAACAGGCTCTAATAGCAAGTATAGCAGGCTCTAGTAACAAGTGTAACAGATTCTAATAGCAAGTGTAACAGACTCTAATATCAAGTGTAACAGACTTTAATAGCAAGTGTAGCAGGCTCTAATAGCAAGTGTAACAGACTCTAATAGCAAGTGTAACAGGCTCTAATAGCAAGTGTAACAGACTCTAATAGCAAGTGTAACAGGCTCTAGTAACAAGGGTAACAGATTCTAATAGCAAGTGTAACAGACTCTAATAGCAAGTGTAACAGACTCTAATAGCAAGTGTAACAGGCTCTAATAGCAAGTGTAGCAGGCTCTAATAGCAAGTGTAACAGGCTCTGATAGCAAGTGTAGCAGGCTCTAATAGCAAGTGTAACAGACTCTAATAGCAAGTGTAACAGATTCTAATAGCAAGTGTAACAGGCTATAATAGCAAGTGTAGCAGGCTCTAATAGCAAGTGTAGCAGGCTCTAATAGCAAGTGTAGCAGGCTCTAATAGAAAGTGTAGCAGGCTATAATAGCAAGTGTAACAGACTCTAATAGCAAGTGTAACAGACTTTAATAGCAAGTGTAGCAGGCTCTAATAGCAAGTGTAACAGACTCTAATAGCAAGTGTAACAGGCTCTAATAGCAAGTGTAACAGACTCTAATAGCAAGTGTAACAGGCTCTAGTAACAAGGGTAACAGATTCTAATAGCAAGTGTAACAGACTCTAAGAGCAAGTGTAACAGACTCTAATAGCAAGTGTAACAGGCTCTAATAGCAAGTGTAGCAGGCTCTAATAGCAAGTGTAACAGGCTCTGATAGCAAGTGTAGCAGACTCTAATAGCAAGTGCAACAGACTCTAATAGCAAGTGTAACAGACTCTAATAGCAAGTGTAACAGACTCTAATAGCAAGTGTAACAGACTCAAATAGCAAGTGTAGCAGGCTCTAATAGCAGGTGTAACAGACTCTAATAGCAAGTGTGACAGACTCTAATAGCAAGTGTAACAGACTCTAATAGCAAGTGTAACAGACTCTAATAGCAAGTGTAACAGACTCTAATAGCAAGTGTAACAGACTCTAATAGCAAGTGTAACAGACTCTAATAGCAAGTGTTGCAGGCTCTAATAGCAAGTGTAACAGACTCTAATAGCAAGTGTAACAGACTCTAATAGCAAGTGTAACAGGCTCTAATAGCAAGTGCAACAGACTCTAATAGCAAGTGTAACAGGCTCTAATAGCAAGTGTAACAGACTCTAATAGCAAGTGTAACAGACTCTAATAGCAAGTGTAACAGGCTCTAATAGCAAGTGTAACAGACTCTAATAGCAAGTGTAACAGACTCTAATAGCAAGTGTAACAGACTCTAATAGCAAGTGTAACAGGCTCTAATAGCAAGTGTAACAGACTCTAATAGCAAGTGTTGCAGGTTCTAATAGCAAGTGTAACAGACTCTAATAGCAAGTGCAACAGGCTCTAATAGCAAGTGTAACAGACTCTAATAGCAAGTGTAACAGGCTCTAATAGCAAGTGTAACAGACTCTAATAGCAAGTGTAACAGACTCTAATAGCAAGTGTAACAGGCTCTAATAGAAAGTGTAACAGACTCTAATAGCAAGTGTAATAGACTCTAATAGCAAGTGCAACAGGCTCTAATAGCAAGTGTAACAGACTCTAATAGCAAGTGTTGCAGGCTCTAATAGCAAGTGTAGCAGGCTCTAATAGCAAGTGTAGCAGGCTCTAATAGCAAGTGCAACAGGCTCTAATAGCAAGTGTAACAGACTCTAATAGCAAGTGTAACAGGCTCTAATATCAAGTGTAACAGATTCTAATAGCAAGTGTAACAGGCTCTAATAGCAAGTATAGCAGGCTCTAGTAACAAGTGTAACAGATTCTAATAGCAAGTGTAACAGACTCTAATATCAAGTGTAACAGACTTTAATAGCAAGTGTAGCAGGCTCTAATAGCAAGTGTAACAGACTCTAATAGCAAGTGTAACAGGCTCTAATAGCAAGTGTAACAGACTCTAATAGCAAGTGTAACAGGCTCTAGTAACAAGGGTAACAGATTCTAATAGCAAGTGTAACAGACTCTAATAGCAAGTGTAACAGACTCTAATAGCAAGTGTAACAGGCTCTAATAGCAAGTGTAGCAGGCTCTAATAGCAAGTGTAACAGGCTCTGATAGCAAGTGTAGCAGGCTCTAATAGCAAGTGTAACAGACTCTAATAGCAAGTGTAACAGATTCTAATAGCAAGTGTAACAGGCTATAATAGCAAGTGTAGCAGGCTCTAATAGCAAGTGTAGCAGGCTCTAATAGCAAGTGTAGCAGGCTCTAATAGAAAGTGTAGCAGGCTATAATAGCAAGTGTAACAGACTCTAATAGCAAGTGTAGCAGGCTCTAATAGCAAGTGTAACATGCTCTAATAGCAAGTGTAACAGACTCTAATAACAAGTGTAGCAGGCTCTAATAGCAAGTGTAACAGGCTCTAATAACAAGTGTAGCAGGCTCTAATAGCAAGTGTAACAGTCTCTAATAGCAAGTGTAGCAGGCTCTAATAGCACGTGTAGCAGGCTCTAATAGCAAGTGTAGCAGATTCTAATAGCAAGTGTAACATACTCTAATAGCACGTGTAGCAGACTCTAATAGCAAGTGCAACAGACTCTAATAGCAAGTGTAGCAGGCTCTAATAGCAAGTGTAGCAGGCTCTACTAGCAAGTGTAAAAGACTCTAATAGCAAGTGTAACAGACACTAATAGCAAGTGTAGCAGGCTCTAATAGCAAGTGTAACAGACTCTAATAACAAGTGTAGCAGGCTCTAATAGCAAGTGTAACAGGCTCTAATAACAAGTGTAGCAGGCTCTAATAGCAAGTGTAACAGTCTCTAATAGCAAGTGTAGCAGGCTCTAATAGCACGTGTAGCAGGCTCTAATAGCAAGTGTAGCAGATTCTAATAGCAAGTGTAACATACTCTAATAGCACGTGTAGCAGACTCTAATAGCAAGTGCAACAGACTCTAATAGCAAGTGTAGCAGGCTCTAATAGCAAGTGTAGCAGGCTCTACTAGCAAGTGTAAAAGACTCTAATAGCAAGTGTAACAGACACTAATAGCAAGTGTAGCAGGCTCTAATAGCAAGTGTAACATACTCTAATAGCAAGTGTAACAGACTCTAATAGCAAGTGTAACAGACTCTAATAGCAAGTGTAACAGACTCTAATAGCAAGTGTAACAGACTCTAATAGCAAGTGTAACAGACTCTAATAGCAAGTGTAACAGACTCTAATAGCAAGTGTTGCAGGCTCTAATAGCAAGTGTAACAGACTCTAATAGCAAGTGTAACAGGCTCTAGTAACAAGGGTAACAGATTCTAATAGCAAGTGTAACAGACTCTAATAGCAAGTGTAACAGACTCTAATAGCAAGTGTAACAGGCTCTAATAGCAAGTGTAGCAGGCTCTAATAGCAAGTGTAACAGGCTCTGATAGCAAGTGTAGCAGGCTCTAATAGCAAGTGTAACAGACTCTAATAGCAAGTGTAACAGATTCTAATAGCAAGTGTAACAGGCTATAATAGCAAGTGTAGCATGCTCTAATAGCAAGTGTAGCAGGCTCTAATAGCAAGTGTAGCAGGCTCTAATAGAAAGTGTAGCAGGCTATAATAGCAAGTGTAACAGACTCTAATAGCAAGTGTAACAGGCTCTAATAGCAAGTGTAACAGACTCTAATAGCAAGTGTAACAGACTCTAATAGCAAGTGTAACAGGCTCTAATAGAAAGTGTAACAGACTCTAATAGCAAGTGTAATAGACTCTAATAGCAAGTGCAACAGGCTCTAATAGCAAGTGTAACAGACTCTAATAGCAAGTGTTGCAGGCTCTAATAGCAAGTGTAGCAGGCTCTAATAGCAAGTGTAGCAGGCTCTAATAGCAAGTGCAACAGGCTCTAATAGCAAGTGTAACAGACTCTAATAGCAAGTGTAACAGGCTCTAATATCAAGTGTAACAGATTCTAATAGCAAGTGTAACAGGCTCTAATAGCAAGTATAGCAGGCTCTAGTAACAAGTGTAACAGATTCTAATAGCAAGTGTAACAGACTCTAATATCAAGTGTAACAGACTTTAATAGCAAGTGTAGCAGGCTCTAATAGCAAGTGTAACAGACTCTAATAGCAAGTGTAACAGGCTCTAATAGCAAGTGTAACAGACTCTAATAGCAAGTGTAACAGGCTCTAGTAACAAGGGTAACAGATTCTAATAGCAAGTGTAACAGACTCTAATAGCAAGTGTAACAGACTCTAATAGCAAGTGTAACAGGCTCTAATAGCAAGTGTAGCAGGCTCTAATAGCAAGTGTAACAGGCTCTGATAGCAAGTGTAGCAGGCTCTAATAGCAAGTGTAACAGACTCTAATAGCAAGTGTAACAGATTCTAATAGCAAGTGTAACAGGCTATAATAGCAAGTGTAGCAGGCTCTAATAGCAAGTGTAGCAGGCTCTAATAGCAAGTGTAGCAGGCTCTAATAGAAAGTGTAGCAGGCTATAATAGCAAGTGTAACAGACTCTAATAGCAAGTGTAGCAGGCTCTAATAGCAAGTGTAACATGCTCTAATAGCAAGTGTAACAGACTCTAATAACAAGTGTAGCAGGCTCTAATAGCAAGTGTAACAGGCTCTAATAACAAGTGTAGCAGGCTCTAATAGCAAGTGTAACAGTCTCTAATAGCAAGTGTAGCAGGCTCTAATAGCACGTGTAGCAGGCTCTAATAGCAAGTGTAGCAGATTCTAATAGCAAGTGTAACATACTCTAATAGCACGTGTAGCAGACTCTAATAGCAAGTGCAACAGACTCTAATAGCAAGTGTAGCAGGCTCTAATAGCAAGTGTAGCAGGCTCTACTAGCAAGTGTAAAAGACTCTAATAGCAAGTGTAACAGACACTAATAGCAAGTGTAGCAGGCTCTAATAGCAAGTGTAACATACTCTAATAGCAAGTGTAACAGACTCTAATAGCAAGTGTAACAGACTCTAATAGCAAGTGTAACAGACTCTAATAGCAAGTGTAACAGACTCTAATAGCAAGTGTAACAGACTCTAATAGCAAGTGTAACAGACTCTAATAGCAAGTGTAACAGACTCTAATAGCAAGTGTTGCAGGCTCTAATAGCAAGTGTAACAGACTCTAATAGCAAGTGTAACAGGCTCTAGTAACAAGGGTAACAGATTCTAATAGCAAGTGTAACAGACTCTAATAGCAAGTGTAACAGACTCTAATAGCAAGTGTAACAGGCTCTAATAGCAAGTGTAGCAGGCTCTAATAGCAAGTGTAACAGGCTCTGATAGCAAGTGTAGCAGGCTCTAATAGCAAGTGTAACAGACTCTTATTGCAAGTGTAACAGATTCTAATAGCAAGTGTAACAGGCTATAATAGCAAGTGTAGCAGGCTCTAATAGCAAGTGTAGCAGGCTCTAATAGCAAGTGTAGCAGGCTCTAATAGAAAGTGTAGCAGGCTATAATAGCAAGTGTAACAGACTCTAATAGCAAGTGTAGCAGGCTGTAATAGCAAGTGTAACATGCTCTAATAGCAAGTGTAACAGACTCTAATAACAAGTGTAGCAGGCTCTAATAGAAAGTGTAACAGGCTCTAATAACAAGTGTAGCAGGCTCTAATAGCAAGTGTAACAGTCTCTAATAGCAAGTGTAGCAGGCTCTAATAGCACGTGTAGCAGGCTCTAATAGCAAGTGTAGCAGATTCTAATAGCAAGTGTAACATACTCTAATAGCACGTGTAGCAGACTCTAATAGCAAGTGCAACAGACTCTAATAGCAAGTGTAGCAGGCTCTAATAGCAAGTGTAGCAGGCTCTACTAGCAAGTGTAAAAGACTCTAATAGCAAGTGTAACAGACACTAATAGCAAGTGTAGCAGGCTCTAATAGCAAGTGTAACATACTCTAATAGCAAGTGTAACAGACTCTAATAGCAAGTGTAACAGACTCTAATAGCAAGTGTAACAGACTCTAATAGCAAGTGTAACAGACTCTAATAGCAAGTGTAACAGACTCTAATAGCAAGTGTAACAGACTCTAATAGCAAGTGTAACAGACTCTAATAGCAAGTGTTGCAGGCTCTAATAGCAAGTGTAACAAGCTCTAACAGCAAGTGTAACAGACTAATAGCAAGTGTAGCAGGCTCTAATAGCAAGTGTAACAGGCTCTAATAACAAATGTAGCAGGCTCTAATAGCAAGAGTAACAGACTCTAATAGCAAGTGTATCAGACTATAATAGCACGTGTAGCAGGCTCTAATAGCAAGTGTAGCAGGCTCTAATAGCAAGTGTAACAGACTCTAATAGCAAGTGTAGCAGGTTCTAATAGCAAGTGTAGCAGGCTCTAATAGCAATTGTAACAGACTGTAATAGCAAGTGTAGCAGGCTCTAATAGCAAGTGTAGCGGTTTCTAATAGCAAGTGTAGCAGGCTCTAATAGCAAGTGTAACATGCTCTAATAGCAAGTGTTGTAGGCTCTAATAGCAAGTGAAACAGACTCTAATAGCAAGTGTAGCAGGCTCTAATAGCAAGTGTAACAGGCTCTAATAGCAAGTGTAACAGACTCTAATAGCAAGTGTAAAAGACTCTAATAGCAAGTGTAACAGGCTCTAATAGCAAGTGTAACAGGCTCTAATAGCAAGTGTAACAGGCTCTAACAGCAAGTGTAACAGACTCTAATAGCAAGTGTAACAGGCTCTAATAGCAAGTGTAACAGGCTCTAATAGCAAGTGTAGCAGGCTCTAATAGCAAGTGTAACAGGCTCTAATAGCAAGTGTAGCAGGCTCTAATAGCAAGTGTAACAGACTCTAATAGCAAGTGTAGGAGGTTCTAATAGGAAGTGTAACAGACTCTAATAGCAAGTGTAACAGACTCTAATAGCAAGTGTAACAGACTCTAATAGCAAGTGTAGCAGGCTCTAATAGCAAGTGTAGCAGGCTCTAATAACAAGTGTAACAGGCTCTAATAGCAATTGTAACAGGCTCTAATAGCAAGTGTAAAAGGCTCTAATAGGAAGTGTAACAGGCTCTAATAGCAAGTGTAATAGACTCTAATAGCAAGTGTAACAGATTCTAATAGCAAGTGTAACAGGCTCTAATAGCAAGTGTAACAGACTCTAATAGCAAGTGTAACAGACTCTAATAGCAAGTGTTACAGGCTCTAATAGCAAGTGTAACAGACTCTAATAGCAAGTGTAACAGACTCTAATAGCAAGTGTAACAGACTCTAATAGCAAGTGTAACAGACTCTAATAGCAAGTGTAACAGACTCTAATAGCAAGTGTTACAGGCTCTAATAGCAAGTGTAGCAGGCTCTAATAGCAAGTGTAACAGACTCTAATAGCAAGTGTAACAGACTCTAATAGCAAGTGTAGCAGGCTCTAATAGCAAGTGTAACAGACTCTAATAGCAAGTGTAACAGATTATAATAGCAAGTGTAACAGGCTCTAATAGCAAGTGTAGCTGGCTCTAGTAACAAGTGTAACAGACTCTAATAGCAAGTGTAACAGATTCTAATAGCAAGTGTAACAGATTTTAATCGCAAATGTAGCAGGTTCTAATAGCAAGTGTAACAGACTCTAATAGCAAGTATAACAGACTCTAATAGCAAGTGTAACAGGCTCTAATAGCAAGTGTAGCAGACTCTAGTAACAAGTCTAACAGACTCTAATAGCAAGTGTAACAGATTCTAATAGCAAGTGTAACAGACTTTAATCGCAAATGTAGCAGGTTCTAATAGCAAGTGTAACAGACTCTAATAGCAAGTGTAGCAGGCTCTAATAGCAAGTGTAACAGGCTCTAATAGCAATTGTAACAGGCTCTAATAGCAAGTGTAACAGGCTCTAATAGCAAGTTTAAAAGACTCTAATAGCAAGTGTAACAGGCTCTAATAGCAAGTGTAGCAGGCTCTAATAGCAAGTGTAACAGACTCTAATAGCAAGTGTAACAGATTCTAATAGCAAGTGTAACAGGCTCTAATAGCAAGTGTAGCAGGCTCTAATAACAAGTGTAACAGGCTCTAATAGCAAGTGTAGCAGGCTCCAATAGCAAGTGTAGCAGGCTCTAATAGCAAGTGTAGCAGACTCTAATAGCAAGTGTAACAGACTCTAATAGCAAGTGCAGCAGGCGTTAATAGCAAGTGTAACAAGCTCTAATAGCAAGTGTAACAGAATATAGCAAGTGTAGCAGGCTCTAATAGCAAGTGTAACAGGCTCTAATAACAAGTGTAGCAGGCTCTAATAGCAAGTGCAACAGACTCTAATAGCAAGTGTAGCAGACAATAATAGCACATGTAGCAGGCTCTAATAGAAAGTGTAGCAGGCTCTAATAGCAAGTGTAACAGATTCTAATAGCAAGTGTAGCAGGTTCTAATATCAAGCGTAGCAGGCTCTAATAGCAATTGTAACAGACTCTAATAGCAAGTGTAGCAGGCTCTAATAGCAAGTGTTGCAGGCTGTAATAGCAAGTAAAACAGGCTCTAATAGCAAGTGTAGCAGGCTCTAATAGCAAGTGTAACAGACTCTAATAGCAAGTGTAACAGACTCTAATAGCAAGTGTAACAGACTCTAATAGCAAGTGTAGCAGTCTCTAATAGCAAGTGTAACATGCTCTAATAGCAAGTGTTGTAGGCTCTAATAGCAAGTGAAACAGACTCTAATAGCAAGTGTAGCAGGCTCTAATAGCAAGTGTAACAGGCTCTAATAGCAAGTGTAACAGACTCTAATAGCAAGTGTAAAAGACTCTAATAGCAAGTGTAACAGGCTCTAATAGCAAGTTTAACAGGCTCTAATAGCAAGTGTAACAGGCTCTAACAGCAAGTGTAACAGACTCTAATAGCAAGTGTAACAGGCTCTAATAGCAAGTGTAACAGGCTCTAATAGCAAGTGTAGCAGGCTCTAATAGCAAGTGTAACAGGCTCTAATAGCAAGTGTAGCAGGCTCTAATAGCAAGTGTAACAGACTCTAATAGCAAGTGTAGGAGGTTCTAATAGGAAGTGTAACAGACTCTAATAGCAAGTGTAACAGACTCTAATAGCAAGTGTAACAGACTCTAATAGCAAGTGTAGCAGGCTCTAATAGCAAGTGTAGCAGGCTCTAATAACAAGTGTAACAGGCTCTAATAGCAATTGTAACAGGCTCTAATAGCAAGTGTAAAAGGCTCCAATAGGAAGTGTAACAGGCTCTAATAGCAAGTGTAATAGACTCTAATAGCAAGTGTAACAGACTCTAATAGCAAGTGTAGCAGGGTCTAATAGCAAGTGTAACAGGCTCTAAAAGCAAGTGTAACAGATTCTAATAGCAAGTGTAACAGACTCTAATAGCAAGTGCAACAGGCTCTAATAGCAAGTGTAACAGGCTCTAATAGCAAGTGTAACAGGCTCTAATAGCAAGTGTAACAGGCTCTAATAGCAAGTGTAACAGACTCTAATAGCAAGTGTAACAGACTCTAATAGCAAGTGTTACAGGCTCTAATAGCAAGTGTAACAGACTCTAATAGCAAGTGTAACAGACTCTAATAGCAAGTGTAACAGACTCTAATAGCAAGTGTAACAGACTCTAATAGCAAGTGTAACAGACTCTAATAGCAAGTGTTACAGGCTCTAATAGCAAGTGTAGCAGGCTCTAATAGCAAGTGTAACAGGCTCTAATAGCAAGTGTAACAGACTCTAATAGCAAGTGTAGCAGGCCCTAATAGCAAGTGTAACAGACTCTAATAGCAAGTGTAACAGATTCTAATAGCAAGTGTAACAGGCTCTAATAGCAAGTGTAGCTGGCTCTAGTAACAAGTGTAACAGACTCTAATA
Organism: Bathymodiolus septemdierum; assembly: GCA_963383655.1. Taxonomy (NCBI): domain Eukaryota; kingdom Metazoa; phylum Mollusca; class Bivalvia; order Mytilida; family Modiolidae; genus Bathymodiolus; species Bathymodiolus septemdierum. Next base: position 59,700,708 of record OY726517.1, on the reverse strand, counting down.
GCAAGTGTAACAGATTCTAATAGCAAGTGTAACAGATTTTAATCGCAAATGTAGCAGGTTCTAATAGCAAGTGTAACAGACTCTAATAGCAAGTATAACAGACTCTAATAGCAAGTGTAACAAGCTCTAATAGCAAGTGTAGCAGACTCTAGTAACAAGTCTAACAGACTCTAATAGCAAGTGTAACAGATTCTAATAGCAAGTGTAACAGACTTTAATCGCAAATGTAGCAGGTTCTAATAGCAAGTGTAACAGACTCTAATAGCAAGTGTAGCAGGCTCTAATAGCAAGTGTAACAGGCTCTAATAGCAATTGTAACAGGCTCTAATAGCAAGTGTAACAGGCTCTAATAGCAAGTGTAAAAGACTCTAATAGCAAGTGTAACAGGCTCTAATAGCAAGTGTAGCAGGCTCTAATAGCAAGTGTAACAGACTCTAATAGCAAGTGTAACAGACTCTAATAGCAAGTGTAACAGGCTCTAATAGCAAGAGTAGCAGGCTCTAATAACAAGTGTAACAGGCTCTAATAGCAAGTGTAGCAGGCTGCAATAGCAAGTGTAGCAGGCTCTAATAGCAAGTGTAGCAGACTCTAATAGCAAGTGTAACAGACTCTAATAGCAAGTGCAGCAGGCGTTAATAGCAAGTGTAACAAGCTCTAATAGCAAGTGTAACAGAATATAGCAAGTGTAGCAGGCTCTAATAGCAAGTGTAACAGGCTCTAATAACAAGTGTAGCAGGCTCTAATAGCAAGTGCAACAGACTCTAATAGCAAGTGTAGCAGACAATAATAGCACATGTAGCAGGCTCTAATAGAAAGTGTAGCAGGCTCTAATAGCAAGTGTAACAGATTCTAATAGCAAGTGTAGCAGGTTCTAATATCAAGCGTAGCAGGCTCTAATAGCAAGTGTTGCAGGCTGTAATAGCAAGTAAAACAGGCTCTAATAGCAAGTGTAGCAGGCTCTAATAGCAAGTGTAACAGACTCTAATAGCAAGTGTAACAGACTCTAATAGCAAGTGTAACAGACTCTAATAGCAAGTGTAGCAGGCTCTAATAACAAGTGTAACAGACTCTAATAGCAAGTGTAACAAACTCTAACAGCAAGTGTAACAGGCTCTAATAGAAAGTGTAGCAGGCTCTAATAACAAGTGTAACAGGCTCTAATAGCAAGTGTAGCAGGCTCCAATAGCAAGTGTAGCAGGCTCTAATAGCAAGTGTAGCAGGCTCTAATAGCAAGTGTAACAGACTCTAATAGCAAGTGTAACAGACTCTAACAGCAAGTGTAACAGGCTCTAATAGCAAGTGTAGCAGGCTCTAATAACAAGTGTAACAGATAATAGCAAGTGTAGCAGGCTCTAATAGCAAGTGCAACAGACTCTAATAGCAAGTGTAGCAGGCTCTAATAGCAAGTGTAACAGACTCTAATAGCAAGTGTAACAGACTCTAACAGCAAGTGTAACAGGCTCTAATAGCAAGTGTAGCAGGCTCTAATAACAAGTGTAACAGATAATAGCAAGTGTAGCAGGCTCTAATAGCAAGTGTAACAGGCTCTAATAACAAGTGTAGCAGGCTCTAATAGCAAGTGTAACAGACTCTAATAGCAAGTGTAGCAGACTATAATAGCACGTGTAGCACGCTCTAATAGCAAGTGTAGCTGGCTCTAATAGCAAGTGTAACAGACTCTAATAGCAAGTGTAGCAGGTTCTAATAGCAAGTGTAGCAGGCTCTAATAGCAAGTGTAACAGATTCTAATAGCAAGTGTAACAGACTTTAATCGCAAATGTAGCAGGTTCTAATAGCAAGTGTAACAGACTCTAATAGCAAGTGTAGCAGGCTCTAATAGCAAGTGTAACAGGCTCTAATAGCAAGTGTAACAGGCTCTAATAGCAAGTGTAACAGGCTCTAATAGCAAGTGTAAAAGACTCTAATAGCAAGTGTAACAGGCTCTAATAGCAAGTGTAGCAGGCTCTAATAGCAAGTGTAACAGACTCTAATAGCAAGTGTAACAGACTCTAATAGCAAGTGTAACAGGCTCTAATAGCAAGTGTAGCAGGCTCTAATAACAAGTGTTACAGGCTCTAATAGCAAGTGTAGCAGGCTCCAATAGCAAGTGTAGCAGGTTCTAATAGCAAGTGTAGCAAGCTCTAATAGCAAGTGTAACAGACTCTAATAGCAAGTGCAGCAGGCGTTAATAGCAAGTGTAACAAGCTCTAATAGCAAGTGTAACAGAATATAGCAAGTGTAGCAGGCTCTAATAGCAAGTGTAACAGGCTCTAATAACAAGTGTAGCAGGCTCTAATAGCAAGTGCAACAGACTCTAATAGCAAGGGTAGCAGACTATAATAGCACATGTAGCAGGCTCTAATAGAAAGTGTAGCAGGCTCTAATAGCAAGTGTAACAGATTCTAATAGCAAGTGTAGCAGGTTCTAATATCAAGCGTAGCAGGCTCTAATAGCAATTGTAACAGACTCTAATAGCAAGTGTAGCAGGCTCTAATAGCAAGTGTTGCAGGCTGTAATAGCAAGTGAAACAGGCTCTAATAGCAAGTGTAGTAGGCTCTAATAGCAAGTGTAACAGACTCTAATAGCAAGTGTAGCAGGCTCTAATAGCAAGTGTAACAGACTCTAATAGCAAGTGTAACAGACTCTAACAGCAAGTGTAACAGGCTCTAATAGCAAGTGTAGCAGGCTCTAATAACAAGTGTAACAGGCTCTAATAGCAAGTGTAGCAGGCTCCAATAGCAAGTGTAGCAGGCTCTAATAGCAAGTGTAGCAGGCTCTAATAGCAAGTGTAACAGACTCTAATAGCAAGTGCAGCAGGCGTTAATAGCAAGTGTAACAAGCTCTAATAGCAAGTGTAACAGAATATAGCAAGTGTAGCAGGCTCTAATAGCAAGTGTAACAGGCTCTAATAACAAGTGTAGCAGGCTCTAATAGCAAGTGCAACAGACTCTAATAGCAAGTGTAGCAGACAATAATAGCACATGTAGCAGGCTCTAATAGAAAGTGTAGCAGGCTCTAATAGCAAGTGTAACAGATTCTAATAGCAAGTGTAGCAGGTTCTAATATCAAGCGTAACAGGCTCTAATAGCAATTGTAACAGACTCTAATAGCAAGTGTAGCAGGCTCTAATAGCAAGTGTTGCAGGCTGTAATAGCAAGTAAAACAGGCTCTAATAGCAACTATAGCAGGCTCTAATAGCAAGTGTAACAGACTCTAATAGCAAGTGTAGCAGGCTCTAATAGCAAGTGTAACAGACTCTAATAGCAAGTGTAACAGACTCTAACAGCAAGTGTAACAGGCTCTAATAGCAAGTGTAGCAGGCTCTAATAACAAGTGTAACAGATAATAGCAAGTGTAGCAGGCTCTAATAGCAAGTGTAACAGACTCTAATAGCAAGTGTAGCAGGCTCTAATAGCAAGTGTAACAGACTCTAATAGCAAGTGTAACAGACTCTAACAGCAAGTGTAACAGGCTCTAATAGCAAGTGTAGCAGGCTCTAATAACAAGTGTAACAGATAATAGCAAGTGTAGCAGGCTCTAATAGCAAGTGTAACAGGCTCTAATAACAAGTGTAGCAGGCTCTAATAGCAAGTGTAACAGACTCTAATAGCAAGTGTAGCAGACTATAATAGCACGTGTAGCACGCTCTAATAACAAGTGTAGCAGGCTCTAATAGCAAGTGTAACAGACTCTAATAGCAAGTATAGCAGGTTGTAATAGCAAGTGTAGCAGGCTCTAATAGCAAGTGTAACAGATTCTAATAGCAAGTGTAACAGACTTTAATCGCAAATGTAGCAGGTTCTAATAGCAAGTGTAACAGACTCTAATAGCAAGTGTAGCAGGCTCTAATAGCAAGTGTAACAGGCTCTAATAGCAAGTGTAACAGTCTCTAATAGCAAGTGTAACAGGCTCTAATAGCAAGTGTAAAAGACTCTAATAGCAAGTGTAACAGATTCTAATAGCAAGTGTAACAGACTTTAATCGCAAATGTAGCAGGTTCTAATAGCAAGTGTAACAGACTCTAATAGCAAGTGTAGCAGGCTCTAATAGCAAGTGTAACAGGCTCTAATAGCAATTGTAACAGGCTCTAATAGCAAGTGTAACAGGCTCTAATAGCAAGTGTAAAAGACTCTAATAGCAAGTGTAACAGGCTCTAATAGCAAGTGTAGCAGGCTCTAATAGCAAGTGTAACAGACTCTAATAGCAAGTGTAACAGACTCTAATAGCAAGTGTAACAGGCTCTAATAGCAAGTGTAGTAGGCTCTAATAACAAGTGTAACAGGCTCTAATAGCAAGTGTAGCAGGCTGCAATAGCAAGTGTAGCAGGCTCTAATAGCAAGTGTAGCAGACTCTAATAGCAAGTGTAACAGACTCTAATAGCAAGTGCAGCAGGCGTTAATAGCAAGTGTAACAAGCTCTAATAGCAAGTGTAACAGAATATAGCAAGTGTAGCAGGCTCTAATAGCAAGTGTAACAGGCTCTAATAACAAGTGTAGCAGGCTCTAATAGCAAGTGCAACAGACTCTAATAGCAAGTGTAGCAGACAATAATAGCACATGTAGCAGGCTCTAATAGAAAGTGTAGCAGGCTCTAATAGCAAGTGTAACAGATTCTAATAGCAAGTGTAGCAGGTTCTAATATCAAGCGTAGCAGGCTCTAATAGCAATTGTAACAGACTCTAATAGCAAGTGTAGCAGGCTCTAATAGCAAGTGTTGCAGGCTGTAATAGCAAGTAAAACAGGCTCTAATAGCAAGTGTAGCAGGCTCTAATAGCAAGTGTAACAGACTCTAATAGCAAGTGTAACAGACTCTAATAGCAAGTGTAACAGACTCTAATAGCAAGTGTAGCAGGCTCTAATAGCAAGTGTAACAGACTCTAATAGCAAGTGGAACAAACTCTAACAGCAAGTGTAACAGGCTCTAATAGCAAGTGTAGCAGGCTCTAATAACAAGTGTAACAGGCTCTAATAGCAAGTGTAGCAGGCTCCAATAGCAAGTGTAGCAGGCTCTAATAGCAAGTGTAGCAGGCTCTAATAGCAAGTGTAACAGACTCTAATAGCAAGTGTAACAGACTCTAACAGCAAGTGTAACAGGCTCTAATAGCAAGTGTAGCAGGCTCTAATAACAAGTGTAACAGATAATAGCAAGTGTAGCAGGCTCTAATAGCAAGTGTAACAGACTCTAATAGCAAGTGTAGCAGGCTCTAATAGCAAGTGTAACAGACTCTAATAGCAAGTGTAACAGACTCTAACAGCAAGTGTAACAGTCTCTAATAGCAAGTGTAGCAGGCTCTAATAACAAGTGTAACAGATAATAGCAAGTGTAGCAGGCTCTAATAGCAAGTGTAACAGGCTCTAATAACAAGTGTAGCAGGCTCTAATAGCAAGTGTAACAGACTCTAATAGCAAGTGTAGCAGACTATAATAGCACGTGTAGCACGCTCTAATAGCAAGTGTAGCAGGCTCTAATAGCAAGTGTAACAGACTCTAATAGCAAGTGTAGCAGGTTCTAATAGCAAGTGTAGCAGGCTCTAATAGCAAGTGTAACAGATTCTAATAGCAAGTGTAACAGACTTTAATCGCAAATGTAGCAGGTTCTAATAGCAAGTGTAACAGACTCTAATAGCAAGTGTAGCAGGCTCTAATAGCAAGTGTAACAGGCTCTAATAGCAAGTGTAACAGGCTCTAATAGCAAGTGTAACAGGCTCTAATAGCAAGTGTAAAAGACTCTAATAGCAAGTGTAACAGGCTCTAATAGCAAGTGTAGCAGGCTCTAATAGCACGTGTAACAGACTCTAATAGCAAGTGTAACAGACTCTAATAGCAAGTGTAACAGGCTCTAATAGCAAGTGTAGCAGGCTCTAATAACAAGTGTAACAGGCTCTAATAGCAAGTGTAGCAGGCTCCAATAGCAAGTGTAGCAGGCTCTAATAGCAAGTGTAGCAGGCTCTAATAGCAAGTGTAACAGACTCTAATAGCAAGTGCAGCAGGCGTTAATAGCAAGTGTAACAGACTCTAATAGCAAGTGTAACAGAATATAGCAAGTGTAGCAGGCTCTAATAGCAAGTGTAACAGGCTCTAATAACAAGTGTAGCAGGCTCTAATAGCAAGTGCAACAGACTCTAATAGCAAGTGTAGCAGACTATAATAGCACATGTAGCAGGCTCTAATAGAAAGTGTAGCAGGCTCTAATAGCAAGTGTAACAGATTCTAATAGCAAGTGTAGCAGGTTCTAATATCAAGCGTAGCAGGCTCTAATAGCAATTGTAACAGACTCTAATAGCAAGTGTAGCAGGCTCTAATAGCAAGTGTTGCAGGCTGTAATAGCAAGTGAAACAGGCTCTAATAGCAAGTGTAGTAGGCTCTAATAGCAAGTGTAACAGACTCTAATAGCAAGATAGCAAGTGTAACAGACTCTAATAGCAAGTGTAACAGACTCTAATAGCAAGTGTAGCAGGCTCTAATAGCAAGTGTAACAGACTCTAATAGCAAGTGTAACAGACTCTAACAGCAAGTGTAACAGGCTCTAATAGCAAGTGTAGCAGGCTCTAATAACAAGTGTAACAGGCTCTAATAGCAAGTGTAGCAGGCTCCAATAGCAAGTGTATCAGGCTCTAATAGCAAGTGTAGCAGGCTCTAATAGCAAGTGTAACAGACTCTAATAGCAAGTGCAGCAGGCGTTAATAGCAAGTGTAACAAGCTCTAATAGCAAGTGTAACAGAATATAGCAAGTGTAGCAGGCTCTAATAGCAAGTGTAACAGGCTCTAATAACAAGTGTAGCAGGCTCTAATAGCAAGTGCAACAGACTCTAATAGCAAGTGTAGCAGACAATAATAGCACATGTAGCAGGCTCTAATAGAAAGTGTAGCAGGCTCTAATAGCAAGTGTAACAGATTCTAATAGCAAGTGTAGCAGGTTCTAATATCAAGCGTAGCAGGCTCTAATAGCAATTGTAACAGACTCTAATAGCAAGTGTAGCAGGCTCTAATAGCAAGTGTTGCAGGCTGTAATAGCAAGTAAAACAGGCTCTAATAGCAAGTGTAGCAGGCTCTAATAGCAAGTGTAACAGACTCTAATAGCAAGTGTAACAGACTCTAATAGCAAGTGTAACAGACTCTAATAGCAAGTGTAGCAGGCTCTAATAGCAAGTGTAATAGACTCTAATAGCAAGTGTAACAGACTCTAACAGCAAGTGTAACAGGCTCTAATAGCAAGTGTAGCAGGCTCTAATAACAAGTGTAACAGATAATAGCAAGTGTAGCAGGCTCTAATAGCAAGTGTAACAGACTCTAATAGCAAGTGTAGCAGGCTCTAATAGCAAGTGTAACAGACTCTAATAGCAAGTGTAACAGACTCTAACAGCAAGTGTAACAGGCTCTAATAGCAAGTGTAGCAGGCTCTAATAACAAGTGTAACAGATAATAGCAAGTGTAGCAGGCTCTAATAGCAAGTGTAACAGGCTCTAATAACAAGTGTAGCAGGCTCTAATAGCAAGTGTAACAGACTCTAATAGCAAGTGTAGCAGACTATAATAGCACGTGTAGCACGCTCTAATAGCAAGTGTAGCAGGCTCTAATAGCAAGTGTAACAGACTCTAATAGCAAGTGTAGCAGGTTCTAATAGCAAGTGTAGCAGGCTCTAATAGCAAGTGTAACAGATTCTAATAGCAAGTGTAACAGACTTTAATCGCAAATGTAGCAGGTTCTAATAGCAAGTGTAACAGACTCTAATAGCAAGTGTAGCAGGCTCTAATAGCAAGTGTAACATGCTCTAATAGCAAGTGTAACAGGCTCTAATAGCAAGTGTAACAGGCTCTAATAGCAAGTGTAAAAGACTCTAATAGCAAGTGTAACAGGCTCTAATAGCAAGTGTAGCAGGCTCTAATAGCAAGTGTAACAGACTCTAATAGCAAGTGTAACAGACTCTAATAGCAAGTGTAACAGGCTCTAATAGCAAGTGTAGCAGGCTCTAATAACAAGTGTAACAGGCTCTAATAGCAAGTGTAGCAGGCTCCAATAGCAAGTGTAGCAGGCTCTAATAGCAAGTGTAGCAGACTCTAATAGCAAGTGTAACAGACTCTAATAGCAAGTGCAGCAGGCGTTAATAGCAAGTGTAACAAGCTCTAATAGCAAGTGTAACAGAATATAGCAAGTGTAGCAGGCTCTAATAGCAAGTGTAACAGGCTCTAATAACAAGTGTAGCAGGCTCTAATAGCAAGTGCAACAGACTCTAATAGCAAGTGTAGCAGACAATAATAGCACATGTAGCAGGCTCTAATAGAAAGTGTAGCAGGCTCTAATAGCAAGTGTAACAGATTCTAATAGCAAGTGTAGCAGGTTCTAATATCAAGCGTAGCAGGCTCTAATAGCAATTGTAACAGACTCTAATAGCAAGTGTAGCAGGCTCTAATAGCAAGTGTTGCAGGCTGTAATAGCAAGTAAAACAGGCTCTAATAGCAAGTGTAGCAGGCTCTAATAGCAAGTGTAACAGACTCTAATAGCAAGTGTAACAGACTCTAATAGCAAGTGTAACAGACTCTAATAGCAAGTGTAGCAGGTTCTAATAGCAAGTGTAACAGACTCTAATAGCAAGTGTAACAAACTCTAACAGCAAGTGTAACAGGCTCTAATAGCAAGTGTAGCAGGCTCTAATAACAAGTGTAACAGGCTCTAATAGCAAGTGTAGCAGGCTCCAATAGCAAGTGTAGCAGGCTCTAATAGCAAGTGTAGCAGGCTCTAATAGCAAGTGTAACAGACTCTAATAGCAAGTGTAACAGACTCTAACAGCAAGTGTAACAGGCTCTAATAGCAAGTGTAGCAGGCTCTAATAACAAGTGTAACAGATAATAGCAAGTGTAGCAGGCTCTAATAGCAAGTGTAACAGGCTCTAATAGCAAGTGTAGCAGGCTCTAATAGCAAGTGTAACAGACTCTAATAGCAAGTGTAGCAGGCTCTAATAGCAAGTGTAACAGACTCTAATAGCAAGTGTAACAGACTCTAACAGCAAGTGTAACAGGCTCTAATAGCAAGTGTAGCAAGCTCTAATAACAAGTGTAACAGATAATAGCAAGTGTAGCAGGCTCTAATAGCAAGTGTAACAGGCTCTAATAACAAGTGTAGCAGGCTCTAATAGCAAGTGTAACAGATTCTAATAGCAAGTGTAGCAGACTATAATAGCACGTGTAGCACGCTCTAATAGCAAGTGTAGCAGGCTCTAACAGCAAGTGTAACAGACTCTAATAGCAAGTGTAGCAGGTTCTAATAGCAAGTGTAGCAGGCTCTAATAGCAAGTGTAACAGATTCTAATAGCAAGTGTAACAGACTTTAATCGCAAATGTAGCAGGTTCTAATAGCAAGTGTAACAGACTCTAATAGCAAGTGTAGCAGGCTCTAATAGCAAGTGTAACAGGCTCTAATAGCAAGTGTAACAGGCTCTAATAGCAAGTGTAACAGGCTCTAATAGCAAATGTAAAAGACTCTAATAACAAGTGTAACAGGCTCTAATAGCAAGTGTAGCAGGCTCTAATAGCAAGTGTAACAGACTCTAATAGCAAGTGTAACAGACTCTAATAGCAAGTGTAACAGGCTCTAATAGCAAGTGTAGCAGGCTCTAATAACAAGTGTAACAGGCTCTAATAGCAAGTGTAGCAGGCTCCAATAGCAAGTGTAGCAGGCTCTAATAGCAAGTGTAGCAGGCTCTCATAGCAAGTGTAACAGACTCTAATAGCAAGTGCAGCAGGCGTTAATAGCAAGTGTAACAAGCTCTAATAGCAAGTGTAACAGAATATAGCAAGTGTAGCAGGCTCTAATAGCAAGTGTAACAGGCTCTAATAACAAGTGTAGCAGGCTCTAATAGCAAGTGCAACAGACTCTAATAGCAAGTGTAGCAGACTATAATAGCACATGTAGCAGGCTCTAATAGAAAGTGCAGCAGGCTCTAATAGCAAGTGTAACAGATTCTAATAGCAAGTGTAGCAGGTTCTAATATCAAGCGTAGCAGGCTCTAATAGCAATTGTAACAGACTCTAATAGCAAGTGTAGCAGGCTCTAATAGCAAGTGTTGCAGGCTGTAATAGCAAGTGAAACAGGCTCTAATAGCAAGTGTACTAGGCTCTAATAGCAAGTGTAACAGACTCTAATAGCAAGATAGCAAGTGTAACAGACTCTAATAGCAAGTGTAACAGACTCTAATAGCAAGTGTAGCAGGCTCTAATAGCAAGTGTAACAGACTCTAATAGCAAGTGTAACAGACTCTAACAGCAAGTGTAACAGGCTCTAATAGCAAGTGTAGCAGGCTCTAATAACAAGTGTAACAGGCTCTAATAGCAAGTGTAGCAGGCTCCAATAGCAAGTGTAGCAGGCTCTAATAGCAAGTGTAGCAGGCTCTAATAGCAAGTGTAACAGACTCTAATAGCAAGTGCAGCAGGCGTTAATAGCAAGTGTAACAAGCTCTAATAGCAAGTGTAACAGAATATAGGAAGTGTAGCAGGCTCTAATAGCAAGTGTAACAGGCTCTAATAACAAGTGTAGCAGGCTCTAATAGCAAGTGCAACAGACTCTAATAGCAAGTGTAGCAGACAATAATAGCACATGTAGCAGGCTCTAATAGAAAGTGTAGCAGGCTCTAATAGCAAGTGTAACAGATTCTAATAGCAAGTGTAGCAGGTTCTAATATCAAGCGTAGCAGGCTCTAATAGCAATTGTAACAGACTCTAATAGCAAGTGTAGCAGGCTCTAATAGCAAGTGTTGCAGGCTGTAATAGCAAGTAAAACAGGCTCTAATAGCAAGTGTAGCAGGCTCTAATAGCAAGTGTAACAGACTCTAATAGCAAGTGTAACAGACTCTAATAGCAAGTGTAACAGACTCTAATAGCAAGTGTAGCAGGCTCTAATAGCAAGTGTAACAGACTCTAATAGCAAGTGTAACAGACTCTAACAGCAAGTGTAACAGGCTCTAATAGCAAGTGTAGCAGGCTCTAATAACAAGTGTAACACACTCTAATAGCAAGTGTAGCAGGCTCTAATAGCAAGTGTAACAGACTCTAATAGCAAGTGTAACAGACTCTAACAGCAAGTGTAACAGGCTCTAATAGCAAGTGTAGCAGGCTCTAATAACAAGTGTAACAGATAATAGCAAGTGTAGCAGGCTCTAATAGCAAGTGTAACAGGCTCAAATAACAAGTGTAGCAGGCTCTAATAGCAAGTGTAACAGACTCTAATAGCAAGTGTAGCAGACTATAATAGCACGTGTAGCACGCTCTAATAGCAAGTGTAGCAGGCTCTAATAGCAAGTGTAACAGACTCTAATAGCAAGTGTAGCAGGTTCTAATAGCAAGTGTAGCAGGCTCTAATAGCAAGTGTAACAGATTCTAATAGCAAGTGTAACAGACTTTAATCGCAAATGTAGCAGGTTCTAATAGCAAGTGTAACAGACTCTAATAGCAAGTGTAGCAGGCTCTAATAGCAAGTGTAACAGGCTCTAATAGCAAGTGTAACAGGCTCTAATAGCAAGTGTAACAGGCTCTAATAGCAAGTGTAAAAGACTCTAATAGCAAGTATAACAGGCTCTAATAGCAAGTGTAGCAGGCTCTAATAGCAAGTGTAACAGACTCTAATAGCAAGTGTAACAGACTCTAATAGCAAGTGTAACAGGCTCTAATAGCAAGTGTAGCAGGCTCTAATAACAAGTGTAACAGGCTCTAATAGCAAGTGTAGCAGGCTCCAATAGCAAGTGTAGCAGGCTCTAATAGCAAGTGTAGCAGGCTCTAATAGCAAGTGTAACAGACTCTAATAGCAAGTGCAGCAGGCGTTAATAGCAAGTGTAACAAGCTCTAATAGCAAGTGTAACAGAATATAGCAAGTGTAGCAGGCTCTAATAGCAAGTGTAACAGGCTCTAATAACAAGTGTAGCAGGCTCTAATAGCAAGTGCAACAGACTCTAATAGCAAGTGTAGCAGACTATAATAGCACATGTAGCAGGCTCTAATAGAAAGTGTAGCAGGCTCTAATAGCAAGTGTAACAGATTCTAATAGCAAGTGTAGCAGGTTCTAATATCAAGCGTAGCAGGCTCTAATAGCAATTGTAACAGACTCTAATAGCAAGTGTAGCAGGCTCTAATAGCAAGTGTTGCAGGCTGTAATAGCAAGTGAAACAGGCTCTAATAGCAAAAGTAGTAGGCTCTAATAGCACGTGTAACAGACTCTAATAGCAAGATAGCAAGTGTAACAGACTCTAATAGCAAGTGTAACAGACTCTAATAGCAAAAGTAGTAGGCTCTAATAGCAAGTGTAACAGACTCTAATAGCAAGATAGCAAGTGTAACAGACTCTAATAGCAAGTGTAACAGACTCTAATAGCAAGTGTAGCAGGCTCTAATAACAAGTGTAATAGGCTCTAATAGCAAGTGTAGCAGGCTCCAATAGCAAGTGTAGCAAGCTCTAATAGCAAGTGCAGCAGGCCTTAATAGCAAGTGTAACAAGCTCTAATATCAAGTGTAGCAGGCTCTAATAGCAAGTGTAACAGACTCTAATAGCAAGTGTAACAGACTCTAACAGCAAGTGTAACAGGCTCTAATAGCAAGTGTAGCAGGCTCTAATAACAAGTGTAACAGATAATAGCAAGTGTAGCAGGCTCTAATAGCAAGTGTAACAGACTCTAATAGCAAGTGTAGCAGGCTCTAATAGCAAGTGTAACAGACTCTAATAGCAAGTGTAACAGACTCTAACAGCAAGTGTAACAGGCTCTAATAGCAAGTGTAGCAGGCTCTAATAACAAGTGTAACAGATAATAGCAAGTGTAGCAGGCTCTAATAGCAAGTGTAACAGGCTCTAATAACAAGTGTAGCAGGCTCTAATAGCAAGTGTAACAGACTCTAATAGCAAGTGTAGCACACTATAATAGCACGTGTAGCAGGCTCTAATAGCAAGTGTAGCAGGCTCTAATAGCAAGTGTAGCAGGTTCTAATAGCAAGTGTAGCAGGCTCTAATAGCAACTGTAACAAACTCTAATAGCAAGTGTAGCAGGCTCTAATAGCAAGTGTAGCAATTTCTAATAGCAAGTGTAGCAGGCTCTAATAGCAAGTGTAACAGGCTCTAATAGCAAGTGTAACAGACTCTATTAGCAAGTGTAACAGACTCTAATAGCAAGTGTAACAGACTCTAATAGCAAGTGTAGCAAGCTCTCATAGCAAGTGCAACAGGCTCTAATAGCAAGTGTAGCAGGCTCTAATAGCAAGTGTAGCAGGCTCTAATAGCAAGGGTAGCAGGCTCTAATAGCAAGTGTAACAGGCTCTAATAGCAAGTGTTGCAGGCTCTAATAGCAAGTGTAACAGGCTCTAGTAGCAAGTGTAACAGGCTCTAATAGCAAGCGTAGCAGGCTCTAATAGCAAGTGTAGCAGGCTCTAATAGCAAGTGTAGCAGGCTCTAATAGCAAGTGTAACAGACTATAATAGCAAGTGTTGCAGGCTCTAATAGCAAGTGTAGCAGGCTCTAGTAGCAAGTGGAACAGGCTCTAATAGCAAGTGTTACAGGCTCTAATAGCAAGTGTAGCAATTTCTAATAGCAAGTGTAGCAGGCTCTAATAGCAAGTGTAACAGGCTCTAATAGCAAGTGTTGCAGGCTCTAATAGCAAGTGTAGCAGGCTCTAGTAGCAAGTGTAACAGGCTCTAATAGCAAGTGTAACAGGCTCTAATAGCAAGTGTAGCAATTTCTAATAGCAAGTGTAGCAGGCTCTAATAGCAAGTGTAACAGACTCTAATAGCAAGTGTAGCAAGCTCTAATAGCAAGTGTAACAGGCTCTAATAGCAAGTGTAACAGGCTCTAATAGCAAGTGTAGCAATTTCTAATAGCAAGTGTAACAGGCTCTAATAGCAAGTGTAACAGACTCTAATAGCAAGTGAAACAGACTCTAATAGCAAGTGTAGCAAGCTCTAATAGCAAGTGTAACAGGCTCTAATAGCAAGTGTAGCAGGTTCTAATAGTAAGTGTAGCAGGCTCTAATAGCAAGTGTAACAGACTCTAATAGCAAGTGTAGCAGGCTCTAATAGCAAGTGTAGCAGGCTCTAATAGCAAGTGTAGCAGTTTCTAATAGCAAGTGTAGCAGGCTCTAATAGCAAGTGTAGCAGCCTCTAATAGCAAGTGTAACAGAGTCTAATAGCAAGTGTAGCAGGCTCTAATAGCAAGTGTAACAGGCTCTAATAGCCAGTGTAGCAGGCTCTAATAGCCAGTGTAGCAGGCTCTAATGGGAAGTGTAGCAGGCTCTAATAGCAAGTGTAGCAGGCTCTAATAGCAAGTGTAACAGACTCTAATAGCAAGTGTAATAGATTCTAATAGGAAATGTAGCAGTTTCTAATAGCAAGTGTAGCAGGCTCTAATAGCAAGTGTAACAGACTCTAATAGCAAGTGTAGCAGGCTCTAATAGCAAGTGTAACAGGCTCTAATAGCAAGTGTAACAGACTCTAATAGCAAGTGAAACAGACTCTAATAGCAAGTGTAACAAGCTCTCATAGCAAGTGTAACAGGCTCTAATAGCAAGTGTAGCAGGCTCTAATAGCCAGTGTAGCAGGCTCTAATAGCAAGTGTAGCAGGCTTTAATAGCAAGTGTAACAGGCTCTAATAGCAAGTGTAACAGACTCTAATATCAAGTGTAACAGATTCTAATAGCAAGTGTAGCAGGTTCTAATAGCAAGTGCAACAGGCTCTAATAGCAAGTGTAGCAGGCTCTAATAGCAAGTGTAGCAGGCTCTAATAGCAAGTGTAACAGGCTCTAATAGCAAGTGTAACAGACTCTAATAGCAAGTGTAGAAGGCTCTAATAGCAAGTGTAACAGGCTCTAATAGCAAGTGTAACAGACTCTAATAGCAAGTGTAACAGACTCTAATAGCAAGTGTAACAGACTCCAATAGCATGTGTAGCAAGCTCTAATAGAAAGTGTAGCAGGCTCTAATAGCAAGTGTAACAGGCTCTAATAGCAAGTGTTACAGACTCTATTAGCAAGTGTAACAGACTCTAATAGCAAGTGTAACAGACTCTAATAGCAAGTGTAACAGACTCTAATAGCAAGTGTAGCAAGCTCTAATAGGAAGTGTAACAGGCTCTAATAGCAAGTGTAGCAGGCTCTAATAGCAAGTGTAACAGGCTCTAATAGCAAGTGTAACAGATTCTAATACCAAGTGTAACAAACTCTAATAGCAAGTGTAACAGGCTCTAATAGCAAGTGTAACAGACTCTAATAGCAAGTGTAGCATGCTCTAATAGCAAGTGTAAAATGCTCTAATAGCAAGTGTAGCAGGCTGTAATAGCAAGTGCAACAGGCTCTAATAGCAAGTGTAGCAGGTTCTAATAGTAAGTGTAGCAGGCTCTAATAGCAAGTGTAACAGACTCCAATAGCAAGTGCAACAGACTCTAATAGCAAGTGTAGCAGACTATAATAGCACATGTAGCAGGCTCTAATAGAAAGTGTAGCAGGCTCTAATAGCAAGTGTAACAGATTCTAATAGCAAGTGTAGCAGGTTCTAATATCAAGCGTAGCAGGCTCTAATAGCAATTGTAACAGACTCTAATAGCAAGTGTAGCAGGCTCTAATAGCAAGTGTTGCAGGCTGTAATAACAAGTGAAACAGGCTCTAATAGCAAGTGTAGCAGGCTCTAATAGCAAGTGTAACAGACTCTAATAGCAAGTGTAACAGACTCTAATAGCAAGTGTAACAGACTCTAATAGCAAGTGTAGCAGGCTTTAATAGCAAGTGTAACAGACTCTAATAGCAAGTGTAACAGACTCTAACAGCAAGTGTAACAGGCTCTAATAGCAAGTGTAGCAGGCTCTAATAACAAGTGTAACAGGCTCTAATAGCAAGTGTAGCAGGCTCCAATAGCAAGTGTAGCAGGCTCTAATAGCAAGTGTAGCAGGCTCTAATAGCAAGTGTAACAGACTCTAATAGCAAGTGCAGCAGGCGTTAATAGCAAGTGTAACAAGCTCTAATAGCAAGTGTAACAGATAATAGCAAGTGTAGCAGGTTCTAATAGCAAGTGTAACAGGCTCTAATAACAAGTGTAGCAGGCTCTAATAGCAAGTGTAACAGACTCTAATAGCAAGTGTAGCAGGCTCTAATAGCAAGTGTAACAGACTCTAATAGCAAGTGTAGCAGGTTCTAATAGCAAGTGTAGCAGGCTCTAATAGCAATTGTAACAGATTCTAATAGCAAGTGTAGCAATTTCTAATAGCAAGTGTAGCAGGCTCTAATAGCAAGTGTAACAGGCTCTAATAGCAAGTGTTGCAGGCTCTAATAGCAAGTGTAACAGACTCTAATAGAAAGTGTAGCAGGCTCTAATAGAAAGTGTAGCAGGCTCTAATAGCAAGTGTAGCAGTTTCTAATAGCAAGTGTAGCAGGCTCTAATAGCAAGTGTAACAGGCTCTAATAGCAAGTGTAGCAGCCTCTAATAGCAAGTGTAACAGGCTCTAATAGCCAGTGTAGCAGGCTCTAATAGCCAGTGTAGCAGACTCTAATAGCATGTGTAGCAGGCTCTAATAGCA